>JAOUZG010001904.1:891944-944900 GCA_026289955.1 Argiope argentata | reverse complement strand
TATATATATATATATATATATATATATATATAATATAATTTTAAATCGTTAATAAAATACTTTTTATTGATACATTATTCAAATACATTTTTTTTAAAGTTATAGCGAACAAAACTTGATGTTAATACATTTTTTTCACATATTAATTTCATTAAAGGTAATTAATTTTTAATACTTTGAATAGTTTTAACAATTTGTAATGAAAATTGAAATCTAAAGGAAGTATCTCAATCGGTAAAATGTAAGGAGTTCAATTATTATGAAAATCAATAATTTTTTAATAAATTGTTTAGCAAAAAGTAACTAAAATAGAATTTTTCTTTGTTGATCTAAGTAGGAGTTGACTTTTTGTATATTACTTGTTACTAGTTGAAGTAACATTTTACAATATTATTACAAAGGAAAAACTTATTTTAAATCATTCATGCACAACATTCGACCAGTTAAATTATGCTAGTTAAAGGAATGAAATAAATTTCTGATAATCAAATATCTTTAAAAATAGGAAATATCATACAAGCAGTATGAAAATGAAGCATGAATACTGGTATTCTTGACGCATCTAAATTCTCTTAAATTCTGGTGAGACTCGAACCCGCGATCTAGCGGGCATACTACCAATGTCAGAAATATCATAACTTTTGTTTTACCATAAAATATAATTTTTTTTTCAGTATAAAAAACATCTTTAAATTTTTTTACAAGGATATTAGTAAAATTATATTATGTTATTAATGTCTAACGAAACAAGATATTCGATACATAAAAAATGGTTAAATGTATGCAATATGAACACGATTGTATATTTTCATTTAAATATAAATATCTTCCATGGGAAAAACATTTTTGCCATGCTAACTCTGCAGAAAATGTTTTTTTAAGTTCAAATGTTTGCAATATGTGATTTATCAACAAGTTTCATGTAAATCAAATTGTGCCGATATATGCAGACTGTTTCTAATCAGATTTTGGAATGTGTTGCTGAAAACGAATGTTTATTTTCAACAGAACTCCTTACCTTGCGATGCCATCGCAGAAGTTATAAAAGTTTAGAAAGAGATATCTGTATGTATTACACAAATATTTTTGTTTACTTTCCGAGCTGCACTCTTTCATTTTAAAATAAAACTTTGTAAGAAATAATAAATTTGATAACAGCTGCGTGTTTATAAGGACTCAAAATGTTTCAGTGGTTTTATTTAAATTTTATACAACTTTTCAAAGAAATAAGTTATATTCCAAATAATTTTTTATCTCAGTATGTCTTTTCAGATTCAGTAAGTAATATAAAAGTAATTAAAGTCAATTCATACCTTATTTCAACTAAAGAGTTTATTTTAGTTGCTTTTTATGAAATAATTACAATTAACATAAATAGTTTATCAAACAATTATAGGTTTTCGCTACTGTCTGTTGATTTCAGCTTTCTTAACAAACGACAAAAAGTCAAAGTATTGAAAATTAATTAAATGTAACAAATTAATATTTGAAAAAATTATATTAACATCGCGTGTCATTCACAACAACTCTAAAGTTGTTGGAATTCCTGGCCTCACCATAAAGTGATGTAACACTTTCGCGCAAGCGTATTGGTGACGTCAGGGAAAAATCCCATGATCCCACATTAACAGCTGTGAGTTTCAGTTTCGGTTTGAGTGTTTTTGTGTAGCTTTGGTTGGATTCGGGGTGAGAACGGATCCAGAGATGATTGTAGGCGATGTGAGTGATTCCTACAACTAAAAGGATATATGTATATATTTGTAAATAATTATCTGTGCCTGTGTCCTCGTCAAGCAAATAAAAAATAGATGAAAATGAAAACCCTGGACTAATGCTTTCGATGTTGTGTTCTGATTCACGTTGGAATACCTCGATTCTATCTCCTAGAAGTTCCCGGTACGACAAGGTAAGAGTATCTTTTCTCTTACACTTCGATAAGTGAATTTGGGGCTTAGAAATCCCCCAAAAAGTATGTGGATGTGAACTTGAGTGAATAAATAAATATTTTATTAAATGATTGAAAATTTGAACAAAATAAATAAATTTATACAGAAAGAGCGAGAATTAATAGTAGAAATTGGAAAAGGATTGGATCTGTCGATGAAAATAGTTTAATTGATCATTTTGTAAATACGTAATGACTACATTGTTGATGATTTGTATCATATTTAAAACTTTTAGATGTCTAATTCTTAATGTTTGCTATATACTGCAAACTTCAACATTACTAAATTCGTCCTTTAGCTTTATCGTAATGTGCATAATGTTCCAATAATTACATGAAATAAACGACTTCTAAACAATACCAACATGAAGTAAATATGACTTTTAAATAATACTAACATGAAATAAATATAACTAATAATCAATATTATATGGAACATTTTTTTTTTTTGAATTTCACAATGTACTTTTAATTTTAAGTTACTTTTTTCTATTTCTTAATGGGATAAAACATACTCGGTGTAAATTCTGGCTTATTGATTAGTTCTGTTTTCTTTAACATGTAGTATAGAGAAAGTGTTGTAAGCATCAAAATGTTCAAACTGGAGATTATGACGGATCTCTTCCCAAGTTGGAGAAATATTTTTCAAACATGTCCATCTGTTTATCTTAACAAAGATCACTCAGAAAAGCTTTGAAATAGACTGAGATTCGGGTTCTTTATACCAAATTTTTAGATTTTTGTAAAATTTTCAGAAAATTCCGTTCTGAAAAACTTATGTTCTGCTATTTCAATATAATACTATAACTAGAAAAGGGAAAGAGCAATATAGATAAAATTCTTTTAATAGATTCAATATCTATATCGTAGATTGAATCTACATTATAGTCAATTATCAAAATTTGAGTCAAATAGAACAAGGGGGTGACCATTTGTTTAGTGTGTATTTTAAGTAGCATATAATAGGGGTAAGTCAAAAAACGCAATGACTTAAATATATAAAATTTGGTATAGTATTGTGTGGTTATAAATGTAGTCCTATGTCAAATTTTTATTTCAATCAGTTGATTTTTGGACATCATTAATTGCATGATAGAGTTCGATTGCCAAAACACTAACACTTTTTAATGGAAGAATCCCATTGAAAATTTAGTAAAAATGCTAAATTCACATCAAAGGTTAATGTTTAACGTAATTATTGTAGCCAATTTCCAGGATAAAGCGTTTTCAAAAAAACTTCAATGAGTTTCAGTTAACAACTCTGAAATTTAATGTGTTTGTCAGACATCAGATGTTAGTAGCGTAGTTTTATTTCTTGCAATTATATTAAAAATCATTTTTTGCCTTTTGCAATCATGTGATTCGTTTATTAACATCATAAATGTATTATTTAAAGTCTAAGAAAATATTTAAGTGTTCAACTTCTTTTACAAAGAAATTTCAATTTGAAAATTAAACTTTAAAGATTAATAGCAATTACTTTGGTTAAATGAACAAAGTAGTTCAATTATCACCAGTTTTAGACGGTAGTGATGATTTAATAATTAGACTTTTAGGTAGATTAATAATTTAGGCGTAAGGATAAATATATTTTCTATTAACAAGGATGATATTTCGGAAAATATTTTATAAAAATTCAGAGAGCAAGATGTTTACAATTATATTTGATGCTTTGAACATCTTCATCTGTCATCACAGCCAATCCTCAAAAATATGGATCAAACTGACTTGAAAAATGTTGAACAGATCTAACAAAAATGGGATAAATTCTCATAAGACAGTCAAGATTAACCACTTGAGTCCCAAGCAGTGCGATCGCGCTGTTGAGATTTTATGTCGAGAAAACCCAGTATATTTCAAACATTGTGGACCTTTGCTTAGTTTGAATATTACTCTACATAAAACAAGCGCTATACACTGCTTGGGTCTTTTCGCACTCATCTAGAGAAAGTGAAGTTATGCTGTTTGGGATTCTTTGGAAGTATCATTTTAGTACTTCCTGGGACTCAAAAAGTTAAAAGCCATAAATGATATATTTTGCTGATATATTTGCACACACGTGGAACGTCAATGCAGATGAATGAATACCCTCTACATGAAATAATTTGTAATATTTAAGTTTACAAGAAGTAAAATGAATTCAATACAATGACCGAATCTATATCTGACTTGACAGAAACTGAAACATTCTTTAGAACAGAAATTTGGAGTAGAAGCAGGAATCGCCTTTTATCTGCAGGTCATTAGAAAATTGAGAGGATCATCTATTTAGACTACTTAGGGATTAAACATTTTTACCTATATTTCTATCTTTTCATTCAACATATCTGTGTTGCTGTAATGTGATAAGCGACTAATAATGTTAAAAGGACTTAACGTTTGATTAAATTAAACTCTCGTCAGATATTTGAGAGCTAATCTTTTACCTGAATGAGGCTTAGAACGATAAGTGTCCTTGGAGACAGTTCTTGCTTTAACCTCAGTTTGATATAAAGGATGAACTTTAATTCATCGCTTGGATTATGGTGTTTTCAATCAATATAAACAATTTATTAAAGATATAGGTTGAATTAATTGATTTATCCCTTTAAATGAATATCCAATGGAGAGGTATGTCTGATAAGATTGAATCTTTCAACCTTCAACTATATTTCTCTAAATGCAACAGCTAAGAAATATGAACCGGAGAGCGATGGGTATTGATTCTATCTTTTGGTTTTTCTGTTAATGTAACATCAATCTGAATTTCGTTGACAGAGGTATGTATGAGGAACGAATATTTCATCATTATCGTAACTAAAAATAAGGATGAAGTTTCTTTAGTTTTTCCTCGAGCCAAGAGAAATTTTTCCTTGAAAATAATGCAACCATAGAAATTTTTTACTTCAAACTTTTACCACAGACTCTAGTAATTGAAACAGTTGTTCTTTGTCATAAACGTTAGTTTCGAGCATTCGCTGGAAGGTAAGAGATGAAGAATCCACGGTTTTCCATTCTCTAGATGCTCTCTACTTTCCAAGTGTTTTCTATTCTCTAAATTCCTATTTCAGTTGCTAGTGTCTTCAGCAGTTGTATTTTATCATAAACATTCGTTTGATATATAGACATTTATAGGTGTACCCAGCTAAGAAGATCCAATCCATCAGCATCGATACCTTTTCAATGGAAGACAGATTATTTAAGAAATATTAACACTTCAGTTTCAAGCATTCGCTAAATAATTGCACTGTAAACAATTCATAGTTTTCTACTCTCTAGTTCTCTCTGTTTCTGTTTCTCTCTGTTTTATAGGTACTTCCCACTCTTTAGCATTTTAACTCAGTTGGTAGTTGTTGCAGCAATTGCTCGTTGCCATAAACGTTTGCTTCAACTACTCGCTAGAAGATGGGAGTTGAACATGCTTATTTCCGCACTTTAGGTGCTTTCTATTCTGTTTGTTTCGGATGCTAGTTTTTGGAAAAGTTGCTCTTTGTCATGAGCGTTTGTTTAATTTATAAGTATTTCCAGATGTATCCTACACAGAGGGTTAAAAAAAATCAGCGTCACCCTCTTTTATTGGAGGACATTTTATTTAGGAAATATTAGCGTTTCAGTTTCAGGTATTGGTTATAAGATGGGGATTAAAGAATTCATGGATTTCGACTCTTAAGGTGCTTTACCCTCTCTAAGTTTGTATTTCGGGTACTACTTGTTGAAACAATTTTTTTGGTCGTAGAAGTTTGGAGAATTCGCTAGACCATAAGAGTTAGATTCCTTGTTTTCCAGTCTCTAGGTTTCTTCTTCAGGTGCTAGTTGTCGCTGTTTATCACAAACATTTGTCTGAATTATAGAAATTTCTAGATATACCCGACCAAGAGGGTTAAAACTGTCACTTTTTCTTGGAGGGTAGTTTATTTAAGGAAACCTTAACGTTTCTGTTTTAAACTCCTTGACTTTTCCTAGAAGAAAGAGTTTCTACGCCCAAAGAAAAGACATGCTATAGCCATCTAATTCCACTACAAGCTTTTATATTTAGACATGTTACTTCAAAGTATCAGTTTTTGCTAAAAGAAAAACCATATTGGGGGTGTGGAGCGGAGAAAATACTTAAAACATATTTGACAATTTAACTACCTCTTTAAGCTTAACAAACCTAACTTTAACCATGGTTTCAAGGCCGTCGATTAAATTTGAATAAAACATCACAAGCATCCTTTCTGTGCCACAAAAAGCCAGACGCGAGACAGCCATACCACCTGCCAAAGTCTTCCCCGCGAAATTCTTTTATACCACCATTTCTACTAGAACATATCCTTAGCAGCCTGGACATGCATTATCGAAGGAATTCCATAACATAAGACCCATCAACCCCGATCACGTTCACTAAAAGATGGAACTTTCTTCCAAAGCACGTGCAAAAGAGGTTTCGAAGGTTGAGGGGGATGGAGGAAAGGGTGGACGACAAAAACGACAGAGATATTTCTCACGAAAGACTCACCAAGGATCTTTTATCGACTCAGGAAAATATAATTTATATTTTGAGTGGCTTATTTCAGATAGGCACAAGAGCGCTAAAGAAAGGAAGCGATTGAGTGCTCAAAGGCTGCAGTGGAACTGTAAGAGGGATTTGTCGTTCACTGAGAAATTTCTATTACCATTTCTTTTTCACTGTCTATTATGCGAAGGGTAAAGGAGAAAATATTGCGATCGGCGAATAATACAAACTTTATATTTGGCCGAGTTTCAAAAATTTCAGAGCTTTCAAAGGTCAAATATAGAATTTTAGAACTACCTATCTGTCTGTTAACTGGATAAAAATGGAAAAGTTTTAAATAGATAAATGAAATATGGTATTTAATATTCATACAAAATTTATTAACAGAAAGTTAGTTTGTATATCTGTTCATTTATGGATGAACATAACTTCAAAAGACATATGAATAGGTCTATTGAATTTGTTAAACAGTTTTAGCATTTAAAATGTAAACTCATAACAAATTTTAAACCAATTCCTTAAGAGAATGAATTATGCAAAAAGGGTGATAATTATGGGTTACAAAGCCATGCCTTTCATATTTTTTCGGTACATTGTAATTTCCATGGCTGTCACTATTAAAACTATTCCAAGAAGAACGACAAGCCAAAATGAGACCCCAAGTGAAAGTGTAATTTGCTCTTAATTTGGCTACTTTTGGCTGTTTTATTTATATATTTTGAAGATTTATTACAATCGCCATGGAAATCAAGCTATACCATTTCTTAGAGGGAATGGGGGAAAAAACTTACATATTCTGAAGCTTATGAGAAGCTTTTGGAGAGACTGCTTCCACTATTACTCTGAAAATTTAAAAGATATTAATGGTGATTCTAATCTTATTGGATCCCCTTCATCTAGGGTAATCCATGAATGAAAAATTATTCATTAAAAAAAAACTCACTTTATGACAGAAGCAAGTTTAGCTTCCTTATATATATAATATCGCGCGCGCGTGTGTGTGAAGCTTGTCTGGAAACTTCAAGAGAAACTGGCTGAAAATTGTTTTTCTAACTAACATGAAAATAAGAAAGTTCTAATCACAATTGCAAAGAGCAGTTTTGCAAAAGCGCACGTCGGTTTATCTGTATTCAGATGATGCTAATTAAAAAAATGGCATGATGACCAATCCTTATTCTTTTCCGCCACTCCTACCAGGGCTCCTTATAAGTACAATAAGACCCCGCTTAACGCGGGGGATACGTTCCATCAAAGTAGAGCGTAATGCGAAACAGTGCTAAACGAGGCTATCTTTACATGTAAATATTGGGGTTAGGGGAAGATGGCTAGGAAACTGCTTAGGTATTAAATTTAAAAAGTATGTTTTTTTAATAAAAAATAAAACCAAACATTTATTTCTTAAAGCCCAAATTAATATCACATTATTATTTCTTGCAAAAATAAAAACAAAATATAAATAACAAAACGAATATTCTTAAAAAAAAACAAATAAAATTCTAAGTCAGTCATATTTAGTTAGCCTTCCGCGTTTTCAGTGTCCTGCCTTTTTGTGACAAAAGCATCTAATATTGTTTGCCTTTTTCTTTTGCGTTGTTCTCTTAAAAGTTCTTCATAAATGGATAGAGCATCTCTAACACCACGCCTTACTTTTGAGCTCCTGTCAAAATTCAGATCATTTTCAATGAATTGATCCATTATTTCAGTTATGGTAGACAAACTCATTTTTACTAATGCCATCGAAAGTTCTTTTTGCTCTTCTTCTGAATCACTGCTGTCAACATTTTTGTTTTCTTCTTGTTCAGTTAATTCCTTGAGCTCATCATTAGAAATACTAGCCGCTGTTTCTTGAATTATTTCTTCGACATCTTCCACATTTACCCCTTCAAAACCGGTTTGCTTCGTTAAGTTCACTATCTCTTCCACTATTTCCTCCACATCGACAGAGTGTCCAACGTCATCGCTCTTACTTAAATCCGGCCAAATATTCTTCCAAACTCCTTTCAAAGATCTTTCTGTTACCTCATTCCAAGAAAGGCCTATGTTTTCTACAGCATCCAAGATGTAGTTTTCCAAAATTCTCTTATGGACTGGTTCTCTTCTCCGTCTGTTTTTTCAAACATTTGCTTAAAGGTTCGCTGCAAGTAATAAGCGTTAAAAATTGTTATAACGCCTTGGCCCATTGGTGAATTAAGGCAGTTGTGTTAGGCGGCAAGAAAACCACTTCGACTGGAATGCATGTTGTTAAGTCTGATAAATTTGTTGGGTCGCTTGGAGCATTATCAATTAACAGAAGTGCTTTTTGTTCAAGTTTTTTAATTTCGAAATAATGTTTAACAGACGGGCAGAAATGTTCAGTGAATCAATCCTGGAAAATTTTCGCAGTTATCCATGATTTTTTATTGGACTTCCAAATTACAGGTAAAGTTGATTTAGATATGCCTTTCATCGCTCTTGGGTTTTTGGAATGGTAAATTAGTAATGGTTTTAATTTAAAATCTCCGCTTGCGTTACCACCTAGTAGAAGGGTTAAGCGATCTTTTGCAGCTTTAAATCCTGATGCCCATTTCTCTTCACGGGATAGAAATGTTCGTTTCGGCATTCTTTTCCAAAACAAGCCTGTTTCATCAACATTAAAAAAGTTTCCTACTTCAATTATTTTTTTAAATATCGCTGGAAATTCAGCCGCCGCTTTTGTATCACCACTTGCTACTTCTCCTGTAATCTTTATGTTGTGAAGGTTATTTCGATGTTTAAATTTATTAAACCATCCTCGACTAGCAACTAAAGTTTCACTTTTGTCAATTGTCTCAAGCTGAATGTAATTAAAAATTCTTCTAGCATTTTCCATTATCATAGATTGGCTTAATGGCCTATTGCGGTCAATTTCGTCGTCAATCCATATAGACAGTCGTTTTTCCATTTCCTCTATGATATTATTTCTAGAACGGGTAATTCAAGTTGAAAAGCTTGACGTAGTTGCAGTTGCCGATGACAAACTCTAATTAGTGATTCATTGAATTGAAGTTGGCAAATTCAATGAAGCACTAATTAGAGCTTGACGTTCACCAGAATCTAATCTTCTAATGGCTTCCATTTAAGTTTTGAGTGAAATGCTTTTTCTGGTTGCTTTCTTTTCTTTTTCATTATCACACATAGTAAAAAACTAAAGATCAAAATATTTGACACTGTTATATAGTATTAAATATGTAAATTAATACCTACTTACAATAACATCAACAAATAATAAAAATATTATTTGTTGACGTTATTGTAAGTAGTTTCCAATAATAAAAATATGTCTGTACAATACCAACAAGAAATACAAGTACACTCTTTCGGATATGTATTTGAAACCTTTCGCTGCATAATATTTCGGGGAATCCCCGTATGCTGCGAGCGATTTCGTGGAATCCCCGGGTTGAAATAAAAGAGCGCTAAACCGAAACAGCGCTAAACGAAACAGCGTTAAGCGAGGTCTTACTGTATACTAAAAGTTTCTTGCTAGGTAGTTGGTACTCGCTATACGATTGGATACAAAAATGATTATGGTCAGCTACCACCTTCCGATGATGGAACTTGTTTCCCTCTGGAAGAGTTTTGTCATATCCGATGCTAGCCTCTAGGATCCAACTTTAGTTCCGAAAATTGTTGTCGTGGTGGCCCAGTCTTTCAAATTTAATCCAACTGCCTAAAATTAGGTGAAAAAGTAGCCTTATTTGCTTATCCTTTTCCACCCCTTCTTATCTCAAAAGTATATACTAGAACTTGATCTACATGGTTAGTGATGTAGAAACAACGAACACATGGTCAGATGCAGTTAAGTTGTTTTCAGCAGCGTCTAGAAGATTTCAAAAATGATTGAAAATAATACTATGTTTATAATCAGTAAGAACGGTATATTTTTGGAATCGCATTAAAAACAGTAATAAGAATTTTACCTAAAATTTCATTCACTGCATATAATATTTTTACTACCCATATAGTGTTTTATATTAATGCACTGTTTTTTCCAGTCTTTTGCTTTAAAAACATATATTTCCCTTGTATTCATTTACTAAAAGTTAAAAGATTTAAAGTTAAAACACTTTTTAAAAGTTGAAAGATTTTGTAATGTCTTAATTTATGATTACTAAGACATGCTTAATAAAATAAGCATTCAAATTTCAACAACACGCATAAGTAGAAAATTACAAAAATTCTTATTTACGATTTATTTAAAAAACTGATAGGGATGTACAATAAAATGATGGGAATAAGATAAGATTGACAACCATGAAATTAATTTTTTTGTTGCTCTTCACATCTACCTTTGCATTGTCTATAGCAAACAATATGTCTCTGAAGAATTTGTAATTATCGAATGTATTATTGCCTTTAAGTGTTCTTATTCCTCGTTTTAAGGTTTTCTGACATTTAATAATATGAATGTTTGAAAGTTTTTCAAAAATAAAAATTCAATGGATCAAGATCTGGTGAATACAATACGTAAACAGCGAATATTAAATATCATAAGCACATTCCTAAATTCATTCGAAGATAATTTCCCTCAGCTTCCATCCCTGTTCAATACAGAGCCCATATAAGCATTGATGAATACAAAATAATAAAAGTAACAAAATAAAAAAACAATAAAAATGATAAAAATTACTAAAATTATTTTGCAACAATAAAAGAATAAAAAAATTAAACATATATAAATCATTATATTAAATTAAAATCTGTAGTGAAAGGAAGGCAATTAATTGTTAAAAATAAAACTCTATAATTATATAAAGAGAGGGTAAACTATTAAAATAAAGAATTATAACTCGTTGTAGATCTCACTTTCAGAAGTAATTGCCCAGGCCAACATTTGTAAAAGTCTTTTCAACTACTGTCGAGTAAATTGAAACACATGTGATGAGTCGACATTCTGTATATGCAACCTAAATAACATGAAACTCGGCAAAGATAACGCGACAGATACCTTTTGATATGAAAGATTAGAAATAATTGTAGAGTTCACTTCCAGAAATAATTACCCAAGTCAACATTTGCAGAATTCTTTTCGGCTACTACCGCTTAAAATTGAAGATTCGATCAATTATAACCAGTCGGTAACACGCACAACAAAAATAACTTACAGTTTATAATAAGATCATAATCAAAATTATTAAATAATTATATTTAAAAATATTTAATATTTCGGAAAAAAGATTGAATAATGTCAGATTTAAAATAAATTATACATGGGAGATACAAATTATTATACTATGGGAGATATTTCTAGCTATATATAGTCTAAAAATTTCTCCTTTACTTTAGACCCATTCGAGTTAATTTATGTAGATTAACAACCTTTACGGAGCTATGTGAAGAGTATTTCATAATGGGCTTCAAAGCCCTATGAGACTAATCAATCGAAGAAGACCATGTCGTAGACGGCATCTTATTCCAAACTTTTATATTATAATAGGAAGAAATCGCGTGTCCGTAAAATTATTTAACGAGTTACAGGTTGTCCACATAATGAATTTTTAATGAAATCGCTTTTCGATTCTTTAAGCCTCTCACTTCAAACTCAGTGTCGTTTCAACTTGAAAAATTTACTGGATGATGCTATAGAAGTACCGAAATAATAATATCAGCGTATTCCACTAAGTGTTAATAGACTAAATAAATTAGCTATAAATAATTAATGTGAGATATTTCTATATAAATAATTAGTAATTTGTGTTAAGAATTTCTTATTAACCATTACGTCGTCCACTCCTGTCACTGTTTGCAGTTTTCTTTGTACAGATATATATATATATATATATATATATATATATATATATATATATATAATATTTGCACAGAAATCTCTGTACAGATTAGAACAATCAAAAATAAAAACTCAAACATATAAACTTTTACTAAATGTTATATTTTAACATGTAGAAAAACACTTGAGGTGAGTTATAATCAATCTGCAGAAATTTTACTAGAACGCTCTATACACGTTACGAACGACGAAGGGGCTAACGTGGAATGTAATAAGATTTTTAACAGCACCCGAACAAATCAACGTAAAAATCATGCATATTTCCATTAATATTACTTATTTTCTGCTAGATCACGAGAGTTCAGATGCATATGAGTGAAATTCGTTAGTTATAGCTCTATACCTTGCATCGAATCATTTGATATAATGTGACCGATGCATCTTTTTTTTTCTCAAGTTCTCATTGGTGATTCCATCTTGTTGTTGCAGAACTACCTCATGATAGTAATTTTTCTCCTTTCGAATTTCAAGGGAAATGTTACGGTTTTCCACCTGCGCCCCTAAAGGAGAGGAGTTGAGGAGAGTCTCTCCTTCTTGGAGTGGAGCCAGGAATTTAAGAAGGCCTAGTTACGTTTAGTTAGTTTTTTTTTCTCTTTTATCGCCTCTTAGATCAAATCCTTTTGGAACTAATGCAAGAGATTACCACCATTAAAACAAGCACAGGCCAAACAGTTACAGCTAAACAGTCGTTATTTCGCTGTGAAAATGTCCTTCAGCAAGCTAATCGCGTAAACGCTTTAGAAGAATTTTGGGAACTTATACCAAGAAAAAAAATGGTGGAAACAGTTGATATCATTTGTGTTAGAAGAGGAAAAATTCTATTCAAATGTTTTTGTTTTATATTGTAATTTCCAAACGATTATTTAGAATGAAGAAACATCGTATAGAGTTAATTTTCAAAGGTTTATTTTGTATACGCTATCTTGAGGGTAAAAAAATGGATTAGAGCATTTTTCAAACGTCAAAATAAATCGAAAATTTACGTAAATTTCGTAAATAAGTAGACGGTGAAAAATTGTGTAGATTTTATTTCTAAACCACCATAAATCATACAAAAATTTACCTTGATGAAATAAATTCTTCCATTCTGGAAAGAAATGCAAAAGAAAAATTGGATGAAAAAAGTGAATGCGGAAATTTAGAAATTTTATTCAGAAGAAAATAATTTTGTGCTCATTTTCGCTTTTCGTTTCATGGAGTATTTTAGTTTTGGGTATTTAGAATTGTTTAATATTTCATATAAAGCCTTTGTAACCAGATATCTTTTTGAAATTTTTAAAGCAGATCTTTAATACCAGTAGTTGAAATTGGGTTATTTATTTTTAATTGTGGAAATTAATTTCCTCAATTTTATCTAAAATTGTGAATTAATTTTGTAAATACATTATTCTGAATTTAAAAAAAAGAAAATCCATTCTCCTATTGATTGATCATCAACAATTTTATTTATTTTCATTTCAATTAGTTAAAATGATAATACAAGGTCCAACTAAACTGACGTTCTTTAAACTGACCAGAAAGGCAAGTGGCAATGCTCTCCCGTTTCTATATTCTTATATTTATAAATTGACTGTTTATAAGTCTGCATAAATCGTTTGTAAAAATTGGAATCGTTAGCTACAGTTTCCAATGTTTTTTTGCATTCATTGGATTCATTTGCATTCCAATGTTTGTTTTTTTGCATTTTTGCATTCATTAGTCTTTTCAATGCTCATTATGATTTTTCAATTACATATATTTAGCTCTTAATTATACTATATTGCCAATTAACTAAAGGTATTTTTCTTTTGATTCATCAATTTTCTTCCAACACAAATACTTTAAAATAGAAATAAGATATTTTGGATTTTTTTACTCGTGAATAATTATATAGTTATTTAATTAATGATTTTTAAGTTACAATTAAGATTGGTATTGTCACTTTTTTCAGTATGTTGAGACATCTAAACTAACCCTCCTACTCCACAAAAAGAATAAAATTCGTGAAGAAATAAAAAAAATACATTTTTTTTCTTAAAAAATGAAATAAATTAAGCGAGATAATATAAATTATGATTGAAAGTATAAATTAACTCTTTTTAATTTTTGCTGAAGGTACGAGGAAACTTTCATGGTTTATCTATGAGAAATAAAAAGAAACTAAGAGAAATTTGAATTTCTAATTTGATCACTTTAAACATAGTTGCTATAGGTCCGATTTATCTATCCTTGTTTCATTTTCTGGAAAACTTGCCTTGCTAGAGAACGCCTTACATGACATCCAACTTTTCAAAATATTCATTTTTGACAAAATTATATATTTTTTGTACTTGGTAAATTATTTGGAGATTAATCTCTGGCATGCATGCGGCTAAATATATTCAAAATTTCGTTTTTTTTTGTTTGTAGACATGTTTTTCTGAATGGATTGAAACAAATAAATTGGCACAAAACTGCGCTTGTAGTATCAAATTCTCATGCGGAACTTCATATATGTATATCATTATATTTTTTAATTATTGGTTTAACATATTTCTAAAATTACAGATCTTCATCCCGTAGGTGGAATTTTCTCAAAATTTGATAATTGTCGACAATAAAGACGTTAAATCTCTTTACCGAATTTTATAAATTTAGCTTTCTTTATTTTGTAATTATCGTTTCGACTTATATTCAGACAGATGGACAGACGGATTTAGATTACAAATTTTACTCAAAATTTGCAGAAATTTTCAAATTTGGTGTTAAGGCAGTTTACCAAATTTCATCTGTCTATCTCAAAGCGTTTTTGAGTTATCTTTCTTAAACATAGATGAACATTTTCCTATAATATATTTTTCAAACTCCGGAAGGTTTAAAACGCTAAGATTCTTCAAACGCTCGAGTTCAAATTTTTGACAACTTATTATACATTCTCTGTACTTCCTATACTAGAAAAAAACAAAAAAACATCTACAGATTAGAATAAACGGGAGAGGAAAGTTTGTTGCAATATTACCAAAAGTAAATAAGTCAGCGAAGACTTTTAGCTTTAAAGATGTGTCTTCTAATATATTTATAAGGGTATTTAAAACAGAAAAGAAAATTTGTAAAATAAGTAATGTAACAAAATAAACATTAATGTAATTTTTGGAAATATTAAATTAAATGGAGAATACATTATTGCATCAGATTCATGTCTGGGAATCAGGAAAAGAGATGATGGACATTAATTTCTCGAGAAGCCTAAGAGTTTATTTCTGCTATGGAGAGAATTCATTCCCTCACCTGCAGCATACCAAGATTTCTAATTAACTGCAGAGTTTTACGGGATGGCTGCTTAAATTAATATATTTTATACACAGTAGGGTGTTATCTTGATCAATAGAAAGCTTCTCCTTTCTTTTGTTAGGATTTTAATACCTGCATTTCAAATTTTATAAAATGAGAAAATTTATGTAGATATAGATAATGATAAATTCTTTTTAAGATGGAAAATAAACTTACCGCCGAAGTTAGCAATATTTAAGCGTACGTAATAAACTATTTACATTTATGATTTAAATTATAATTATAATTATTTACTATTTCTTTTCCTTATTTTTATATCGATTAATTAAATTACTATCATACTGTTTAGGTTTATTAGTTAAACTACTTGCTAATATTTATTAATAATTTTTAAAAAATCTCAAAACACATGTAATTTGTGAAACGTTTGAAGAAAAAAATTTGGTATCCCAAAACTATTTTCTGCAATTTCATCAAAATCTGTTATGTTTTGCTGAATGCTATGTTTTGCTGAATATTTTCCTTAAAAAACTACCAGCGTTTTGAAAATGCTTCTTGTTGTTGTAAAAGAAATATCTTTAAAACGATGGAGATTTTTTGAAGGTTTAATATTCAATATTTGCTGACCAAATTTTCTTCGAATCGTCTTTATAGAATTTGGATATTTAATTTACTTGAAATAAAATATTTATTCAGAGGTTTGCACGATTTTTTTGGGAAATATCGTATTTTTTTTCAATTTAACTATTTTTAAAACTTATCCTAGTCAATATTTTCTAAACCCGTTGCTTTATTCACTTAAATTGATATTTCTAAGTTTACAGAAAAAAATTAGTTTGATTCAAGTATGTTTGGTCTTTAGCAAATGAGTTTAAAAATTCAAACAATAAAATACTAAAATTAAACATGCTTATCAAATATTTTTCTGAACAATATTCAAACACTTTTTGTAAGAAATTTGTAGTTTTTAAAGATTTCAATTTTTCAATATTTGTTGATCAAGTTTAACTTTGCTGAATTTAAAAAAATAGAATTTCTTAAGGGAACAATTCTTAATTTTCCCCCTTAAATATATATAATGTTTAATAATTAAGATATTTTTTAAAATAAAATATAAAATGAAAAAAAAAAATCATTTTAAACATAGTGTCTAGTAAAAAGAACTGAATAAAAACATGTTTTAGAATCATTTATACAAATTTTTAATCACTATTTTTCATATGAAGCAGAGTTATAATGTAAAAAATGGTTATATATTTTGAAATGTTGAAATAAAAATTTTCTAGTTAAATACAAATTCTTCAATGTCGGTTTCATTAACTAATTTCATAGCCAATTTGAAAGGGTTTTGTCTAGAAAATTCGATTCATTCAACACCTCTTACCATTCATAATAAAGTTACTTTTTCATTGAATCGTGGTATTTCCCGATTTATAAAAATTTAAAACAGCAACAATAATGTTGGAATTTTGTAAAGGCTGATTTTCTTTTTAAAAACTGTTTGCATTTAATGAGCAGAAAGTAATATAAAAAATAGTAAAATTATCAAAATTATGAATAAATGTTGCTCAGAAAACTATTTTACCTTATTTTAATAAAAAGGTGTTTTTCCAATAAAAATATAAAATAAAACATTGAAGGAGAGCGAGGCCCATGATGAGTTTTTAAAATGATTTCATATTTCTCTCGTTATCCTTAAATCTTCCAAAAATCCTTAATCCTCAAATCCTTAAATCTTCCAAAAATCCTTAATCCTCAAATCCTTAAATCTTCCAAAAATTATGATATAGATCTAGAGATAGTTTTAAACACAAAATTCGAAAAGCGACATTTTCATCTATTTTATGGTACC
This sequence comes from Argiope argentata, assembly GCA_026289955.1. Classification (NCBI taxonomy): domain Eukaryota; kingdom Metazoa; phylum Arthropoda; class Arachnida; order Araneae; family Araneidae; genus Argiope; species Argiope argentata. The sequence continues at coordinate 927,574 of JAOUZG010001904.1, read as the reverse complement.
AAATCCTTTAAAAAGTAAAAAAATAAAGATTATTATTTACTTTTAGATAGATATTTATTAACACCTAACGTTGAAAGAAATTCTATACTTGAACAGTGCCTCAAATTTTAACTAAACAATTAATTAAAGAGGGCTTAGTTATTTTTTAGCAATTAAAAATTTATCAGTGTTATTATTCATTTTCAGAATATGTACCAATATCTGACGGTGAATGAAGTTCTCAGTTTGCACTGTGCCTTAATTTGTTAATTAATAAAAATTGATTTGTTAATTAATAAAAACCGTTTTGTTTTAAAATTTAATTATAGTTTTTAAATAAATATTTTCAAAAAAATTTAATTCACATTACCAAGAAAGAATGGGCTTTTGAAAGGACAATATATGTTTTCTTATTTTATGTATTTTACTTCTTAATAGCAAAACATAAGATTTTCAAATGTTACTCTTTACATTTTCGCGTATACATAGTATAAAGGAAAAATGTTTTGAAGACGTCTCTGTGAAAAAGAACTCAAAAGCACTTTGAACCAAATGGCTAAAATTTGGTATAAGTTTTTTACACTGTTTATAAATTTTTACAAAATTTTTAGTAAAATCTGTTGAGTGAAAGTTCATCCATCTAATGCCCGATTATAAGCTAACAAGACAATTATAGAACCCAGAGACCTAGATAGATCAAATCCAGTAAACAGTTTTAACATCGGTATTGTAGATACGTAACAAATTTTGAGCTAAATCCAAAGAAGGATTGACCATCTGTCTATCTGTACTTTCAGTAGCAAGTAAACGTAATAATTAAAAACCGCATTGACATAAATATAAAGTTTTGTTTGGAACTTTGGATACAAAACTGCATTTTGTCACAGTTTTTGTTTCAATTGGTTCAGAAAAATATCATTTTTGGACACTATTAACACATGGAATGGATTAATCACCAAAAAACTCGCCAAAGATTCCACTGTAGACTCGGTAAAGTTCTAAATTCACGCCTAAAGTTAATATTTCATAAATATTGTTTGCCAATGCCATATAAAGCGTTCTCTTAAATAACAAGTTTATTAGAGTTTTGGGGAAATCACTCCAGCATGTTAGAACCATAAATGACACCTTAAGTAATTTAAATCATTTTGTTCTAGCATTTATGCCTAGTATAATTATTGAACCAAAATTTAAGATAAGAAAAGAGGAATTCTTCAATGAATTTTACCAATAAAGAAATGAATTTAGTCATAGCATATTTATATAATTCAAATCTTCACTATTTTCCAAATTTTTTAAGCATAAAGGACAAAGATTTATCGATTGCAAGTATGCTATCTCACCGATTTCTTAGATATTCAGTTTCCTTTCTCTTGCGTCAGGACACAAGAAGAAACGGAAAGGCTGGAAAGATTAGCAGCAGCATCTTATCAAAGCGAGTGATGGATATAGCACAGAATTCGAATTTTTCCTATGTGGAACAATGTTAATAGTAAGCCATTACAGAAAGAGTCTATATTTGGGACACTGACTGAGTAGATATATCCTGAGACATCTCTCTTCATCGATTGGATGCGGAGAATCATTTGTCTTCGTCTTCTCTGTCACAATTGGTTACAACACTTTTAGGCGGAACCCTTATTTCCTTTGGGGGAAATCCCTTTTACGGATGACTTCTCCAGTGCTTTTCCAAGGGCTTACTCAATAAAGCACGGGTATTTCGATTGCAGCTGTTGGAATTGCTATCCAAATTTGTTTTCCCGACTAATTTTGTTTGTGGTTAGATTCCTTTTTTGAGACATTTTCTTGATAGAAAGACTTATTTCATTTGCAAAGATAATAAAAGTTGTGAAACATTCATGATTTCTGTTGTCTTAATGTTCGGTTTCATCATTTCTAAAAATTCTTTTTATAGAAGAACAAAGTTCTATTTGGAATCTTATGGTGAATACAAAATATAAATAAGTCTTATACAAGTATAAATGGAATAGAATATTATTTATATGCTTTTGCTTTACTTTTCAAGTTACATGTAAGCCATTTCACATCACTGTTTAATTATTTTAAGTTCATTAATTTAGAAAATGAATGAAGATATTTTAGCTAAGGGAAGGGGAGAGGCTGAAATTAAATGGCTCTACCAGTCGGAATTGCATCTAAATATACAGAACAAAAAAATAGGTGAAATCAATTTTATTGTCCTTGAAACTTGTCGTCTATATGATAACCCAGGCAAAAAAATTTTTAATAACTGCATGTTTGTATCAACCATCTTGATTTTTGATTTTGACGTCAGGGTATGCCAGTTGAAGGGGAACACTAAAGTACATTTCTACCCTCAAAATGAATAAATGTACCCTATTTTTTGATAAGTAGTTTTAATATCGCCGATCCCTCCATCTATCCTTAAATGTGACATTAAATTATATATTGATGGCAGCAAATTTGGCAATTTGACAGGTAGAGGCATTTATAATGTAATTTCTGAGACCAGTTTTTCTCTAATTCAACGAAATATAGACCTGCTCCGTTTTCAGAAACGAGCTACTAGCTATCGATGAGGGACTTAGGACCATTCTTCCTCCAACATGATAATCACATCCAGTGGATCCCATTTAAAGTGGATCTACTTGGTAAAGAAATCATTGACAGACTTAAAAAGAAAGGAAGCCTCCTATCGGCCTTATCTTCTTCAAAACTCGCATACTTAGAACTCTTCTTTCCGGCGAAATCCTTAAATAGGAAGAATTGAATGGTACCCTCTACTCATGACTGGAATAAGGCTAATAAACGGGATAGTTCTTAATTCTCCCTTGGTATAGAAAAACCAACACTTGGCTGTCGTGCCTTGCTTGTGGCCACCTTAAATGTGCCTTCTTTTATCAGGGTGAAAAATCTTACCCTCTTGGACCGAAATGCCGCCAACATCAGACCTCTGCAGAATATATTCTAGATTACCTAGGACTTCTTTGGCGATAAATTTTTCTCTCTTCCTCTTCATTGACTTTTTTTTCAATGGGTTTTGGTCTGACTAAATGAGGTCATGGAGATTAGCAGCAACAATACCAACAGTAATATTGCTGACATTAAAACATTAGCGTATGTTTACTTACACAAAAAAAACTTAGAATTTAACAGAAAAGCAAGTTTCAAATACGATACAAAATTTATTTATTTTTAGACTGTTAGATTCTGTATCCCACGTATTTCTATCAAATATTTCTTCTTATTACTGAAGTGTATGTTCATCATATATTTTCTTCTCTACAAAAAAATGAAAGATGGTATTTGTTTAGTTGAAACGTTTTTGTTACTGTAGCACTTATTTTAATATAGTTTGAAATGTTTTGATATGTAAAAGAAAATAAATCAAGAAATTATATAAATTTCTTATATATAAAATATATATTCATATTTATGAAATATATATAAAATTATAATTAAAATAAAAATTATTTATTGGGAGATTTTAGTAACTTGTCAAATGCAGCTTACTGATTTCAATTGTGTGCGCAATTTTGACCAAGAAGTAGGATTAATATCCTTATCAAGAAATGCATATGCTCAATAGTTTATATACGCAAAAATATTACTTTAATGTAACTTAACAGCGTTGATTCAATTTTGATTAACAAATTAATTTGATCGTCATGTGTGGTATTCTGTGAATAGTTATCTGAAATTAAAACTATTATGGTTGAGGCAATGTTGAAAATTTGAGAAACAGATGTTTGTTAGGTGTTTATTTTCTTACATTTTTTTAAAATTAATTTTAGTTTCTCCTTTTGTTCAAATTTAAAATTTTGATAATCATTTTTTTTTGCTAAACATGATTTATATAATTAGAATTTATTGTATTCGTCGAATAATTTTATTTTGAGATTTTGTCGGATCTCCACACTTAAAATTTTCATGACTCCCAAAAGCAGATCTTGAGAACTGTATTTTTTATTGCTCACACGGTAACCCACAAATTCTTTGACATATAGTTCCGTACATATTTTTTGAATCAGATTTACACAATTTTATCAAATTTTGAATGAATTCCCTTAATTTTTTTTTGTATAAGTGCAAGTAACACGGTACTGAAAATGTAATATATAATTTCACATGGATAAGGATGGGTCCCCGTAAAAGTATAGTTTCATATCAAATTTTATATCAAATTCACCAGAAAGTTTATCGCTTGTCTGAGTACCACAAATGGTCAATATGTTGAATTTTACAATGACCCGACAAAATTTGTTGGTTTACATATTTGGACAATATAAATGCGATAGCTCAAAAAATAATTACTTAAATAAATGACATTTGTTATATGAAACTGTAAGGTCTGTATGTCTTGATAATAAAACGGTAATTTTGAACGAAATTTTATTTTTAATTGGTCAATTAAAACTAATTACATCCAAAAATTAGTTTTTTCTCTATACTAGAATTAAAAATTGCTCACGTGCGAGGTTCCGAAGAAAAATCAGAGCACTCACAGCATTTGTAGCTCTACATAAACTTTACAAACTCTTATATAAATTAGTAAACATAATATTTTTATTGAACCGGTGGAATTTTTTTTGTGGAATGGAGGTATATTTTTATCAGGAAGAGTGTAAAAATGTATCTGGGAGATCATCATCCATTAATTTTAAGATAAAAGGGCCAGTGGAAGTAATTCGTCCATTTTCCTTTTTCCTTTTAATACATTTCTATAGAAATATATCCCAATTAAGTGAATAAAAAATAATAAAAATAAAGAAATTTCATTATTTTTATGTAGATAATTTTATTTTTATTTTTGTTTGAAATAAGCGGAAGAAAAAAGTGTGGAAAAATTTAAACTGCCAATAGGTTTGGGATCATCGGCAAAAAGGGACGAAATAAGTGCCTAAATATAAATTCTTGAATTTGTAAATAGCAGCATGTGGTTTCAAAGTTACAAGTAGCTTTATTTCTGTAACTTAAAATAATGAAATGTCATGCACTTTTAAGCAAGACAAAGGTGTTAAAGAATTTCAACGCAAAGTATTAAGGAAAATTAAAATTTCTATCAGGTTCAATAAATATTATTCAACAATAACTATTAGAATAAAAAGAAATAGTTAGCTGATTAAAATAGGAACGATAATCTTGAAAGCAAAGCAAGCATAAACTTCATCAGTAAATGCTATAAACTCTATCATCCCTGAATTTTTAAAATGTGGAATAAAAGAATGTTGATGGAAATTAGTGATAAGAGGTCATCAAGAGAACATCCGTATTTAATTTCATCTCATTTACACATCGGGTGTGGGAACCAGGAAATCGTGGCAAATGCTACCATCAAGGGAAAAAAGAAATGAAAATTAAGAATTTATAAAATATGCTTTGGCAAATGCCATGGGGAGGGCTGAAAGTGTTAACTAGGTAAACTCGTTGCGCAACTGTATATAACGTGCACACGCACACACACACGACAGCAGAGTCCTGTTATTTTAAAAGTTGGCACAAATATTCAAACCATTAAGGGATTATGCCTTTCAATGATGTCAGGCAATAATGCCAATGTTATGGTAACGTCAGCTGTAATTGGTACAAAGAATTCTTTAAGTACTTAATATATTTTATATTTTATATAAATAATACAGAATTCAAAATTGCCTTGAAACTTTTGAAAGTTTTTGTATAGAACCTTTCAAAATTCTATTTTTCTAAATTATTAATTACCACTTAAATTCTAAAGGAGTAATTCTAATTTGCAGCAACCTGCAATGTATGAATTTTTTTTTAGTTTTAAGGTTGATAAGGAAAAATAGTCGTTTTAAGCATTTCAAAAACGTCCTTGTGCATGAGATATTATTTTTTCAAGACAAATTCATCAATACAGGTGTGGATATTTTTGACAAATACAGAGTAAATAAAAGCTTAGAAACTAAAAAAAGTTTATTATGAATATTAAACCTAACGGAAGCAATCAAATAATAGTTTTCCAATAACAATTCCGATGTACCAGTGAAATGTCAAGACACACAATGTTACTTCCCTAAATTTGCATCATACTGGTTACACACGCATTCGCATGCATGAGCTTTATTATAAATATTGAGGTAGTCTGAAGTTTTATTTCTAAAGTAACAACGAATTATTCCAATTACTACACTGCAATGAATAAATGTTTATTTCATAATATCAGTAAAATAAATACGATTTTTATTATAGAAGTTATTTTACACTGTAAATAATACTTCATTGTTGAAAAAGTGTATTTGAGTTTCAGTGAATTTAAACACAAAGATAAAAGATTGAGAAGATATTAAATACAATTTTTATCGACTAAAATTTAATTTAAATTATGGAATTTTGAACAGATAGACAAAGATAAAAAAAATGTTTTCTGAAAAAATGTCGAATTTGTAAACATTCTAAGCATAATTCTAGAAACATTATACAACTGTTTTGCTTACTGCAGTTTCTCTATGTATGAGAATACATATAGAATATGCAGAGAATCATGCATATGATTTTTGGTACTTACGTATTATACTGTTTAACTTTATCACCAAATTTGATGTTGTCACCAATGAGTTGCTAAACCGCCAATTATGGCAATCCGGCAACGGTGTAATCCGTTGATCTTTATCTCCAAACTCAAATCCGTCGCCAATGAGTTACTAAACCATTGGCGATCGATGGCGAAAAAGGTATAATACGTAAGTACCCATATGTTTATCAATAAAAGTATTAAATAATAATATAACAGCATTTAGGTGAATTTGAAAAGTCGCCTTTTGTGCAAAACTTCACCTACAAAACCTTTTATTTTGCAATTTGATGAATCTTTATACTTTTTTAATTTGTTAGACGTTCCAAAATTTCTCAGTTCGTTACATTCCTCTTCTAGCATGGTAATGATTTCTGTTTTGCCCTCGAAGGTTTAAATAAAGAGAGAGAGAGAAAAAAGTATCAGGCAATTATTTACAAATTATCTCTATGAAACCATTCCTGATATCTTTATAATCAAAATCTAACCAGCTCTTACTGTTGTTTCTAAGAACTACAGACCGTAATTCTAGTATAGTTTCATTTTGGAAAAAAGAATAAATTCCTCTACTAGATATCCTCCAACAAAAATCGAAGTCGGTCTTTAATGGGACTTTGAAAGTTTCTTCTATATCCGGTGGAAGAATTTGACCATTAAGCAATTTCAGGATCATTTAGGAAAAGTTTCTACGATAATTTGTTTCAGAAATGTTTCATTTGTGTATTAATGCCAGACATTTTAAGCTGGAATTCCTTTTTGATTTATCAGCAATTTTTGCAGTAATATGGTTATGTATTCAAAAAATAGAGAAAAAAAATTGACATAAAATTTTACGATTCAAAAACAAGTATTAATGTTTCAAAGTTAAGGATAAAAGCATGGAAGCGATATAAAAATTAAATTAAAAACTCTTTTAATTTCCGTTATTTAATCAGCATATTAATTTTAAACACTTAAAACTGCATTCAAATTCTCCTGATACTTCAGAACAAATGTTGACTTTAGGAAAACAATCAGTTTAGAATTTTTAATCACATGCATTTTCCGGAAAGTCATTAAAAGTATAAAATTAAATACTTTTGTTATATTTGTAAAATTATTTTATATTTGCAATTCAGTTTTCGTACTTTTCCTGTACACTATAAGAAATATAGGAAAGCTAAATTTTATAAATTTATGTACTATCCCTGATATTCTTATTTTAATTTTTTTATGAAAATAATTAGCAGTTAAACAAATATTTAAAGAAAATTTGGTTTTTTATATGCTGCTAATGAATCGGAATAAACTTTATTTTCAAATTTCATTACATTCATTAAAAATTATTATAAATTAATATTAATAACAAAATTAAAAATAATAACTATAAAACAATTGTAATTAAAAAATTATTATTAGATCTTTAATAAAAGTATATATTTAATATATTTGATACTTTTTCAAGTTAATAATTTTTTTTATTTAATTTAAACATATCGTACATGTTTTAATGCTGAATTTTTAAGGTATTTTTAAAATTTTCAGAGCACGATTATCAGTTCATTAATCAAATTTAATAAAATTTTGGTTCCAACCAGTGGTGCCATCCTGTAGGGATTTCGGGAAAAAAATTCTTAATTTCCTTATTTTTATGATAATGATTTATTATTTAAAAACTAGAAATTAGGCAATAATTGTAATTAAAAAAATTTGGTTTTGAATATATTATAAGAGCTTTTTTAGATTTTTTATAAGGTTGATAATGTCTCAATGTTTAGCCTAAGTTTTCGAACATCTTTTATTGTTGATGTTTAATGTGCCTTTTTACTGCCGTTTTTTTTACTTCATCATATTTCGAAGTAGAGTTGTAAATTTAACTATTATCCGATATATAATATAGATGCGATAATCTTGAAAAAAAAAAAAAGCAATCATAGCAATTTTCGTATTTTTTCCACCAATAAAAATAAGCTCAGTATTAAGACGAATAAACATTTTATTCTTTTCAAACATTAAATCATTAAGGAAAATTTAGGTTGCTAGGTTCACTTTTTTTCATACTTTGATTATTATAAAGTCATTATGGAGGGATATGGATAAAATAATGAGAGGTATTGAAAAGCGATCAAGTCAAGATGTTGGCATCATTGCCCACGTTTTGAAGGCGAAAGAAAAATCGTCTGGTTAATTAATTTGGCTAATAGTTATAGGTCTTTATCATTACTTCCTTTTTCTTTTAGAATCATGAACAATCACTAAGCGTAATAACACTTTTCCATTAACTTTTTTCGTTATTCGAAATGGTGAAATAAATATTTTTTCTCTTTATATAAAATATAACTATTTTTCTTTAAACAGCACAGTTATTTAGCCAATTACCTTCAAGAAATATTCTTCATAGAAAAAAAGGCAGTATTTTATAAGCTGAATATTTTGTCTTTAAAATAAATTTGTGGTTTATTGAGATTCAAGATCGTATTGTATAATAACTATTACTATGTTTTCTCAACTTAATGGAAATTTAAATTTTTTATGTCTTCATATATTTCCTTCTTGTTTAAGCGCATTGTAGTTAAGAATTTATTTTTTATTTAACAATATAGACATTGGACACATATCCCTATTTCAAGCTCCACATTATTAATTGTTAGGCTACCAAATAATTATTAAATTAAAACTTCCAGTATTCCTCTTTTTACTTTGATAACGCACCCTAAGAAAGTGGATACATTAATCTCACTGAAAAGTTTCAAGAAAAATCATGAAAAATCCATTATGTTTATAGCTAATACTAAAATTTTTTGTTTCATACTTTCTATAATATAAAGAAAAACATTTAAATTATTTTAGGAGAGCAGACAGCAGAGTCGCGGCCGATATCATTGAGAATACAGGTTGAGTTTTTAATTTCTTTTTATTCCCTCACGGGAGCAAGCATTATTTACAAGCGAAAGCGCCACGCACGACACCACACGGAATTGACGAAAAAGCTAAGCGTACAAAAAAGGGCAGGAAATCATTATCCCTGGTCTTAAATACCAAGAATTTGGTAGGGGAAATATTTTTTATAGAGCGTATAAAATCAGATTCGATGGGGATTTCCATGTCTCACGCACAAGAGGTAAGGGAAACACAGGGATCTTTTTAAAGGTATTATTTTTAAATCAGCAATTTTCATATCTCCCACGGAGTGTGAGAAAGTAACCGGCGTTTAGCTGTTTCAGCAATTTTACACAGCTTCTGTTGAATTAATTAATTAGAACGAGTGGAAGAGATCAGGAAATAAGAGAATAGAATATTACTATGGGCTAAATTAAGATAGAGCTTTGGAAATTAATTGGGTTTTAATTTAATTTTAAAAATATCCTTTATATATATTTCTCTAATCCTGTAGTAAAAGAACAATACCTGTATCGAAATAATAACGATACGAACGGTTATAGAATCAAATAAAAATGAAGTAACTGACACTTATCTGCAGATAGTTATTCGGAAACATAAAACGGTTAAGCGAATTTGGAATTATAAAGGATTTTGGTAAAATGATTTTTATTTAGTATTCTTAATGTTTGAATTATTTTAATAAAACATTTGATTTTAGTTTCCCCCTTTCAGAATTTATTTCATTATATCTTTATTTCTCTATACCCGTTTTAATACTACTTTATATCGTTTAAAATTTACTTTGTCGAATTCCAAACTTAGATGAATTAAAAAAAAACTTAATTAAAAATTAAATGTAGTTTAAAATTTTTGTAAATCTTTTTCTTTAAATCGTAATATGAATAAACCATGAAAAATTTTGCAATTACTTACTAAAATTTATCAGTCAGTCAAGAGTTTATAAGTCGGTTAATATATAAAGAATGGAGAGAAAAATAGGTTGTTGCTTGATTCTGGAACTATATTCAAAATTTCTTGATAGTTATGAGGTAAAACTGAATTTATAAGTTCGTTGGTATTTAAATAATTGATAGAAATTCTGGAGCTGAATAATAAATTGGTTTTCTAAAAATTTTAAATAGTTTTGATTTCTAAACTAGATGAGTTTCTTTACTAAAACGAATAAAACAAACATTTCACCCAGTTTTCAAAATAGTTTTAGAGTTCACAGTAACCTGGTGGAAAAGATTCGGAACTTCTTTCAACCCGATTCCACCCAAGAACCGTCGTGTACACGGATCGAATGCTCGTTAATTCCGCAGAAAACAAACGTCCCCCCGGTGGTTTGATGTGGAAGTTGAGAGAGAGAGAGAGAGAGAGAGAGAAAATTAACTCAGGCCTCACCCTCGTCATCTGACCGCCAATCAAAACTATGAGCTATATCCAAATACAGCCCTATAAAAGGAACGTTAATATAACTATACTCAAAATTGTTCCAAATTTCACTTGATACATTTTTGTTTTATATATGTTTTTAAAAATCAATTTTATATAAAATCTCAAACAACAATAATTTTATATTTCCTCAAAACACATTCCGAATACAGTTTTTTATGTATAATAAAATTAAAAATAAAAGATATTTATAATTATGAAAATATAAGTTACATCGGGAAATAAATTTGCTTTCAAATTTGATGTAATATGTATCTCTTTAATCGATGTAGTTTCTTCTTAGGTTTTATTTACGCTAAAGCAAGCAATAGTTAAAAAAAAAATGAAACAAGGGGAAAAAAATAAACTTTTGACCTCTACGATCATTTCCTGGCTTGCTGAAAAATCGCCTCAAACTTTTATTTTCTCTGTAAACTTTTCAAAGCAAGAGCGGTTACGAAAAAATAAATATTTCCTCACGGTCCTCATTGAATTATTTTGAGAAGGAACGAAAGAAAAATCCCGCGGAAAATCAAATCCGTTAAAAGACGTAAAATACAAAAAAATCAACCTGGAGAAGTTTTTTTCCCCCCAAGAAAATGGTTCCTAGACAAGAAACTTTTACGAAAGAATGGAAAAAAAATGGAGTCCAACTTTTGTGGCTGTATTTTTTAACATGAATCTTGCTGAATATTTCTCATGAGTATTTACAGCCATGAAATAAATAAATAAATTTAAAAAAAAGAAGAAAATTCTACATTTTTTTAAAGAAATATTTTTGGCCGTGCTCCAAAAATGGAAGGCAAAATTGGAGCAAAGGAATATTTTGTTTATTCTTTTAGCAATCCGTGACACTTTTATAAAATGGTGAAGCTATCGAATTTCTTCAGTGACCTTCTGTTAGTATTCCGAAGTAGAAAAATAAACGAAACCAAGCTTTCAATTTTTTGAGAAAGACTATCGAGATCACATTTTATGCGGGTTGGTGGCGAGAATTTATGATGTCAAAGCTAATTATTTACGTAGCATCTCTCTTTTTTTTTCACTGTCTAGAAAGCAGAGATACATTTTTCACAAATTCTTAATTCAGATAGTATCAATGATAATTTTTTTTGCTTCTTATAATTTAAATTCTGATATGAATGGATTCGTAAAAATAAATGATACGTGATGAATATGTATTTTGAATTATTCTTCGATTATATGACAAAAACTAACAATTTATTATCTTACAGTGTAATAAATTCTAATTGAATATAAATCGATCCTTATGTCAAAAACACAACTGAGATTTTTTTTAACGTTTCAGACTTCTAAGTTCGAAAAGCATATTAAAAAAATTATCTGGACATCTTCGAAAACTACAACTCAAAATTGGTTTAATCAAAAACGGGTGAAATTTGGTATAATCATAATCAACTATTTCAGTTCGCCTTGAGACATATGGATAAATCTGAATGACCGGAGTCTCGATAGAGTATAGTGGAAACTGAGACTGAATCCCAATTTCTATGGTACAACTCATTACATTGAAGGTACGTCCTGTCATTGGTAGAAGATAACCGACTCGACACCATTTCTGAACTAGAGTACATCGAAACAACTACATACCGTTTACTTCTCGTCCTTATATCTAAGTACTTCCGATAGAATAGGCAGACAGAAAGAGTTAATAAATATCTTCTAAACAGTCCCTTCTGCAAGAAGTACAACCTGCCATCGATAGGAGATAGTCATCTCATACCATTTTTGCACTCAGCAGGGAGGAAAAACCAACCACCGTACCCAAACCTTCGCATACCCACATTTGAGGCACATTTCGGTTGGATGAAATTGTTTGTATCTTTTATACTAGAGTACAGATAAGTCTGTTAAATTTTTAATGAAATTGACTTTAAGGTAGTCTGACTGGCTGTCTGTCCAAATACAATTGAAATGGATAACTTAAAATATTTCCTAACATTTGACACGGGGCTTTACTATTTGGAGTATAGTTTTGCATCGAATTTAAAATAATCAAATTATTCAAGAGTTGGGCTGTGTATTCACCTGTACTTTTGCGATAATTCAAAATCACAATTATTTAAGTAAATAAAATCTAGTAGAAATTTTGTTATAAACTTGCAATCTCGTGTCACGTTTTGTTTGTGTTGGGCAAAAGATCCGTCTGAAAAGCACATCTGGTTTTCTTTACTATAGCACGAAATTCTCATGTGTAGGAATCTTAAAGGTAATGTAAAAGGGCACAGGTAATGTTCACGAGATTTCTTAAAATCCACAGTTTTATGCAGGAGAATGGGAATAAAATTTTAGTTAGAAAGTATGCTTGATTATTTCAAACTGACCTCTCCAGCCGATCAGTGTTATACTATTGGAATTAAATACATGGTAATAGTAATATTATATACTTATGTAATACTATTATGTGCTACTATACTATTCTTTTTAATGTAACTTATATCTAACTCCAATTCTCATTATACAAGGAATGTTCAAGTGAAAAGATACGAAGCGACACTGGGGTATAAAGGATTTTATTACAAGTATACACCTTACACCTGAGCACAACGATCAGTTTGTTAAATGGACTGAAGTATTCCGTATCCCAGAATTCCTATGGCCTTGAAGACACCCAGTCCTTCACAATGTCCTTACGTTCACTGTCCGAGTCAAAGCGCTTCTCTTTCAGATATCTCCTGAAAGAAATCAAGCTCATGAAAATCTCAGGGTGGCATACCCGCTCTGTAATGTGAATAGTCGAGCTGCTTACACTTTAACTTGGCAGTTCCGTGTATGTGACTCTGGAGACGTGTGGGCGCGCGTTATCATGGAGCAGAACCACATCTTCCGTGAATAATTCCAGCCTTTTGTTCTTGATGGACCTGCGTAGTTTCTGCAGCTTTACGCAGTATACATCGCAATTGATGGTTATTATGTGCTTGAGGAATTTAACAAGTGATGGACCTTGGACGGATATCTTTATAAGAGCCCCTGCTCTCTCCTGTGCATCTTTCGATCTACACTGGAGACCCCAGCCGTATCCCTAGATATTGCTTATCATCGTATATACTAGCATATTAAGAACACGAGTTTAAAAGATTATTCTAGTTGCCTCTAAGTGAATTAAATCGAAGTGCCAAGTCAATGATCTACGTCATTGGGGATAAATTTGGCGAGTTTGACAAAGATGAAAGTTCCAGAAAATACTATTTTTATTAATATTCGAGAGCCAGTATATTAATAATAGATAATTTAATATTATATTCGATTATATTAATTTATATTAATATTCGTGAGCCAGTGGTTCTCATAGAATATATGATGGAACATTTGTTTTAACGATAACAAAATAATGATTTAATGTTTATTGTTTATAAAGTTTTGTTATGTATCTATGTTCTATTGATTTCTGAATTTTTGTTTTTGCGTACTTTTGGACATATTTTCCCGTCTGTTTGTTTTTGTGTGCGTGGAAGGAAGGAATGTTTTCAATCATAAATTTGTTGAGCTTCGTTCATCCTAAACCCACAAAAGAACTTATGGTAATAATATTTTCTGTTTTGTTGCTGGATCAGCTCCATCCTGATTCTAGAAGTAGGAACTGGAACTAATAGGAGGAAAGTACGTTATTCGTACTTCAAAGCAGGATTTAACCAGTTAACAGTCAAACTGATAAAAAAGGATAATGGTATTGTATATCAGCGAAAGAGAAACATAACATATTTCATTTATGTATTACGTGATTACAGAATAATTACAAAATATGAACACTTTGGTAGTATTGTAAGTGAAATCTATCAGGTTGATGTGAATGCAAGAAATTGTATTAACTCTAAATGGATGAAGGTAGAAAAATAAACAACTCGGACGCCAAAACAAAGCCGAACAACAAATAAAACACTAGGAAAACATGATATATAAGTAGATTAAAAGTAACAATAAATTTCAGAATATAGCTGGGAAGCTTGCTCTATTATCAGCATTCTAAAGAGATAATTAACTACTTGAGTCACCCTTTCTCTTTTTATAATGTTCTAACTAGTTATAGAAATTTTTAGAAGAAAATATGGATCTCAGTATGTCAAAAATGTCACCAACTTTCAATAACTTAAATTTTTATCCTCTAAGTTGGAAAATTCATTTCCAAGTCGTTAAATTATCAGTAAGTAGGTCAATATCACTTAAGTAGGAGAATTACTGATCTGGCATTCATTCATCTGCAAATCTCACTTTTTTTACCATGAGACTAACAGGAAAGCAGTTGTATGAATTTGTGATGATAATGTAACGAAACTTCCTTCTCTAAATCCATAATGTCCATGGTTCGCCAGTAGTGGGTGTAGAGAGGAAAACAATCAATAGACCTCAACAACAAATGGAGATGTTTGTTGGCATCTAGACACGAATAGAACTAACGTCAAGACGACCAAACACAGTTAAGACATACACAAACGATAAAAAATAGCAGTTCTGGCAAACCAGAATGCAAGCAGCACAGTAAGCAGGTTCTCATTCAAATATTAACGATAACTGAATTCAAATGACTGCCTCCAACTTGGTCTCACGGTCTTTTATAATATCCGAGATACGGTAGAGAAGGTTCTCGAACCATCGGCTCCTATTGGCTTTATTTCCAAAATCTTTGAGACCAAAGTGTCCGGGTGGTAAGGCCTCGACTTCGAAATTGGAGGGATTCAAGTTCGAGACCAGATTCCTCCGAAGAAACTTCGTATAAGTGGGTCTGGTGCACGTTTAATCCATCCGGGACAAACAACCTCCTCCTGGTGTGGTGTGAAGAGGGGTGTACCATTCCATTTGTACTCAATCCATCTGACCTCGGTTTAAAATTACGAGGTCCGTCTCAAAATAGCCCCAGTATTGCTACAGAAAAGACGTTAATATAACTAGACTCAAAATAGTGCTAAATTTCAATTAATTATAATATATATAAGCTTTTTAAAAATCAGTTTTATGTAAAAGCTCAAACAACAATTATTTTATTATATTTTTGAAAAATTCATCGTGAATATAGTTTTATAAATTTATTAAAATTAAAGTCAAAGATATATTTATAATTATAGAAATATAATTTAGAGAGGAGGGCAACTTAGGTGTCATCCTCGTCATCTGACCATGATTCAAAATTACTCCAAAATTCTTGAAGATTCCACTATCATCCATTTTATTGCTCAATTTATCCCCCAGTTTGTTGCCAAACCTGGGGGGCATTGATTCGACATTCGATAGAGATCCAATAGAGGGGATTGTAAAATGATATTTCCTTCGGGTGGACTAAATCTGCTTGGAAGGATATTACAGATTCTTAACAATACTGATAGATGTTATGGCCTCAATAATTAACGATATACTTCACCATGTAAAAACAAACTTGTATTTATATTTAAACTTAATTCGCTGTAGGAAATAGTTCCCAACAAACATGGTTCATACTAAATATTGACATATATCTTTTGATCTGATAACTTTAATTTTCATTTGCAAAAAGGAATTTAAGAGTGATTCAGTTAAATTAATTTTTTTAATTTAAACTATTCTCCAATGTATTGAAATTAATTTTTATCTTATAAGATATTTGACAAGTTTTTTAATTTCGAAATCGTAGTAAAAAAGACTTTAATTTGTAATTTTTCTTTATTATCATTGAACATATCAGACACAAAAACCTTCTAATTCCGCAATAATGAGCAACAAGAAAATTAAATCAACCTTTTCTTTCGCCTGTAAAAGTAGATAAACAACATGGGTAGAGATTAAAGCACTTTTGAGACACGGTAATTTGTAATTTACATAGAAATAAAACATTAGATTTAATTCAACTTACTTGCCTCTTACTACACCACGTCTAATTCCAGTGATTAAAAAAACAATTTCATTTAGTCTGCAGGGAAAAAGCAATTAAATAAGAATAAAATTCTTATAATTGAAATTCGTGATCCCGATTTCAAAGCTAAAAATAAAAACAGAATGGAATGCATCTTTAATATTCTTCAGCAATTACTTACTGCAGATGATATTAAACAATGTCGAAAATAAATAAATAAAAAAAGTAGTACATTAAGAGCGCATCTCGGCAAAAAATATTCTTCTGGATTACAGCCAATATTTAGGGCAGGATAATCTGTTCATGCTCTTGAAGTATTTTTCCTGCGTACCATTCGGTAAGGAATAAATTGGGGCACACAGGACCTCTTTTTATGTTTGTCTTACAATCAGCGTTGTGCTTTCTTGTTCTGTTCCTCGCCAGATGGCGCTGAGGCTGCGGTGATTATGATGATAGTTATGGCCTTAATCGATAACGTTACCTAAAGAATGCATATTTTGTTTGTTTTTTCAGTGCGAGAATAAAAATGCAGCGGGCCCCGGAAACATCGGAGAATGCCTCATAAGTTTCCATAACTGTTGTTTTAATCTCACAGCAAAAGGATAAATGGTCCTTTATTTTAGTTTACTTAGTGGAGTTTTATGGGTAACGATATTTTAAAGACGATAATTAAATTACAGAATGTTGTATCCAAAAATAGCTTTGTAATTCTTACAGACTAGTATCACAGTGATAGTATGTTTTTTTCAGTTATTTTATCTTCGGTTGTGGTTTAATAAAAAAAAATATTTACCTCTCTAAAAATAGAAATAATTCTTAGCATTGGTTTCTTTAGAGAGGGAGAAAAAAACCCATCATTCGAAATATGTGCTGAAAGAACTCAAAGGAAAATACAGAGAAGACTAGGGAATAAATCTAGCATTGAATGAATTTTCTGGATAGATGTCTTAACTTGAAGCTTAAACATTTTTTATTATTATTGTGGAGTATGTTTTAAAAATAAGAGAAATAAAATGTTACAGCCATGAAATAATATTATTATTACAAGGCAACTTCTCAAATCCGTAATCTTAATGTAATTTTAGAAGTTAGCTGAAATCCGAAAATTACTAAAAAACGATTGCCTTATATAATGGTTAGTAAGACATAATTAAATAATTCGAAATTATCGAAAAGGAAATTTCGAAACACAATTTAAACGGAGATAAATATAATAATTGAAACATATGTAATAATAGTAGAATTGTGAATTGCGTCAATTATTTAGTAAGTGCCATGTTCTTATTTTCGTACTTGATTTTTTATGGAGTAACTTAGTAAATTTAGTTACATCAGAAAAGATTCTGGACCTTTAATTAATTATCAGTCATTATGTAGTTTGTAATTAATGTTTATAAAATACTCCATTTCGAATTTCTGAGTTATAAACAGAAAATGTATCACTACAGTTCAAATTTATGGTCCATCTAAATACAACAACAACTTACAAAGTCGCCCTTTGTATTCGAATGGTTACTCTCACTCATCATTCAAAATGGTGTCATTTTGACGTTCTTAACCTTAAGGCTAAAAGACCAGATTGCCGCAACAGCAACACCCTCGGGAACTGTGACTGAGTCATAAGGGTCAACACCGGCCACGGTACAACCCTCCCCATAGGTAGTACGTTCCGTCAACGATGGGAGGAGCCTACACTTACCTATTAATGCCCTTTCTAGCGTGGCGAGATCCAACCTTCATGCAGGAAGCTTCTCATCATCATTTCGAAGTGTCCCTCCAGGGGCTAAACAAAATTGGTAAAATATAAATTAATATTTAAATAAAATTTAATTAAATTTGGTAAAAAAAATTAATTAAAACAATCATATATATTTATTTTTCGAAAAAAAGGAAAAAATTCCTTCTCTTAAATGAATAAATGTGCATCGAATTATTTTTTCGCGTGCAAAGTTTTTAACTGAATTCCGCCTATTGTCTGATATATATTATTACATTCCCTCGTATAAATCAATTTCTGATGAAATTTCTACCTAAATTTCGATTGTAATTTTTTAAAGTACTTGCCTTAATAATTTAGGAAAAAACTTTGACAAAAGTTTCCAAATTTTTACAGCAAAAAATTCTAATTTAGAATAAATTATGCGAACACTTCCAAAAATTTCAAATCAAATTTCATAAATCATTCATCAGTTATAAGTAAAATATATTTCAATGTTGTAAAATTGCTTGAAATTTCGATTGATGGATGAACTACAAGCAATAAAAATAGATGATTTGTAATTATCAAAATAATAACATTGTTGACTTCTAAATGATAACAGATTTTAATCAACTCTTATGAATGGGAAAATCTCAAATTTTGCTAAAATAACTGCATTGTCTATAAGTTTCGTGAATGTAAGATAACTTGATATTTAATTGGACATAATGCACTGATTCGATGAAATATATTATAGAAGATTTGAAATTTTGATGTTTAGGCTACTGCATTCACTTTTATTGAAAAAAAATATTTAAGATAAAATTCCTTATTTACCTTTCAAGACAAACTTCAAACTGATACAGAATTCCTTTTACTTTATCAAAGAAAAAGCAATATCTTTCATACTCAAACTCGCATCTTGTAAGAGGCTGAAAAATTGATTTGAAATATTTGTTTGTGAACTTTAGAGAGTTTAAATTTGTTTGAGAATAATTTTATAAAATAAGTACTTGATAGTTAAAACAGGAGAGAAAAAAAAATACCGGATTGCAATTCCTTTTGATTGGTAATATAATCTTACTCCTTTTTCGTTTTAAGATAATTGTTTCATCTGTGTCATGTTAATAAGAGAACATTAAGTAAGTAGCTTTTGAAGAAGAAACAACATTTGCCAGAATGAAGAAAGAAAGATTTTTTCAGAAAAGAACAAAGAATTAACTTATTTCATTGATTGAAAAGTAATTCTAAAAAGAAAAATATGAAGCTCTCTTTTAACCGATACTTCTCTATAGAACAAATTTAATTGGAAAATCAAACATCTTCTATATTAAAGTATTTCCTTGAAAGCAACAATTAAATTATGTCTCCCAGAACTAATTTGATGTCATCTCATTTCTCATTATTTTAATGCACTCTTTGATAAGATACAAAGCTCCGGACAATCAAAAAGAAGTTCCAATGTCGAAGAGTTTTAACTCTCCTTGCAAGGTTTGCTAATGTGTTGAAGCATTTTTTTTTAGTTTTAAATGATGGCATATTTACATATTTTCTTTCTTAAGACAAAAATTATTACATTCTCTTTTAATAATTCATCCATTAAGCTTTCCATTTCATTATAAATTGTTATTAGCATTATGAAGTTCGGTTTTTAAAATTGGTATGCAAAGTTTTGGATTTCAAAACAATTTCACTTAATCAATGTTCTACGAAATAATTTTATTTTAACATTAGAAACTTTATAAAGATATGTTAATAATGAACTACATTGATAAATGTCTCCCACTTTCATCTTTCCTCTCATCCCTATTTTGATTGCGCAAAAGCTAGTATAGTTTTAGAAGCCGAAATTACTTTTGTGTACTACTGTATCACGACTACGAAGGTCGTGACTGTACACAAGTTCTCAACAGAAAAAGGAAAAACAAATGATATATTTAGTATTATTTTAGTTTTCGAAATAGATTAAACGGTTATAATTAATACTAATCAGTATAAAGTGATTTAAACGATTTCGATTTTTTACAAATATAGACACACACACGTAATATATAAAAATGATAGAAATTTTCTTTTAAAAATACTTATTCTAAGTTAAATAAAATTACTTGTATATCCTTTTGAAACAAAGTTGCCGCTATTAGATCAGTTGTGATAGAAAACCGAACAGCTCAAAAAGTTTTTAGATTTGAATTTTAAGCATTTTTAAAGTTAGTAAATTTTGAATAGATTGTCAGAGAATTGAAATACTTTCAATGTGACAACTTTACTATCGTGTATTATAAGAGGATGTAAAACCTGAATAAACGGAATCAATGATACAAAGCATTCATGAAATTAATAGACATGATTTGGAATAAATATTTGCAAGAAAATGGATTAAAATAATTTAAAATAAAATTTCAAATGTAACATATATAGCAACATGTTGCAAAAATAAAAAAAGGGGTTTTTACGTAAAATATTTTGATACAAAAATATTATAAAATTATTATTATAAATTTACTAAAAATTATTATTTTGCAATATTATTTCGATGATGTAAAAGATAATGTTTTCCTGGTGTAGTTGTTTTGAGGGCAATGAGTTTTTAAATTTTTTTGATTTTATTTTTCAGAATCAGAAAATAACAAAAAGGTTCTCATATTAGTAAGGGTAACTATCGTAATATGTCAATCATAAACAGTGTTTTATTGATGAAACTTATATTTTTAAAGCAGCAGAAACTTTTTCTCTGTGGGAATATTTTGCTGGTTTTTATGGTTAACAGAAATAAGAAAATTTAATTGTTGTTACTTAAGGAACTTGTCATGGACAAGCCCTACAGAGGAAGATAGGGATTTTAAACCGAGTTTGTGCAGTTGTTGCTGTGGGTAAAGACCCCAACTTCCCAAGGGCGAAAATCGTACTTTTAGATCTAGACACTCACATACTCGTTTGCACCACTCATTTTTAACGGGGGGGGGGTTCTTTCTCGCCCCTCACAGATAGAACACAAGGGGAGGAACAACCATGCCCGAACCAGGATTTGAACTCGAGATACCCAGATTACGAGGAAGACGTGCTACGTTAAGGAAATGCATTTTTTTTATTAATGGTGCAATATTAATAAACAAATCTAGTTTATTTCATATTGCACCATTTTCTTAAGAATTTTTTTCTGTAAAGTAGAAATTGGTCCCATTTTTTCTAATTTAGTAATTTAAATGCATAACTAATCCCTAGACCTCTGAACATCTAAGGAGTTGGTGATATAATTTTTATCTCAATCTTTCTCTTTTCTTTCTAAAACATGAGTAAAAATATTTTGCCGTGACCTAAATTACTCTTCTAATTTAATGCTTTGAACATAATTAGCTTTATAAAGCAGGTAAAAAATCTAATTTATAAAACCCGAGCTATTTTGAAGGACAATTTATAATTTATTTTAAAAAACTCTTTAAATTTTTTAAAAAATTAGCGTATTCAAATTAGCGTATTCAAAAATTAGCGTATTTCATTCAAAAGTTAGCGCTAATTATTCATTTATAAATTAGCGTAGCGAAACAAAGTTTGAAATATATCTTGGACTTAAATTCAAAGTATGAGAATAGTGTCTAAATTCAGTTTTTAAATATTAAAAAAAATTCAAAGATAGTTTATTACTGTATAAAAGTTAAAATATTTTTTAAATTAAAAATCGACCTCAAAAGAAAGAAATTTATTTTATGACTGAAAATTATTTCCTACTAATTTTTTTAAGATTTATGTGCATTCAGATGAACGATTAATTTAAAAGAAATTTTTAATTGTTGTCTGACGTACTGATTGTCAGTGGCATTAGATTCAACATTGTGAATCAAACATTTTTTCTTGTGTTTTGACTACCAAAATAAGTTCAAATTTTTCAATAAAACTCCTTGCATTTAAAAAATAATATGGAATAATTTCATATTCTCTGACAATGTCTTTGTAAACAATTTTCCTTCTTTTCAATTAAATTGTAAATGACTTAATGAATATGTCAGGATAATATTATCATAGTTATCATGCTTTTAGAAATTAATCTTTCTTTCAAGAAATTGCAGTCTTTATCACAAGTAAATATAATTCACAGATAGTTTGCCATATAAATAGAATATTTTTAAATTATAACGGTAACAGAAACAGTTGTTAATATTATGATGTGAGCAATAAATGTTAACATCAAATAAAAATATATAAACTGTGTTTTAGTGTGTTTTACGAGTAACGAATATTATACCATTCTTTTTGTACTTAATGTCGTAAAATGGGACTAGAATTCACTTGTAAAATATTTTAATTCAAGGAGAAGCTAAATAAAATAGCCGGATTTCTTGCTTAATAAATGATTAAGTAAGTTTTATTATATTTTTGAGCAATAAATATATTCTTATTATCTTTACTTTTACTCTAGTGGAATAAAATTGATGAAATACAACCGATACTATACAATGATGAGTAATAAATGTATTAACGCTTATTTTCCCTTTACTCTCGTTAAAGAGACTGTATTTCTGTCACAAATTATTTCACTTCAAGCCAATAGCGAAGAAACCAACCGAGTCCCAACATGAAGGATTTTCTGCTCAATTATTTCAATTAATCTAATACCGAATGATTAAGCTGAAACCTGACGACGCGAAGTCTGTTTTGGGAAATCAAAGGAATTCTCTGTTGGCTCGAAGGTAATCTGGAAGAACAGAAGGCTTCCACAATCTAATGACGAAGGTCGGGTTTTCTTTATTTTTCCCAATTTCCCTTTGCCTGAAAACGTGACTTTTTTTAAAGATTCTTTTCCTTCACTTAAATATTCAAACTGGATTACATTTAAGTGTAACTGGACAGAATACTTCATAAAATTGTCAGTGGTTTAGCTCACATTTTTCAAAATAAAGCTGGTTATCTTAGAGAAAGTATTATCTTGTAAATGGTTTCAGTGATATTGATAAGGATTTTTAAAAGATTAAAAGGAGCCTTTACATTTCGTATTATTAGACAAATTACCTCTTTATCTTTTATTATTTTTCAATCTTTTGCATACTCTGAAACTGTACGGAAGGAAATAAAGTATAATAAGGACTAAAGTGACAAAACCGCGATGGTTAATATCTTATATTTTCGTGTATTAAGACAATTTATCACTTTCTTTTCCATTCTCTTATTACCCTTCTCTACATCCTCCCAAATAAATGAATCTCAAATTTGACCATCATATAGTGATGCAAACAAAAAAATTCGTAAAATATGAGAATTGGATTGATTTTTAGTAGGACCCAAGATTTACAGATTCTTCTGGATAATTCCATACCATTTAACTATAAAAGACGAAGCGGTCTCACAGGGATTAATAGATCAAGTTGATCAAGTGGTAAACAGGAGGACGCCAAGCGGTTTTAATAAAGCTTATATTCAGTTAGATTTCTTTCCTGCTTCCATGTTGTTATATTCTATAAGTGTTCTCTCTTGGTGTTTATTTTCGATGCGCGCAATTATACTTACAATTAATCAATTTAGTGTTGGATTTTGTCTAAATTATTGAAAGTTTCTGCAATTGCAATGATAAAACTGTATACCCTATTTCGTATATGAAACCGACACATTAACCGTATTCATATTAATACAATTCACATTAGCCTACTAATAGATTTACAGATTTCAAATAGGCTGATTATATCCGAAATTCGGTTGAAACACACTGTTTTGGATTAAAAGACACATACCAAATTGTATACTTTTAGAATGAGTTGCTGTTTTCATTGCTGGATAGTCAGAGCTAATTAAAAAAAGTGATTTTTGTTTCGGTTTTATATGGATCTCGAAGTCAAATTTTGTAATAAACAAAAGAATTCCTATAACTGTATTTAGATAAGAAAGCAATAAGATCATTTGTTGTTTATGAATAAAAAGAAAAATTAATGCCATTCAAGAAAATCGTCAATATTTAAAAATCTAAAATAAAATCGAGATTCATTCAAGTTTTATTTATAAATAAAAAATAATTCTAATAACAAATCTAAAATGAAAATTTGAAAGTAAATTAAACGAAAATAAATCTTAGATATAGTTTAATTAAAACTAATCTAATTTTTTAAATTAAAAAATATTTGTATTATAAATAAACACAAGTGTTTTTATACTCATAAATGTAAAATAAACACACATTCATTTTTCTATTCATATGTATGAATAAAACATGAAATCCACTGAAAAATTCAAAATAAGTAAATTCATAAATGAGAGACGAACACAAGAAAATCCAAATCTTGTATATTCCAGAAAAATTTGGATTGCTAAGAAAAGATCCGTTTTATTCTATTTTCCCCTGCGACTAATAACCAACCCATTAACTTTAACAACCTCAGAATGCTGCAAAAGATAACTCGCGATAAAAATTTGATTTATGGCCAAAATACAGGTGACATTTAAAGCTCAATATCCGGCAACTTTTATTTCATTCAGACTTCACCTTCACACTGCATATTTAAGTGCAGCCAACAGTCTAGATCAAAAGCTATTCCACCGCCCATCACTTCATCATAATTATTCATTTCCCAAATTAGCCAATCCCGCCCGATAAATCACCTTTCCTCGCCAACTCAAGAGCTGGGCGTGAACCACCTAATTCCTATCCTTCCCCTCTTCCTTATTTTCAAAGACAAGGCGTGTGCCACGTTATTTGGCAAGAGCCTTTAAACACCCCGTTAATTCTTAACCCCTTATATACCACACAACAAAGCTCAGGCGATTTCTCAAGGTACCCAATCCCAGACATTCCATGCTGGCTGCATTCCAAAAATATAAGTCTTTTGGCTCTGGGATGGATCCTGATCCCGGGCGCTAGTGAAGATCCATCTGTAGGGAAAGAGACATTCTGTCTCTCAGCAACTTATGCTGCATTTATGAGTTGCCGTGTAACTGGGTCAGACATTAAATAATAAAATATCACCTGAATGCATGAGTGGATGCGACAATGATGGGAAAAGAGAAGAGTTGAAGATTTTTTTTGTATTCCGGCTTTGTTGTAATGCTGTGCGACATTCTTTTTCTTCTGTTTTTTTGTAAAGCTTTTTTTGATCGTTGATGGATATGAAAATGATGTTGCATAGAGTGGATTTTTGTTTTTCAGCTGTTAGAGAGGAAGTTTTTTTTTGATGTTTTGAAAAAGAACTGAAAATGCAAAAAATGTACTTTTTTTTTTCTTGTTACAAATATTCATTTTTGAATTTGATGCCAAAAAATATGGATTTTTAAATGATATGAGTTCATTATGTAAAAGATAATTAATTCTAATTTGTAAAATTTTATCTTTTATGTCTTTTTTTGGTCAGATCAATATTGAAAATGAATTACATCAAAGTTGAAAGATTATTTCTTGTTTTAATAATGCTGCATTTATGTATTTTAGCTATTCTTAAATCTGTTTATAAATCGTATAATATTTCATTTTTATTAATTAATTTACATGAAAGTTACTGGACCTAAATAAAAGGGTTTTATTCATCGTTAAATAAATGTAAAACAATTAATTAATGAAAAATATGGAATAATAAATATAAAACTAATAATGTAATATAAAATAATAAAATATCACCTCAATGCATCAGTGGATGGGATAAATATGAAGTTACATTAATGTACCGTTTAAACACATTTCTAGGCTATTTGGGAGCTGACTTTGTTATACGAAAGATGAGAGAAAAACATAAGCTGATGAATTTTTCTTTTTAACTCGACTGTTCTAAACCAATTGTACTCATTTGTAAAGTTTTTTGTTGATTGTTGATGAATAAAAAACATTTTGATATATTTTATTTGGTTTTAAGAAATAAAAAAAATATTATTTGGAACCAATAATATTCTATTCTCTTTTTCATTTCTTTTCTATACTTTTGTAAAGTTTTTGATCTTCGATAGGAAAAAAAATGATTACTATTTTTTGTTTTTAAGTAGTTATCCAAGCCGATGTATTAAAAAATAGTTGAAAATTGAAAACATGTGCTTTCTTTATACATTGAAGCGTATACATTTGAATTTTCAGTCAAAATAAGACTAGTTACAAAATACTGATGAAGAGACTAATAATGATGTGATTAAATAATTAAGTATTTTGCAAAATTTAGTCAATTGATATAGAATATAGATTACATGAAGCAAAAGTTTTTCAAATATTTGTTTTAATTAAAAAGGCCACATTTATATATTTAACTTTAACAGCCTAGTTTTTTTTATTATTTTGATTAAAATAGGTTTCGTTTGCTGTGAATTTAGTTATGTGGAATGGTGATGAAACATATATGCGTCGACGAGAAATTTGACAGGATAAATTATTTTAACAAATATTAAGATGATGAATTAATAGTAAATAAGGGATCGCCTAAATGTTTTTGTGAATAGAACAATAAAAGAGTAAGGAAAGAAGCTGAAATATTTACTTTTTTTATTTTGTTGTATAGTTTTGCTGTAAACTTTGCGGAATTCTGTCTTTTTTGTCCTTTTCTATTATAAAGTTTTTCTTCATCCTTGATAGATTCGAAAATAATCTCATGCTGAGGTGGGTTTTTTAACAATTGGATAAAATTCTTAGTCAATGTATTAAAAAATAATTAATTTGGTATTCTGCTGATTTTTGAGATTTTAAGTGTCCAAAATTAAAGTATGTCCAGGAAATAAAAATTTGTTTGGTACTTTTAATTAGTCTTTTATTTATTAATTTAGAAACTTTTAATTTTATACTCACTGGAAAAATTCCCCCTCTTCTGAAGTCTTGATTTACTAACTCTATTTTAAAGTGCCAATTATATCCGACTGATATTTCCCCAATATGGATATGGGAACACAAAGAACGTATTACCAATACAAAGAAATACATATATCATTAAATAATAGCATTAAAAGTCTTTTATTAATTATTTAATTAATGTTTTTTTCTTCTCCCTGGGTTTATTCTTTATCAAAACTTAATTAATACTTCAAAAAGAAATTTGAAAAATTTATGATAAAATGATTTAGTAAATAAAGAGTTAAACCGCAGTGATCTAATGATAAAATTAAGCTTTATGGACAGAGAGTTCGGATTAATATCCGATTCTATTAAAGATTCATTGTGCTTATAGACCTTCTTTAAAGCTGAAATCATGTCTCAAACATTGGTTGCTGTTGTGCGGAAATTTGAAAAGCTGGTTTCATCTCAGGTAGCATCCTCGTTTCCAGAGTGTAATTTCGAAATATAAAAATCCATTCCCAAGCAGTTTTCGTGTTTCTTGCAAAGGAGATATTAATACAAGTAAATTAATCCAATTAAATTTCTTTAAAAGTTAAAAATAATTGTTGTGAATTAGCAATTGTTCATAAACAAGCCGCGTCCTTTGACATTAATTTAGGAATTTGTAAATAAATTAAACATTGTTAACGAAATGTTTTAGATCTTTTAATAAAGAATAAAAGTAACATTTGTAAAAATATATGCCTTCATAGAAACATTATTATTATTCTAAATATTATATTATAGTTTTCTCTCTCTCTGTATATATATATATATATATATATATATACAAGAATATTTTTTAACAAATTTGTTTTAATTGTAAGTAAATGGGCTGCATGTAATGTAAAGTATTAAGAACTGAATAGTAATATAAGGAAGTAAGGTTTGCTAAGAGAAAATAACTATGATAAATGCATGACTGTAAAATAATGAATTGCAACCCTAGTAGCATATTAAGCTGGAATATTTACTATATTTAAATTGTAACATTCTTCAAAATATCTATTTTTGACATTATAATAATGGCTTGTAATGGCATTCTAGTGTACTGCTTTATATTCAGAAAGATATCAATATTATATTATTTTATTGTGTGACTAATTGGCACTACGACTTTCTGACTATTTTATGACTTTCTCACATACAATGTAATAAGTGTTATCTCAGATAATACGTTTCAAAATAGTTGAAGTACAATAGTTAAGAAATATTAAACTTTGGCATGAATTTAAAATTTCTACTGAACGCAGAGGGTTAGCCTTTGTGAATTATTTGGTGATTAATCCTCGGCATGCTAATAACTAAATTTGTGTTTCATGAAATAAAGCCTTTTTTAAAACTGACTTAAGCTAAAATCTGACACAAGACTACAATTGTAGTTACAACATTACTTACCAAATTTCATATACTTAAATCATTGTTCTGAATTATCTCGTTTACATATTTCTAGAAGTATAGATCAACATCCAATCAAACCGTAGTTAGATTTGGCTGAAAATTTGATAAATGTCAAGATTATAGGCATTAATTTCGTCTATGGAATTTTGTTCGTCTGGTTTTCTTCGTTTTTCAGTTATCGTGTTAAATTATATTCAAAGAGTTGGCCCTATAGAAGTTGAGTTGATTTTGGGCAAAATTTGTTTGAAATTTACAAATATGACGTAAAAAATAACATATCAAATTTCAACTGCTAGCTTAAAGTGGTATTTGAATTATGTCTGCCACAGACAGACAGCATTTTCTAAAAATGCTTTCTTCGAACTCGGGGAGGTTTCAGACGTAGAGGTCCGTCAGAATCTAAAGGTGTTCTCTATACAACAAATAAGAGGAAGTAAAAAAATGAATAACTCGAATTTTGGTGGAAGATACATGACGAGGAACAAAGAAAAAAAGGAGAAAGGTTTATATTTAGAAATTTTCCAGTTACATTGTGCGAAAAATTTTAAAAATAATAATTTTAATGCATGGTGATTTTGTTTAATGGTCATTTCCTTCCTTCTGTCCTAGTATGTGCATAGAAATATATACTTTTTAAAGTATATTGGATGTACTGATACTTTGATCATCTTACATTGGATTCAAAGTAATCACTAAAATGTGATGAATACTTAAAAATAATAACTTTACAGCTGTTTAATTATATATATATATATATATATATATATATATATATATATATATATATATATATATATATATATAATACGAATATCGCATAAAATTTTGATCTTTTGTTACACTTATTACTTGCAGAAAATGCGATGATATTTATAAATTTTGTTTTTACATGCTTTTTATTTACATATCAATAGGAGAATTTTCCCCCAATTTATCCAGAAAACGCTATAGCCTGTATCCCTCTTTAGTTTCTTATGCTGGTATTAAACTGTGAACTAATTAACTATAATTTTATGAGAATTGGATTGAATAATAAATTCTATTTTATGCATATCTTAGTCAATTTCTAAAATTTTTCATAAGAGATAATTTGAGGTGAGAAGTAGGATCTAATAAGTAGATCCCCAGGTGTAATTTACCACCTCAAAATAAGCTATTTAAATGCACATTTATTTATATTATAATAACGAAATTTAGAAGAATGAGTCAATTTTACTGATGTCATAATAATTATTTACTAAAAATTCATAAAATTGCTTAATGTGCGATGCTAATTGTGCGTTATTTATAATTTGATAAACAACGATTCGAAATTTGCAATTTTGAATCATTTTATTAAAAAACCTTGTGTTTACAATATATTCAAAGGCCACATGCCAAATTGTAATAACTAGATCATAAAAATATTTTGTTATCACAGAATCAGGAAAGCATTTTTTTGTTTGTGAATACCTTGCAGTATCCAATAAAACAACCTTTATTCTATTTTAATATTGAGAAATGTAACGATTGATAATACCATTTTGTTCCATGCTTTCTTTAGTTAGTTTCAGTAAAGGTTTACCAGAGCTTTCACTCGATGTACTTTTATCATCTATTCAAATGTTGAAATGTTAAGTACTCTGTTTAATTAAGGAATAAATTTGTATGTTAAAATAACTTAATTTCAAGATTTATTTGCATATCATTATTTTAAATTTGATGGAGTTTTTCTCATATTTTGATATAAATTTAGTATTTTGTATATTTATGTGCGTCGGAGTATTATAAGTACACTCTCAAGAAATACAACAAATAGTACTTATTAACATAACATTATAATGCTTCAGCTTTAAACAAAAAAAATGAATTTCCTTTTTTCTCCTACATTTTAAAAACGAAAGCAAAGCAAAATGTTTTTTTTCTCTCAAGTTTCGGACTGCATATATACTTTTCGTTTGATATTACTCCAATTCTTGCGATATATTTTAAAGAAGTATAGATGTGATCCAACAATAGCCTTTGGCAGAATCTCCGGAGCAATTTCTCCTCTTTCCAGGAATGGGAGAGGAAATCGGAGCCTAAGATGGATAGATATTGAATTGAAAAAGGAAGAAAGGAAAACACATGGACACAAACTTTTGTCACCAGTGGCGTTTTTTTTTTCTTTTCTAACTTCCATCTTTTTGGGAACAGTTTCTTGTATTTGAAGAGTGTCTAGTTACAGAAAATGGCCCATTTATCATGCTCTTCTTTAAGAAATATATATTAGCTTGGTGTAGAAGTTTGAATAAATAATTGATTGTCATGTCCTATTTTCCCTCCTGCTTTATAATTAGTTTTGATTCGTGACGTTATTCTAGAAATTAATTCTCGATATTTGCGTTTTGTTTAGTCTTTAACTAACTACTTGATTTCACTATTTGTATTTTTATTGCCCAGGAATAATGGGCGCATTTAATTTTAGACAAATAATTTATATATAACTTCATGATATCGACAAAATACGGTCATTCAAACAGAGATTTTTCAATTACATTACTTAAGGTCTGTCTATAGTATAGAGTAAAAATTCTAATGGAAAAAAGTCTTAGTACTTAAAACCCTAAATATCTGGTTCATCTTTCTACTAAGTTTACAATATTGTAATTTTTATTTATCTTACTAACTACTCAAATATTAAACAGAATCCTTTTTTTTTAACTTTAAATAACGGACGAAAACTTCTAAAATATTTGATAAAAAAAGGAAAACAATTTGAATTTCAATCCATGAATGTAATCAGCTGTTGAAGATAAGACAAAAAAGATATTCCTTAATAACAGTAAAAAATGCCAAATTTGTGCAATTTGTGGCCAATGGGTAGATAAGGATCGAAATCGACCATTAGGCTTTGCAGCGGAGCAATATAGCAATTAGACAAAAGTAATTACTCTTGTCCCGAGGATGGCATTTGGCTTATGAAGATTTCACCACTAACTATTAAATTGATATTGTAAACCAAAATTATATTATATTGTAAATAATAAAAAGGTAATGATTTGAATTTTGTAACGATATAAAAACCTTTTTTTATTGAATGTTTTTGAAAACTGTTAAGAGAAAATCTAATTCTAAATTAAATTTCAAAGAAATCTTCCAGATTTGCCCATTTTATTCATCAAAGTATGTATTAAACATTGACTATTCCAACTCACCTCGAAGTCCACAGATAAAATCGGGATGTCTGGACTCTGAGAAAGGAATGACTGGAAACTAAAGTTGACTCCATAGGACCGTCACCAGCTACAGTTGAACCCTTTCCGATGGAATCGCGTCCTGTCATCAGTAGGGGTTAGTCAATCATACACCACTTCTATAACTTTCCGGGGGGCCAAAACAAACCACCACGCCAGAAATTCTAATTCTCATATAATCCCGAAGGGATTCCAAAGTATATGCTCATTAGAACAGTGTGTCTAATGAACAACTTTGACTTTTCATTCTGGGAAATTAAATATTTCATCTTAAACCGTCATTTCATACATTTTCCCAATTTTATTTTTTAAATTCCATGCGTTCTGTTCTAAAGGTACACTTTAAAGAATTTTTGGAATGGAGAACAATTGAATGGTAGCATATGGTTTCGTTTATTTTTAAAACTAAGAAGTTAACAATTTAAATTCACTTTGAAGCTTCGGATTTATATATTTCTGATGCTAATTTTGATCTGAATGTCAAGATTGCTAGTCATATTCAGAATTGATCGTTCGAGTCTTCAGCTTTCAGTTCAATAAATAGATAATATGTCTTGTATATGTGTTTGATATACATTAAATACAACTTGGATCAAGTTTCCTCCTGTTAATAAGATATAGGAGTTTGAACGAGATTTTGAGTGTAGCTCAAATACCGTTTGTGTTTTAGAATATATTGTATGATTTCTTAAACAAAATTTTTTGTTAATGCCAGTACCGCAATGTCATAGTCATAGCAATAGTCAGGCCTAGACAATTAAGCTTTAATCCAAAACTCTATCAATACAAGAGTTGTATTGTGTTCATTAAATTGGCTAATTCTTTACGAGCATACTGATGTTTGTGATATTTTTGAATTTTAAGAGTCCGTATGTAGCATCAAGTCCAGTTTGTCTTTAAGGCTATGCTATGATTTCTTAGACTAGAAGACTTTGATCGAAGTTTAAAACTTTGAAACAAATTTTCCAAATTTCTCAGTGTGTTTTGAAAATATGTTTGAGTCGAATAAAAGATATTTCAGGAATAGGCCAGACGAGAACAAGGAGACATAATTTTGGAACTTTTGATTTCTTTTTTTTTCTGCATTTAACTATAAAAATGTTTGCCTGATGATAGGTTTAACGTGTTCTAATCGTCAAATACGATGATAATTCTACCTCTAGGCAGTTACAAGTCATTTTTCAATTAGCAGAACAATTAAGAGAACAATTTTGATCTGGAATTGAGTATAATGTTATAATGAGTTAATCAAAGACGGAGATAACAAATTATGCCGAGTCGAAATCTTATGGAGTATATTCTATTTGATTAGTGAAGCCCATTTTAGCCCCCCGAAGGCTAAACTATTCTCCGGATTCGAATTGATTACGCGCACTAAATATTTGCACTTGCCATTCCGAGTCCATAAGGAGTAATTTGTAACACGCCAGGATTAAATTGAGTCCCAGCGAATCTATTACATCTGTACCATCAATACCACCGAAACGTGGCCATATATCTTCTGGGAGCACCAATTAATAGGCCCGACTCGTTACTGCAATCCGAACGATTAGGATCGCAAACAAACGCACTGAATTAGCCGAGTCAGTTTTATAAATTTCTCGACGTTATTACTGCAGACTGAAAGAGACGTTAATTTAGGGAGGGGGTTCTTTTGTATGCACTGTTTTCCCTTGTGTAGTCCAGTCGAAATTCTAACTTTGATGGAAGTTAAGTTGGGTTGTATCGATTCGAAATGAGTTGGCTATCTGCCTTCCGTGAAATTCAACTGTTTTACGAAATGGGCATTCGAAAGGCACTAGGAATAAAAATGCATTGGTGTATAAAGATATTTCTAATTTTTTATCAATTGCTTTTTATTATCAAAGGAGAATGATTCACTTATATTAATGATAAAATTGGAGCATAAACTATTTTTGATTATCTAATCTCCAATCCGTTATACTTCTGCTCTATATTAGCTGGAGAGAATTTCATCCTATTATTGATTTGATCTTCTTTGTTATAAATTCCTACAATTAGTTCACACTCTCCCTTTATATTTTTCAAATTTTCAATCGTTAATAAAATACATTTTATACGTCACCTCGAGTTCAAATACGTTTTTTAAAGACTTGCAGTAGATGACACTTGATGTTAATACGGGTTTTTTCCAAATATTAATTCATCCATTAAATTTAATTAATTTTTAATACTTCAAATAGAGTTTTAGAAGTTTGTAAAGAAAATTGAAATCAACAGGTAGTAGTTCAATCGGTGAAATGCGAGGATTTCAATATTTTTCACGTAAAAATGAAGAATACTAGTCCAATTTTTTCAAAAACCAATAATTTAAGAAAATTTTTACTTTAAGTATCTGTTTTATCCAATTTTTGAGAGTGAGTTAGCAATTGTAGCTTCGTGGTTAGAATGAAATTTTTTTCTCAATAAATAAAATTGAAGAAAATTTAAGCTTTAGATTCAATTCTAATTTATCTCTTTAAAATCTTTCATCAATTGTTGTTACTTATCCTACCCATCCTCTAAATTAATCTACGTGTCGAGAAGTAAATTCGAGAAGGAGAATGGAAAGTTGCAAGGAAATTCGTTTTCTATTTTGCCATTTTTTATTGTAATTCTGTCATATGGATATACATATTTATAATAATTGTAGTTATATAATAAAAAGTAATTAAAAAATTTTCTTTTATGACTTAAGTAGGAATCGACTTAATTTTTTATATTACTTGTTTATCTACAAAGGGTTATCACAAGCTTAACCTTTTGTACTTGGAACAAAATTCCACTCGTAATTATTAACCTAATACAAACACTTTTTTATTGCTCCAAAAAAATAAATATATACAACTTTTTAAGCTCAATTTCCTCGAAATATTAATGTATATTTCTAATCATCCTGTGTGTATTTTTTTAAATCAAAATTAAATAAATAAAATTTTAAAGCTATACATAGCTTTGTGTGCTGGCTGTGAAGAAACATATTACAAGGGTTTACATGCACTGAGTATTTGGTGGAAAATTGTTTCGCATTTAAAACCTCCGATCCTGGTGATAAGCATCACATGATCAGTGGTCGTGAGTGTGGGAGGAAGGTGTATTTCGTTACTTATATTTATTTTAGTACATGGCCATAAAACTTTCTAATTTATTTTAATTCAATTGAATTCTTAATTCTCATGTATAAATATACCATAACGCAAATGTGAAATAAAAGCAATAACTTTTCTTTGGCATGCGATCTTGTGACTACGGTTGTATCTTTATAACACAATTAGATTTAAATTAGTTGGGAAAACTCTATTTTTTGAAACCTGTGCAATTACAGCACGTCAGTGATTAATCAACAAAGATCGAAAGCTAGATTCAATTCAAAAATAGATTTATAGGAGTTATTATTAGCCAACAACATATAATGCACATTCACAAACACTTAACGATACTACAAAGTCTACTATTCTCGTGTGTGAAAATAAAAATATGAACTCTCATAGCATTCACATCCTTGACCAAGATCCACAACATTACGTAGGTGAAGAGGTATAACCCTTTTACTAAAGAGTGTGAAAGAAATTTTCTGAGAGGACACTCCCCCTAGTTCTGATTTGGAAGTACTCTAGAAATTAAAAAGTAAGAATCAAAAGAAAAGAACAAGAAAGAAGAAATAGAGAAATAGAAAGAAAAAAACTGAAATAGAGGAAAAGAAAGGAAAGGGAGAAATAGAGGATTAAAGGAAAGAGAAAAGGAAAGAGAAGGGAGAAATAGAGGATTAAAGGAAAGAGAAGAGAGAAATAGAGGATTAAAGGAAAGAGAAGGGATAAATAGAGGGAAAAAAAGTAGAAAGAGAAGGGGTAAATAGAGGAAAAAAAGTAGAAAGAGAAGGGAGAAATAGAGGAAAAAAGTAGAAAGAGAAGGGAGAAATA
>JAOUZG010001904.1:838042-891934 GCA_026289955.1 Argiope argentata | reverse complement strand
AAAAAGTAGAAAGAGAAGGGAGAAATAGAGGGAAAAAGTAGAAAGAGAAAGGAGATACAGAGGAAAGAAAGGAAATGAAAATTAATACACAATTACCAGTTTTCTTCATTTTAATGAACAGCGTTGAAATGATGGTAAGGTCTCGGCTTCGGAATCGAAAGGGTTTTGGTCCGAAACCCGGTTTCACCAATGAACCGCTGTATAAATGGGTTTAGTGTGTGCTAAATTCGTCGGCGCCAAACGCCTTTCCTCTAGCGTGGTGTAAGATTTTGGAGAGGGTATACCAGTTCAGATGTCATCCTTCTAATCTGACTGCTTTAGAGTTGCCTTAAAATGGGACATTAATATAACTAAACAAATCTTGACTATACAACTACTCATGTAAATTCCATGCGTAAAAATAAAATAAAATAAATAAATAAAAACAGTCATACTATTACCTTCCTTGACCAAGATCCCCAATATTATGTGGAATATTATGTTAGATGGATATCATTTTTATTAGAGAGTGTGCAAGAAAGTATTGGGGAAACCACTCCAAATTGTTCCAATTCGAAAGTCTCATTTGAATCAAATTAGCTTAAATATCGTGTTTTCACTGACTTACCTTTATCAAATATGTTTCTGAAGTTAAGGGAAAGAAGGGGAGGAAATATGTTGAAGCGTCTTTCTTCATTTTGAAAATCTCCGTGTGGCTTCGTTGTTGGAGAATACTTCCTGAAGAAGAAGCGGAGGAGTAAATTATGCAGTGAAACGGGCAGCGAGGTTCTTCGGAAAATTCGGGAAATGTTTCCCCGAAAAGACAAAAGCGAACAATTGGAAATAACTTGCGTTGTTCCGAAGAAGAGAGAACTGAACTGCGTGCCGGTGGTTCGTTCCTCTACCCTTTCTTTTTCTTTTCATTCCCGGTATCTTTCCGTCTTGGTGATAAGTTTTCTTTTTCTAGGAAAGCAAACAACATCGGTTGGTTCGTAGATTTTTCCGACAGCTATATTTCAATTATATAGATACCTTCTAAAAATTTAAGTAACAGGAAATGATACGATTTCACTTTTAAGATGAAATTGAAACTAAAATATCAAACGTGTGATTTAATAAATAAAATTTGTAAACAAAAGGCAAGTCTTTTTTTGTCCTTTTTAACGTTTTTAATAAAGAAAATGAATAATCAATGTGTACTTCCCCTACAATAGCATATTTGATTTCTGCTTTGAATAATAGAATATTTAATACTAAAATATATTATTGAGTGAAATCAGAATTTAATTCAAAAGACAAATATATTAAAGATTACAAGCGTTTTTTGTGGATATGGATATAAATATCTTAACTTGCTAAAAAATAAGGTATCGTTTCAGTTGATTAAAACCTTAATTGTGATGGTCGAGATCCCCTCTCGGATCGAATAATATTTTTCAAATACTATGGAATTGTCAACAATGAACTGTGTTTTTCATAAATAAATAAATATATGGTACAATCTTAGTAATTATTATGATTCTATATGAAACCAGTGCCACTGTGACCTGATGGTAAGGCTTGTCTCGGCTCTTGAGCCTACGGTTTCTTGTTCACAATTCCACGTAAGAACCATCGTTATACGTTAAATCTGCCCGGGCAAAACATCCTCCTGCTGCCGTGGTGTGAAGAGGGGGTGTCAGCTCAGGTGTCGTTCTCGTCTTTTTAATCGCTACTAAAAATTACGAGGTCGGTCCCAAAATAGCCTTAGCGTCGCTTTATGACGGAACATTAGTATAACAAAACTAAATTAATCTATATGAAACCAAACAGCTGCCATAAATATCTCACGTGTTTTGAACAACTTTTTATTGAATAAATACAAAACGAGCCCAAAAGATAAGATGACGTAAAATTAGTGTTTCAGTTATTTAGAGGATATTTAAATTTGCAGAAGAAATTTTAATACATTGTAAATACTGTTTTTTTTTACGTTGAATTTGTTTTTAATGGGTGGCATATTATTTCTGAATGATTCTCTATTATAAAAACAATCTGTATTATGAAGAAAGATACTGTTTTGACAGAAAGTGTTATATTTAATTATTTCAGAACGAAATTCTCTAGGAAAAAAAGGAATTTAGGGACACTTGTATAAACAGTGATACCATTTCAGACTTATTTATTAATACTATTAGTAAACTTATCCATTTAAAAATAGAATTATGATAAATTATACTTAGATTAAAATGAATAAGGTAGTATGGGACTTATAATAGTCGCCTTTGAAAACTAACTCAAAATCTTGAAATATTGGCTTTCCCTTTTAAGGCATTAGTATTTAATACAATCATTTGAAATTTCGTCTTATTACTTAATATTGTTAAACACTTGGATTTGGTGCGTATTAAATCTATGGAGGCGAAATGGCCCCCGCTCGTGTGATGTGAAAAGTTATAAAGAGGATGTTTCGTCTTCGTCAATGATCAAGATTCAGAAATACGGGGTCTGTATAAAAGTAGCGATAATGTTGCTTTAAAACGGAACATTAATATAACTGAACAGAAAAAATACGAGTTTAATAGAATTAACAAGTTACAACTTGTATGCATTAATTAAAATGTGAAATGGAAGAGGAAAAATCATTCTCTTTCAAAGTAAATGTCAAGAGATTTTTTTAAAATTTTTATTTTAATGTTGATAAAAATATGAAATCGAATGTTTTGATAGAACCATAAAACTGATTCGTCATGGCAAGAAAAGTATCGAAGCAATTTTTTCAAAAAATTATAAAAATTATAAGAAACAAATGAAAGGAAATGATATTGGTATCAACAAAAATAATTATTATTTTGAGTTTTCAGATGGGGTAAAAATCCTTTTTATGATCATAGTTCCAAAACTTAAAAATTTGGGAAAACTAAAAAAATGAACAATTTTTAATTAGTTTATACTTCAATTAAATTTTGCCCTTTAAAAAAAAGTTCACAGGGACCTTTCTCTTTCCCCAATAATCGCATTGGACGAAATTCATGAAATGGGGCAAATTTTGTAAACATTAACAGAAACATAAATGAAACATATGTTTTGATTATTATGATTGAATCATAAAGGGATATCAGGGAGAAAGATAAAATTTTTCGCTCTTTTAAAATATATAAATAGCATTCTCATGTGATGCTATTTACATATTTATATTGGTATTTTTTTTTCAATGTTTCAAATGCAGTTCTGAAATTTCCTTCTTTTAAATCATCCTGTATAAATATAAATCTTCAGGAATCAAATTTTAGAAAAATCAGTTGTAAAGATACACGGATATACGAGAAGATTTATTTAAGATCTGTTTCAATATATGCTAACGCAGTA
Organism: Argiope argentata; assembly: GCA_026289955.1. Taxonomy (NCBI): domain Eukaryota; kingdom Metazoa; phylum Arthropoda; class Arachnida; order Araneae; family Araneidae; genus Argiope; species Argiope argentata. Next base: position 888,607 of record JAOUZG010001904.1, on the reverse strand, counting down.
AGAATTCTATTAAGTATTCTATAGAATTTTATAGAATATTCCTTCAGGTATTCTATTCATTCCTTTCTTTAAATTTCCATTCTTAATATAATAACTTTGCTCCAAGTAATATCCATTTTTTTTTAAAATTGCCTTAGTAATAATGTAAAATAGACATTCGACAATATAATTTTAAAACTGGCAAAATATGAATCTGAAATTTCTGCTTTTTATATGAACATTTAATTATAAAATTAAAAAACCACAACTAATTGTTAAATAGTTAAGTATTTCGTTTAAACTACTCAGAAATTCTGGATAAAATATTTATTTTGTGAAATTCCGCGTTTTTAATTTCGTAAAAAACATAATCCTCAACATAGAAATAATAAATTTTGAAGTAGTAAAAAATAAACTAGGAATATAAAATGTTTTTTTAGTCAATACCTACTAAGATCAACAAATAAAATTTTTATTTTTGTTACTTTTTATTGAATAATTACATATGATTTATCAACAAATTATTGATTTTTGCAAGAATTGAACTCGCTTTCTTCACTTTCACATGAAAAATACTGAAATCCTTCCCCTTTTCCGATCGAGCTATTTGATATCTACTGAGCTGTTGATATCTATTTTCATTACAAATTGCAAAAACTCTGTGTAAAGTATTAAAATTTTTTTATGTTTAATAAATGAATTAATATTTGAAAAAAAAAAACTGATATAACATCAAGTGTCATCCAACAGAGTATTAAATAAGAAAATAATTAACCAAAATATTTTTAAGCTCATTCCATTTTTTTAATAGTCATTTCGTTAAAATTTAATGTCAATGAATTGATATATTCACAAAATATTGCTCTGTGGATTTAGGTGATGCTGCGTGTCTTTTTAGATTATAAATAGCGCTTAAAATATCGGTTATTAATAAATAAGAGCAAACAGATTGGTTTTTTTATCATCTTTTACCCATTACCAATATGTAAGCGTATTCGATGTACATTACTTAAAAAATTTTTACTCATAATTCTTTTTTTAATCTTCTCAGAATATACTTAATATGCATAAAAAACTAACTAATAATTAATTCAAGTACTTCTAAATTCATTTCACTCAAAATTTGAAACAGTGAGATTTTTCAACCTGCATTTTCTCTCTCCAATTTTGAAACCAAATTCTTCTTTAAAAGAAGAAACACGCTACTTCTAGTTCTGAAATGAGCAGTCTTTTCTTTAGAACCTTCTGATTAATGATGGCATGGCGGACAGATGGTTCTGAGTTTCTGATTCTGAATTCTTCTACTTCATAAACAAGAATGAAGGTAATAAATGTCTCGAAGCCGGTAATTTGACTGATGTTCCCGTTCAAATTGACAAGTATTTTTACGCCGTGTGCTCGAGAGCACGAATGATCGATAGATATTTCCGAAAGTATAATGGGGGAGGGGAGGCATTGCAGGCCATTTGCTTCGTTCAAAATGTGTGCAACAGATTTCCTCCGTCTGACTTTTAATCTCTCGGCTGTTAGATAGTGTAGCGCCTGTATATAGAAAATTGATATATTAGATTTTCATAGGGATTGTAAAATAGATTTATACCTTAGCATCTGCAGGCTGGTTCGTTGTAATATTGGAAATTTTGCAAACAGTTTTTGTTTGTACTGATCATCGCCTTAAAAAATTAATACAGATTTGGAACAATATCAAATTCGTAAAGTATGCATCTTCTTAGTAAATATAAATATTTTGAATAAATATGTTTTAAGCATTAAAAAATATGATTGAGTTTATGTTTTATGCTTAATTTTTTGCTACTTCAAGAAATATAACCCTTTATATATATAGTCTTAGATTCAATATTCTCTCACTTGTAGGGAACTTCAGTTATGATGATGTAAAGCTTTTAGTATTATGGTTGGTTCCCACAGCTTGAATGCCTATAGAAATGGTGTGGGGGTGGATACCTCCTACCAATATGGGACGTACCTCTCAAGGGAAAATTTGTTCCATGGTCGGTGTTTATTTTAGCCTTTTACAGTCCGAAAAACAATTAGATGCAAAATTATTCACCTCATACAAAGATTTGTTTATTGCTATGAAAAATAAATATGCATAGTTCTTTTAAGTTGAATTTCTTTGAAAAATTAATCTACATCTCTTAACCATTATGTAGGCGTTTTTAACAATTAAATTTGAAAAATAAATAAAACGTCAAAATGATGCACTGTCTTGAATGTCGAGTTAAATTTAACATCGAACCTCAAAGGGTTCCCCAATGCAATTGCAGCTACTGACCATTTATCCTTGTGCCTCAAAAAGAGTCGAAACAGTCAACTGGTGATTATGCTCAATATGTTTTTATGTTTCATCTTCGAAAGTGGTTTAAGACGAATTGTATGGTATTTGTACGCGGTTTTAATAAGAAACTTTTAAATAAGATTTTGTAATAGATATGAGAGTGATTCTTCTGAGGACAGATTTTATATTTATGCGTCATTTGTAAAAGTTTATTGAAATCGTTACTTTTCACTCGATACTAGAGAGAATTACAAAACTAAAGGATTAAAAGAATAATTATATTCTTAAAAACTAATTATATTTTTGAAATCAATGACTTTTTTATAATAATTACTCAATTTGAATCAGATTTCCTCAATTAAAAAAAGAAAAGGAATGAAAGCTAAAGATTCGAATTTCCTTTCGCTTAACGTATTATTACATGCCGTATGGTCATTTTTATAAGCAAACATACACTAGTTGTGAACGAAAACTTGTAATGAGTAGAATTTCAGAAAAGCTTGATTAAAAGAACACATTGAATAAGAATTATAAAACCTTTTTTTAATATATTTCTGATTATAGTTTTTGGGATGGTTCTGTTTTATATAAATTCTTCATTCAATTAATTTTAATTGAGTTGGCTGAATATCAAATAAGTTAACACGTTCGTTCTCCTGATTTGGATACGACCCGATAAGTTAATTCTGGTATGATTCAGATAATCAATCTAATGGATCCTATCTTTATATCATCTTGACTGTAATAAAGTAGTCAGTAAGTAGAGGTGAATAACAAGGAAATCAGGCAACAGTCAACCTTTTAAACAGTTCATTACAAGGAACAGGTTACAGAAATGGCATTAAAGTTATTATTAAGTGAAATCGTAAAGTATGGTTAAATTGAAGAAGAATCTTCGAAAATTGAAGAAGAATGTGGATTCTCTTCCCTTCATGTGTTTTCTCCATTTTTACTGAAAATTCGGTGTGCTGAAAAAATCCTTAACAACTTTTTGGCGGCTGTAATCAAGTAGGTCTTTGGATGACTTGATTTTCTTCCCACACAGATGTGGGCCGATTTTCCTTCCAAATGCTCCCTACGGTCAGCACATCGTTTTTTAGGATGAAATACTTCAGGCGTAATGTTGGCTCTCGCTACCCTATAGGGTGCGTTAATAGGTGGGTTTAGATTCATCCCATCGCTTACTTCCTACGGGAAGGAGTCAGGTGGCCGGTGATGGTCCTTTAGATTCAACCACAGTTCCCTACAGAGTTGCTGTTGCTGCGGTCTGGTCATTCAGCCTTTTTGTTTAAATCCGAGTGCCTTTGGGTGAGGTGGAGAGTTTGGAATGACTTTCCTTCAAAATGTCTCAAGAAAGTAATCTACTTCTAATTCTTCTAAAACTCGAACTTCTACAATATATGCTACCTGGAGGATTCAAATTCCATTTTACTGTCATAATATGCTATTATTCTCCTTCATTATGTGTTCTTGATTCTTTGCCAGAGAGGATAGATTTTAGGGTTTAGAATCCCTTCGATATCTCAGGTGCTAGATCTATAATTATCCACGCTGTTTTATATCTACCTCATTACATGCTGATTGGAATTTTACTATTGTTTAAATCGAGAAAATATTGTTGATACATCAGAAGAATTTTTTGTGTGATTAAAGGGATAGAAATCTTAATTCTTTTGAGTATTATTTAGCAATACTATGGTTTATTTTGGACACATATTATTATTTCAGTGTTTTAGCTATTCATTCAAAAGTATACCGTTTTAAAATCATTGCTAAATTACTCCAATTTAATCGATGTAGCTCATATGACATCTCAATCATGTGTCAAACATAATTGCATGTTCCATCTAACATCCAATTGCAAGGTTATCTTATGCTCTTCATAGACATAATGAACAGTGGCGGATTTAAGTATTTTGAAGCCCTATACATCACATCATCATGAAAAACTTTTATTAATGAGATGATCAATTGAGTTTAATATTCCAGTATATTTTAATACGTTAGTAATTTGTTTTAGGTAAATATTATTGATTTTTATTAATGTGTATTTATACCTCGTATATGAGAAAGTAAAAACACACATATTCACAAAGTTTGAAAATAAGAATAGAACGTAAATTATTGATCAGTTATAAATATATTTTTAAAATTTAAAAAGTATTGAAATGTGAAATAAGTTGATCAATTAATTAAACAAGGAATCTCAATGTTTTATTGCCAAGCATAATGATATACTTCAACTCTTCACATATTTTAAAAATAAAAGAGAAATGTATTCTTTTGAGGCATGTATCTGTTATTATCATATTTAATCTAAATTTTAGTATAATTTATGAAAAATACGTTAAAAATTGTAAATATATTGTACATTAAATAATTTAACTTAATATTAACTCTATTATACATCTACGTGTTAATGACAATGCAATTAAAATAACAGTTTAAACTTTAAAAAAGCAAATTTAAAAGCCATTTCAGCTGAAATAAAATCTACTTTCTTTGATTTGAATGGAGCAATTTTGTGTCACATTAGTAAGTCTGTATCATTTTATGGTTTTTATTACGGCAATAACCATTTCGTTATACTGTTATCATTGTTCTTACCATTCAGTCCATTTACAAATTAAGGAAGATTATCGCATTAAATATATATGGTTTTATTCCTAATGCTTATTTGAAAATGCGTTAAGTTCTTATGTGAAAATGCATTTTTCCTTCTTACTATAATGCAGTAAATATGAAAATTGTATAAAATAAGTTGCTTTATATTTATTACAGTGATCTAATGATGGCTTTTGGAAAATAGTATGAATGGTTATTTTAGCATTTTTAAAATGCTTTTTTTAATTTCATCACTAGGCAACGCGCCTGAAACTGTAATCAGTTGCCCTAATAAGTTTATTGTTTGTACAAGGTATCTAAAAAATAAGACAAACAATGCTCATTCTATTAAAGAAAATTCTGAAATAAGTAATTTACGTTCTACGTATTATCTTGCCATTCACACTATTAAGATGATAAATGCTTTACTTTCGGCAAACAGTGTGAGTAAAAAAAAGCACTCATGATCATTATAGAAAATGTTTTATTTCATATATAGTATCAACGTATAATATAATTTATATAATTATTAAATTATCAATGCAGAAGGCAACAAAGTGTTAACGTTTAATTAAATCAAAATCCAAAAACAAAAAGCATCAGATGTCCTTCGTCAAGAAATAATAATAATAAAAACTAAAGACATTGATATTATAGAAACAATGAAGTCTTTAATATTAAAATTCAGTCATTTAGATTTTATCGCTACTTTAGTCGTGTAGGCAATGATGAGAAAAGGTTTGTTGTTAGTTCGGGAGAAATTTTTTACTATCTTTCTATGACAATTCGTTTAAACAGTTTTTTTTATTAGAAATGGTTCTTTGAAGTTCATTTATTCACAAGATATGTCCATAAATTTCCTATGGGGTTTAGACTTGGTGACTGTAGATTATGGTCCAAAGTCTTTGTTGCGTGATAGAGTAACCATTATTTCGCAAACTTTGATATGTGTTTCAGATCGTTATCATATCGTAAGATCCATTTTCATGAAAATAACACAATGGTTAACATAATATTTTAATACATTCAGATGTATCCTTTTGTTCATTGTGAATTGAATTATAGATTCTTCAAAGACTAAATGACCGACACCTGCTATCGCATACACCCGCTGATTATGATAAATTCTCACCCATCTTTAACAGCCTTAACTGAATATCCATATTTTTGCGAGTTTCTGTATGCTAAACATTTCATTTTTATTACTCGTCACTTAATAAAATTGTATTCCAAAAATATAAGTTCTTATTAAGGTATCTTTTTGGCGCACAACAGAGGCGTTGTCTGATTCGATTTCTGATGAATGGTTTTTTATGCGGAGTTTTACCAAGTAACCCATGATCATGAAGATTCTTCTTTATAGTGTTATACTTCCTATAATACTTATGGTCTTTGGTGAACTTTGCAAGGTTATTTGAGATATTTTAATAACAGTTGCAGTTGGATTAGATTTGACCTCTCATACTGCTGCTCTCATTTCTGCATCTTGGTATTACTGTTCCCTAAAAATCTTTTATCTGTCTGTATGTGAAATATTTATCAAAAATTTTCTTTACTGTGCAATAGTTTATTTCACTAATTTTTCCTATTTCACGGTATTCACCATTTTCTTTTAAGTTTATTATGAATTTTATCATTGCTATTGCTCTTTGCTTCACCATCACAAAATATCTCGAAGATTTATAGAATTAACATGAATTCAGGAAAAATTTAATATTTTAACTTGTATCAAGATCTTCTAAGAAAAAAAAATCAAAATTTGTAAAATTAAAACAATTTTAGGGAGAATAATTTTAAGTGCTTACATTTTTTGACTTATAAAATTGAATAATCTTAGGGTCAAGATGATTTATTTATGAATTTTATTTGAATTGAAAGTTTACAAGTTTTTAAATTCTGCTTAAATAAGTTATTATTTGCATGCATCTATTTTATTTTATAAGCCAGTAATGTGTTCGAAGTAATATATTTTCTAAATAAATTATGGGTACTTACTTTCTTTTGACTCTCACTGCATGTGGTGTTCAAATTTTATAAATCTATAAAGTTGCTAAATAGAAACTTTAAGCTTTCAAAACATATAATGAATGTGAAATTAAGTAGATTTGTGGTAAGCATTCTCATTAGAATAATAAACTCTATTGTGTGTGTGTTTATATAAAGTTAAGAATTTTGGACAATTAAATGCAAATACTATAAATATTTGTTTAAAATTAGTTGTAATGGATTCAGCGAGAAAAGACCGTTCTAACGGAATCTCCAGCGGTAGATAGCCCTATTTGATTATTTTGACGATGTAGGTGTGTTGGCCACATAATGAGAATGCTAGCATTTTTCACTACACGCTAAAATGTGTTGTGGAAGCTAAGAAATAAGGATTTGTTTCTAGGGAATGTTGGGGAAATTTCCATACTCGCCTGGAATGTCCCCAATGTATGTGCACTTGCCTCATCCATTTTAGTGCGACACATTATATAAGGCGCAGTGCGGGGAGGAGAATCGGAGTCAGTTCAGAAAGCAAGCCGCGATATGTGGCTTCTTTTCTTTTAGGCGTGTGTTCTAGAGCTTTCTTGTTACACATAAATAGGGGATTAAATAATGTTGATTCGCCGTGTTTATGCAGTTTGTACTGTGTATATTTAATGTTTCATTGACAGTAAAGTCTACATTTTATCTACATCTTCGCATTATTCTTCTGAGAATTTTCGTAACAATATATATAAATACTGAAAGACAATAAAATTTAATACTGAAACTTGGTCAAAGGATAATTGCCTCTTTTATTAAAGTATTTTATTAACTCCCCAAATTGAAGGTTTTTAACGAATTTTTATATCTTACAAGTATAATTTCAAATATAATCTTTTCAATAACCGTCTTGACTGAATACATAGTAATCTTCTCAATTCACTAGATGCCATCCCAAATGCAAAATAAATTTTTTAAATAGTTCTTATAATTTTCATCGACGTATATGGTACCTGTTAAAATAGGGGATTCGCTAGTGTCAGCGTTAAATTAAATTCTATCAACGCATAATTAGTAAAATCCCAAAAAAAAGAAACCATTTAAAGTTTATATGCAAAATATTTTCCATCTAGATCGAAACATTTTTATTTCAGACAGACGAATAAGAATAATGTTAAATCGTGATCTTTGAAATAAGGGATGTTTAAAATGTGGAGATTCGATGAATGTATTCTCGGAATTGTGAAAATAAGAAATAAATTTATATAATTGATCGGTGATCCACATATTGAATGAGTTTAAAAGATCTTGAAAAGAGAAAATCAATTGACCAGCTAATTAAAACTGGCATCTTACAATATGTGCTATTGCCTGTTACTGTACAAAATACTTAAATCTTCAGAGATTTTTTCAAACGAAGAAGTAGAAAATATTCATTTGATGCATGAAGTCTATTATCATCACATTTAATCGTAAATTTTAGAAAAATTTATGTTGGATGCATGCATTAGGAATTGGAAATAGATTGTATATTGAATAATATAACCAAAAAATTTTTTAACTCTTATATATCTACATGATAATAACAAACCAATTATAATGCCAGTATTAATTTAAAATAAACAAATCCAAAATATTGTCAATAATAGTTCTGGATAATGCCATTTCTTATTCGCGATACATCTTCCAACATCTACCGATATTTTCAGATAAATTAAGATATTACAATTTATTAATGGCTATTATAAGTTAAATATAGTATTTCTTATATATTGACTGATCCGGAAGACTCCAAATAAAAGAAAGTTTCCATATATATAGTAAAAATATTCGTTTATTTTCCAACTATTTTTATTAAAAAGAAATTCTATCAAGATACTTTTAATAAGGTTTACCAAAGCTAAAGAAATGACCGTATGTTAGAATTAATAATATGAAGTTTAAAACAAATATTTTTATATATTAGAATATGACAGTACTTATAGAAATATTAATAAAACTTCTGCGTGACGGACAATAAGAATGAAGAGCAACAAAAATAAACACTAACCAGCAATCAAAACGAAATCAAAAATATAAACTAATTGTGAAATTGGTTTTTTGTATCGTGATTTATCATGAAATGTTATTCAAGATCATGATTTCGATAAATCGATATTTTTAAAACTGGTATCAAAAAATCGATTATTTTTTTGATAAATCGAAAATTGTCACAAGGTTATTTAATAACTAATAACTAAAAAAAATAAATATATAATCACCTTTTCGTTCCAGAACATGTCAGCACAAATACTGACTAAAATATTTGCATGGTTCTTATAATTTTAATCAACGATTCTGAAATCTGCAAAAATAAAGAACTCGCCTTTTCCAGAGTTCAATTAATTTCTATCTACTCCATCAGTAATAGAATTAAAACAAAAAAACCCCTCTGTGATTAACACCTAAAGAATAGAAAATTCTAATTCCACAAACTAATAGGATTCTGATTGTTATGCATATCTGGTCTCGGTGTAACTAGCTTAAAAATGTCAATTTCCGCCGTATTTTTATCGGGTTCCGTGCAGAAACTGTCCACTAAAAGTAAATTATGTCAGTATTTTCGTCACGTTTTGTTATTTAATTAAGCCCAGGAAGGGGAAAAACTTGTAAACTCAAACAATTCTTAGTGAAACCTCTTATTTAAAGCCTTGTGTAAAAAAGGGGCTGTCTTCTATTTTAATGGTGAGATTTCTCCTCGGACAGAACAAAAGGCGAAAAGAAATCGCGTGATGGGCAATATTAGTCTCGGAATTCTTCTCTCTACTTCCCCTCCTTTAATCTTTTTTTTTCCTTATTGTTATTATTATTCCATTGAAGAGTGGAAGTTGAATTCTATTGCTTCTAAAATGGCGATTTGTTTCAATGGTTTGAGATATAGAAGGAACGTTATTAAGTCTTTGAGCATTTACTAATGACACTGAAGAATTTAATACGAAAGAGTTTATTGTTAAGTGCGAAATAAAATTAGTATTGGAATAGTAGATTGAAGAATATTCATGATATTATTTTTAATTTGAAAATGTATTTAAAGTTCCATAAAATTATTTCGAAAAAAAAATGAATGTTTTGTGTATTTTACGTGAGATAATTTTTAAGTTTCTGTTTTTCATTAAAAATAAAAGCTATAGTCAAAGAACATTAAGATTTTTATTCTAGAATTTTTCATTTGAATTCGCATACTTAAATTTAAATAAGATAATAACCATTCATCACTCTCTACCATTAACCTTTCGTATTAATAATATTGATTTAATCATACCAGTCAGTTTAGATACTTAACACCAAAACAGAATAATATTAAGATCTTGTGAAAGAATATGTTGTTATCCTGAAGGAAAGGCAAAAGACTCATTATGTTAATCCTAGATCATTCGTCTTTTATTGTATTGTTCCACCATTCTGGTAGAGCCGCGGTGACCTAGTGGTAAAGTTTTGGTTTCGAAACCCTTGGGTTTCAAGCGTAAGACTCACTTCCACAGAGGAACTGTTATGCAAGCGGATTTGCTGCTCATTAAATCCATTGGGGGCGAAAGTCTTCCCGCTAGTGTGGCGTGGAATTCGGAGGGGTGCCAGCTCAGTCGTCATCCTCGTCATCTGAAGGCATCCCAAAATTGAGAAGTACATCCCAAAATATCCCTAATGTTGCTTTTAAATGGGGCATTAATATAACTGACCTAAACCAAAAAAATTGTTTGAGATCCTATGACAGTATATTAAAGTAAAAATGTGGTGAGAGGATTTTTGGAGGCTAATTGGAGTAAAATCGAAAGTTCCATTAAAATATAAACAAACTTCTTTGTTGATATTAAATAGTTTGAAGTAAAGAAAAATGGTTCATTCGCTTTCAAACATAATGACTCTTGACTTTCATAATGTTGGATTAAGTGAGCCTTTGGACTCAATTCGATGATAGTTTCTTCCGGTTGAGTCGCTGTCTTATTTTTCCTTCATCTTCAGAAAACTATATTTTAAAGGAAAAAGGAAATTTTTATGAAGGTCCATGGTGTCAAATATTGCAGAAGGTGTCTCTGCTATAAACCTGCATCTAAAAAGATTCTGGTGCCACACTGGTTTTGTGAACCGTGCGTACTTTCATCCACTTTACATTAATAGAAGAATAGTTTGAATTTGTTGAGCTATTTGCTTATAACTGAAAATAAGTTTAACTTACTGAAATTATACTATTATAATTTGAATCGGCTAAGAATAATTAAGATTTGTTGAATTATTCAGCTTATAGTTAAAGATATACCGAACTACATTTAGGTACGACTATTATAGTTTGGTTTTCTTCTAATTTCTTTTGATCTTCCTTCTAATTTAACTTTTAAGTTCTGATTTGTTAAGAATGTTCTTTTATTTATCTGGCTGTTTTGCTTAAGTTGAATTTTCTTTAAGATCAGCTATTCATTTAAGCTTTTTTTTTAACTGTGCAGAAGTTTTCTTGGGTTATAGATCACTTTTTGCGTAATTTTCAGAGACATTGACAGGCGATGCTTTCATTTTGGACGATGAAGTATATAAAGCTTTAATTTTCGGCCCCGTCTGTGAAAATTAACTATTGTTCGATATCTTAAAGATGTCGAATAATATTTTGAAGATATCGTAACAACGCCGTTGGGTATTTTGCGCCAAGACGGTAAAGATTGAAACTAATGTTTACTAGAAATACTGTCTGAATTTTGAATCAAGTTTAACCGTTGTATTCTTTTGCAGTCACTTATAGGAGCGTAACATATAAATCGATGTGATATGAACATTCGGTGCCATCGTAAGATATCTTCCCCTTGCTTGCAAAAGAAAAATGATTTTAATAGAATAAATGAGATGCAACTGAAAAATAGTTCTATAAATATCGAAATACAAAACTTGTGTATCTAAACTAGAAAAATAGATAAGAGGAATTTTTAAAATAATTTTTTACATAATCTTTTTGCACAAATTATTTCATTTGTCATTGTTTGATAAACAAGAACAAGATAAATCCTTTTTATTATTCTAGTATAAATTGATTATGGAAGTTAATGAAAAAATAATCGTAGTCTTTCGATTATTAGTTTTCCTTTTTGGAGAAAGATTGACTTACCTGAATTTTTTTAGATTGCCTCATTCTTTACAAAAACAACTTTTTTGTCAAATTTTAATCCATTTGGTGTTAATCAATATTTAGAGAATAAAAGTATAATAAATGAAAGTTAAGAATTACAATTCTTCTAATTTTAAGAACTTTTGGAAGATTTATTCAAAAATATCAACTTAAGACAACGATTTGTTCGGCTTCTATAAGTGTACGTGTTCAAAAGTTAAACAAGTTTCACAGCTTTTAAATAACATTTTACTGCTATTTTAAATCAGTTTCGAGTTTTTGTACACTCAGTGACTAATTAATTTATCAAAAAAATGTTGTTTTTATAAAAATAACACTTTTGAGACTTTTGGAATGTAACTTGAAACAGTTACATCGTTCATGAAGTAAACACATGATCTATGCATTCCTTTGCTTATCACTTAGAACAAATGGCTCATTTTTTCTGATAGTAGCAAAATAATGATATTCCGTTTCTGCAGAAGTTTTCAGAAAATATATTACGCTTTATATTCTCTATTTTCCTATATTAAATATTTTTTTGTTTTGATACCAGATATAAATGTGTTTAGAACAGATAGTTTTAATATCGCATAAATACAATTTTAAATCATTGACATCCGCCATTATGGTTCCTCTGTTTATAACGTTGATATAAATATTTGTTGTATGTCGATAAAAACAAATTTTAGCGAATTTTTGTCAAATTTCTCTAGCCTAAGAAAATTTATTTGTAGCCTTTTTGTTACCTAAATTTATTTTTATTCATTCTATTTGAACAAATAGTTTATCGAGTACGATTTTAAATACAGTTAAGGGAAAATATTGGTCATATGAGTTCGATCATTAATGCAATTTCAAAATAAAATTAATTAAAAGATATAAAATAAAATGATTTTTAAAGTAATAACATCCTTACTAACAAATTTAAGAAATATTTATTGAATAACTTCCTACTATTGCATTTGTTGAGGAAAAAGAAGTGTACAAAAGGGCAAGGTTTAAAGGGTGGATTTTTAAGTAGAAGCATTTAGTCTCCAATGATGGCTAGAATGCTGAATTTCAAAAAATGATTTGAGGTATTGTGTTGGATTGCTCTTATTCTAGTAGTTGTATCTGCTCGAGTGAGAAGTGAGGAATTTCTTCAATGACCTTGAATAATATTCAAAACGCATGCCATGCATTCTGTCGCATTCCTCCCGTGCAGACTGGTGAAATGTGCCAGAAATATATCAATTACAGGAGTTAAAATTTAATTTTATGCTTATTTCAAAACATGGCAAATAATTTTTTTCTGTACATTATGAAAAAAAATAAGGTATGTTATTTAAATGCGTATATTAATTAAATGCGTATGTGCGTATGCGTAAATACGTATATGGGATTTATGTGCGTGTGTGGTATGTTAAAGCTATGTATAAAGTATATTAAAGTACTATAAAGTATATTAAAGCTATATTTCACACTTTTTGATCACATATTCTTTGAGAATGTTAAAAGTTGATTATAAAAAATGTAAAACTATTTTCTAACATCTAGAACTTTTTTTAACATTATTAATGTTTTAATCTTATTACGTTTAGATAGATGGCCACAACCCCTATTTTTTCACTAAACACTTTAATTAATCAAATTAGACACACGCAAAAAAAACTCATTTTTCTTCCATGTGCTTCTCATAAAGTCTGGAAAGTATTCATTTTTTTAAACCTCCATTACGACACCGAGTAATGAAGTAAATTTTAAAACCTCTTGCAATCGCTTTTCCACAACCAAAAAAGTCACCGCAAGTATATTAAAAAAAAATGAAAGAAAAAATGTTACTTACTAAAAAACAGCACCACCCGGAGAGGATGGTTCTGTGAGGGTGGGGGAGGGTGGACAAAAACGCAATTCGAGCACTAATCGTGTTTCTGTAAGCGCCTAAATTGGCTCAAGTTCAAAAAGAGTTTTTCCAGTTGTCACCTCTTATCAAGCAAATGGGATGTTCGTTAAGAGGTCCGGTACTGCTCAAGGAGTCCACTTGCACACGATCGATGGACGAAAACTATCAGCAACAGCAGAGGGTGAGGAGAGATAAGTTTTAGTTACTCAAGGACTTCCAGCAGTTGCTGTGAGAAATAAAAGGACTGAAAAGAAGGAAACAAGGACCAGAGAGGGCTTCCTGGATGTGTGTGAATATTTGATCATTTCCTGAGTGATAGCTTTGACTTTAGACAAAAATTGAACAATTAGAAAATGAAATTACAAATTTGTTCCTTATTAAATTGACATAATTCGAAATCTTTTATTTAGTGTATTTAAAAGATTTTTTTATTTTAATTATTTTATATTTTTAAATTTATGATTTGTTTTTGTAAATAATTTGAAAGCTAGAATTAATATTTTTTTCTCGAGTTCAGTATTAAATTTTACCTCTGGTTACAAAATGAAAATTAAATAAAATCAACCGAGTAACTAATAATTAAGTTCTGAAAATTTGATCAAAAATTCATAAATAAATAAAAGTTTGAATATCGTATATGACAAGAAATAAATTGAAAGATCATTTACAAAAAGTTTTAAAATTTATTTTAATGCTTGGCTTCTTAATAGTGGTAAAAATGAGTACATTCTGGACTATTTTTACTTCATTTTAGAAAAATTAATATTTTGTATTAAATTCGATTAATTAAAACACTTGGCTTGTTGGGTAGTAAGAAAATAGTGCTTTCGAGCATATATCAAATGTATTCGGAATAAATGATTTTTCAAGGTAGGGCAATGAAAAATAAGAAAATTATCTGCTGTATTCAGTAAATTATTTTCATGAATCTGTAGAATTTTCTATTTAATCTAAATTATAAGTTCATGCTTTAATCATTTTTATTAATATAAACTTAATCAAATTGATATCATAAAAATGAATTTCATTCCCTTTATGGTTTTCAATTTAAGTTAATATTTTTGATACTTGACATGATGGAAAGTTCTGATAATTTTTATTTCCTGAAGAAGCATTATAAAATTTAAACTCTTTAATTAAGAATTGTAACACTTTTTCTCATAGTACTTGAGAATGAAAACGCACTGCTTTTATGAGATATTGAAAATATTTTTCCTCTAACTTTTATTATAGGCGAAGCCATTTATTCATAGTTTAACATTATTAATTTTTTGAGATGTAGCCGAAATTCGACAATTAGCTACCCCTCATAAAAATTATTTGCAGTTTCTAGACTTCCTTTCTTTCCAAAAATGCATTTTTAGTAACAAATTTCATCAAAATGACTTGGACTATTGTATGACATTCATGGCATTAGTACATCTTACTTTGCATTTCACTAATTCTCTGTCAATATTTTTAAACCTAATACATCACAGGAAAGAGAAGTAGTTTAAAAAATGGATGCATATTAAATTTTTTTACTCTATTTCATTCTGAATTATTTTCATATCAAAATTAAATATTTAAAGAAACAAAATATTCAAAAATAGGGTTGTAGAAACTGAGAAAAATATTTAAAAAAGACACTAATATGTAATTAAAAAATTATGGGATTGATTAATTGTGGAATTAATTCATATAAAAATAAACTAAATATCGTAAAAAAATCTAAAACAATTAATATAATTTTGAATAAATTTTTTCCTACAACGCTAACAGTTCGAAAAATAGGAATAGTAAACGATATTATGTAAACTACGCAATATTTAAAAACTATTGACACACGCAAAAAAATTAGGTTCTAATATTTGAATAGGAAATATGAAATGAAAAGAAATATGGGAAAAGGACTGAATAGTTAAATGGTTAATTATTCGTAACATTATGCAGAAACAATGTGAAAGAAAAATAAATTGTTTGTAACATTATGCAGAAATAATGGGAAAAAGAGTTATTTGTAGCACTATGCAGAAACTAAGTGAAAGAAAATAACTATTTGTAACAGTAGCAGTGCGATGCGAAGCGCATGCAAATTTTGAAATTGGGCGGGTAACTCAAAGCGTTTCACGTTATCATGAACTGACCCTATTCCATTTAAGTTGACCATTCTATCTGTTGCCTTATTTTATTTTTAACAATTTGTATTACGTAGTCTATATTCTCTAGGGATCAATCTGTTACCTGGTTAGACACTAATGCATTACAATTTTCCCTATCATTTTAAGCACACTGTAGCAACGAGATGAGATACAAAATCTGATTCCAAGATAAAAGCTTTATTATTGAGAAGAAAAAACGCACAGGTTAAGAGCTACGCACAATTTTCCATCCAGTTGTTTCTCTAATGTAATTTTTTGGTAGTTAAAGAATCATTAATTCCAAGAATTCTTTCCATAAATTTCCTTGTCATGCACCCTTTGATTATAACCCCATCTTAATGATTCTCGGGATCTTTAATGCTTCCAGGAAGAATATGTACTCTTAATGTTTTTAAAAATATGTTCTTTCTGATAAAATGTATTCTAAGTTTTCATGAGTCTTCTTTCTTAGTTTAATTAGGATAGTTTTGAAATGCGATAGGTAAGAAGCAAACGTTTTATAAATAATGACTTCTCAGGAAATGAAACAATCTAAATATGAAAAGGGAGAAAATTATTTATATGATGCCTACCAATTAAAAATTTGCTTCCAGTGTCAGATGAAAGGAACGTTGACATTATTTGACCTTTATCACATTTATTCTATTATCACAAAATAAATATTACTTTTAAAAATAAACATCATTTGGTAACGGTTTTGAATTTTATGAGACAAATATCAAGTTTGTTTTATTAAATGAACCGACTTTGGTGATCAGATTGTTTGCCCAGATTTTTGAATTTTTAGATTATTAAAAGATTACTATGTAAAACCTTTTTTAAAAATTTTTTCTTATTATTCGATACGGTTGAAAAACCGGAAATCTATTGATTCTATTTTCTACGAATTAAAAAGACTAAATGTTACGACTTAAAAGTATAATGAAAAGTCCTATTTTGGAATCGATGATTGGCTAAAACATATAATTATATGTTTTTATAGATACGTTTTAATCCCTTTTTATTACTTAAAAATATATTAAATATGTATTATTTAAATATCTATGCTATTAGAAATTCTGTACAAATTTGAATTAAATAAAAGATTAAAATAAAATCTGCTATGCATATTTCAATGAATGAAGTCAAAATATATTTTCTTGAACTGCCTAGCACCACGTACTCATGCAAGTAAATTTATATTTTTATTTATTTAATTGTTCCATTGAATGAGTCACTTTAGTACTGCAAACGATAAAAAAAACTTTGTATTGCATTTATTGTTTAAAAAATATATCACATTTCCTTTTTATTTCCTTTCATGTAACCACGTACTCAAAAAGACATTTTTTTGGTTTTATTTGCTGTAGTAATTAATTTTTTTTAAATCGGAGATTTGGTAAATACAATGGAATGCGTTATAAAAAGCTTATTATTTGAGATGCTCGTGCAGATAATGAAATTTTTGTTTTTCCCCTTAGGATTAATTTTGATTATTTCTCACCTACGTATTTTTGTTGATGTCAAAAACCTCATTCCAAAAACATTGTTATGACAAGATAAAAATATTGAAATAAAGGGCAAAAATAAAATGGAAAAGAAACAGATATTAAAAAGATAAATGCATAGGCTTGATAAAATGCAAGAATAATTTTTGTAAGTTATTTGGCTAGCTTTAAGATAAATGTGGAGTATGATGAAACGAAAAAATTCTTTTTTCTTTGAAGGGAAAAAATCCTTTTTTTCTTTATTTGTAATATCGGGGGGTAAAGTTGTCTTTCGTTAAAGATAAAGTAAATCATAAATATGAAAACTATTGGATTAGGTCTTCAGTTACGGCACAGACGTTAAATTAATAATTTTTTCTACATTTTAAAGTTTTTTTACGGAATAATCAACTTTTGATTTTTAATTTTTAATAGCGCGGAAACATTAACTTTTGTATATATATATATATATATATATATATATATATATATATATATATAAGATAAATAAGTTATAAAAATATTAGAATACATTGAGGTGCCGATAGGACTTTAAAATTCCATAAAAACACACTTTTTGCAACTATTTTAGGAATTTTTGCGTGGCTTGATTATGAAACAAAGTTTTAATAGACATTGTCAGGTGAATAAAAGTATTACTACTGCAATGTTTAAAAAAAGTTTTACTATTGCAATGTTATGATACTGAATCTTCGCCGAAATGTTTGCCAAATCACCGCCTTACCAAAATAACAGTGTCCGGTAACGATGACAGAGCTGGTTTCAAATCAATAGCTGTGATGAGTTCAATTGAATTGGTGTCTTTGCTTCGTCTATTGTGTAACTAATTAGCGTAACTGATTCGTTAATTTATAAGCTCGTGTACTTTACTATGAGTAAAAATTATTTAGTCTAAATTAGTGAAGACAAAATAAATATTAGAGTATTCTATTTTTGGGAGGTTTTGTGTTTTTCCTGAAGCTGGACAAACTACTTACAAATCTAGTGATATTGTCATATTAGACGCAACCTCAAAATTGTTTCCGAAAAGGATTCTTCTGTGAGCGAAGTATGTGACACTTTATTTCTAGTAATAGAGTGGATGTGGCCAATAACTGACATTCCCGTTACTTCTAGCAAAAGAAATTCACAAATGATGAAATCTAATCAGGTTAAATACAGGAAATTATTAAAGTCTAAAAGCTGAAAACGTTCTGGTAAGTTGGAACAGACTAACTGAACTTAAGGAAGAAGCTAGATGTTTATTTGATGTTGTTAACTTGTATAAAAAAGGCAAACTACTGAATAAAGGAATCCAAAATATCAATGTTTAAACAGCAAAAGTGCTATAGTTAATATTGACATTGCTACCACAAGCAGTCAGAGGACGAAAGGAGAAAGGAAGAGTAAATAACTATAAAAAATAGTTAAGTTTAATTAAGAACGAGAAAAAAAAATACTAGTGCATCAGAAACGATTAATTGTCGACAATAGCAACGCTGAAGAAAACAGTGCTCTTTACAAAAAGAGGCAAGCCAACCAAATCCATCTACTAGACAAGAAGCGACAAAACTACCAAGTTCCTGTGTGGTTTATTGTTAAGACTTTATACAGATGGCATCTGAAACAAATAACATAGAGGACTCGGGTATCGACTTTCCCTGGCTTCCATGTAACCCGCATGGCTGAATCGGCTCAAAGTATCTGTAATTCAATAGCATGAAAATGATATATATAAAAGCAAAAAGTACTCCCGTGTGATTATGCCAAAATTAAATTTAAAAACTGTTTAATGTGGCAATGAAGTAGAAACAAATATCTGTAACATTTGTAATCCTTAAGAATACAGAAGTAACTTACAAATTTTTTTTAAAAAATAATTATTTTATTATACTTTCTAAATAATTATTTTAAAAATAATTTAAATTACCTATTGTAACATTATACGGAGGGAAAGTTCATAAAAATATTTGTATAAAAGTTCACAATTTTGCATTTTTTTTACAAATTTTGAGCCCTTTTTGACACTTTCAAATATTGTTGCATTGCAACCAGAATTTTTTATAACTCTTATTCAACTTAAAAGCTAATTTTTCCTCTCAATTTCCAAATTAAAATATAAGACATTTTTATCCCTTTTTTAAAATCCTTTTAAGAATTTTCATTTTTTTTTTTTTGCAAATTTCATGTCCCTTGCAGCAACTCAAGATAAAGTAATATTTGAATCAAATTTTTACGCACTATTACCTAATTAATGTTTAAAAAAATTGTTATTTTCATTCTACCCTAATATGCAGGTGCCAAAGTTGAGTTTTCAGATCAATTTCCCTCAAAATATAAGCATATAATATATATTTTTTTGCATTCCTAGTCATTTGCTATCATTTAGAGTATTCATCTGAGATCAAGAACTTTAGGTGAGTTTCGGATGATTGGCATAGTTTTGAAGCTTTTATCAAGAAATCCTACTTTTATCTAAAGTCTTACTGATGATTGTTTGTAAGAATAAGAGCATCATTTTTCATATGAAAATCTTAGTAATTTCCCATCCTGAGAGGGTTAGGTTATTTCTATGCTCAATTAAACTTTGTTTAAATATTTTTAATTTCTTTTATATTTTCCTTCCACTAACTGAATCGACAATTTGGCGACTTGTCAAAAATTCTCTAGAGCATTTCTAACAATATTTTCCTGTTCCATAGATTGGCCCCAAAATGTTGAATTTTATAGTTGTCAAAACGCCTAACTAAGCAGTCCGAAAACCTACACTAAACTGTTTACATTTAATTGTTTACTTTCAACAATAAGAAATACAAGCGGTTTCTGTCACATGCACTCTAGCTTTTTATAGATTTTAGAGGGCTGGAAAAAATAAGAGAAAAAAAAATTTGCAATACGTTTACAGCGAATCTTTAATTACAATTTATATAGATGAATATGTGATTTGGATCATATAAAAAAGTTATTAATGAAATTAACAATTCTGCAGTCTGTCTATCTAGAATTTAATTACTGAATAATTTGGTGGATAGAAAAGTAAGACTTTAGAGAATACATTCTTATCCTCCAAAATTGATCTACGCTAGCCTTGGCATTTTTATATCCAACAGTCTGTTATATTATGTATCAATATACACTCATAAGATTTAATTATTAATTCATATTTCTTTATATGTTACCGAATCTATCTCATCATTTTAAAATTATTTCATAAGCTCTCTTGTATTCAACAACATTCAATATCATGATTAATAAACATGATAATTATGATTTTGCGGCACACACAATATCTGAAAATGCATAATTTCTCTGATTTATAAACACCTCAATTAATGCATATCACGAAAATCTAATGTTCCAGTTTATAAACCTCCCAACTGACGCTTAATAGGAAAATCGGGAACCAACCAATGAATTGTCCATCAGCAAGAAA
Organism: Argiope argentata; assembly: GCA_026289955.1. Classification (NCBI taxonomy): domain Eukaryota; kingdom Metazoa; phylum Arthropoda; class Arachnida; order Araneae; family Araneidae; genus Argiope; species Argiope argentata. The sequence continues at coordinate 867,704 of JAOUZG010001904.1, read as the reverse complement.
GCGTAAAGTACGGATAATCCAATAGAGATTAATTCTGTCAAGGCGCAAAGTGGTGGAAATAACTGATAAGATTGGAATAGGGATCGATCAAGCGATAGTTCCAATCGAATTTTAGACATTAATAGTTAGTCAAGTATGAAATGTATTCAGTAGTATTGATCCCACGGGCAGTAACGGGCCATTTTTAGAACGGTATTATTGTAGTGAATGTTGGGGACTTTTATTAAAGTTAACAAAATGTTTGTTGAAACTGCTCCATTATAGGACTTCCATTTGTGTGATGGGATTTCAGACGATGGATTGTTTTTGAATATTTTTCAATCAATGGAAATATTCCATTGCCTTAAACTGAAGAAATCCTTTAAAGATTTCATAAGAATACAGGTCGATAATTGAAGTATATAATATGGGTATGCAATATGTTTTTGCGAGATGGGATGTCATTTATAAATTTTGTGATAAAGCTAGAATTTCCAAGACTTTATTCAATATATTATGATGCTATATAAGGGTTTAATTTGTTTTTCACTTTCTCGTTTCTAAAATATGCAAAGTGTTGTAAGCATCAAAAGACTCATGACTGACTTGTAAAGAGAATATTTCAAATGACACCTGTTGTCTCTAAAGGAATGTAATATACGCAATAAACAAATATTTCTTTAGATATAATAAATAATAAACAAAACGAAAAAAACATTTTAATTGTTAAAATAATTGACTTCAGATTTTGAAATAATTTTCTCTTTTACATCTCCGTGCTAACATCCGGGTACTCTTCATAATTGAGAATAAAATGCTTCTAGCATGTAGGTTGGATCTCACCAAACTCTTGGGTACACTAATAGGTGAGGATGGCTCTTTCCATTGATGACTAGACGTATTTCCTACGGGAAGGGTTGTATCGTGGCCGGTGATGGCCCTTAAGACTCAACCACAGATCCCTATAGAACTGCTGTTGTGGCGAGGTACTAGAGGGAACTGTAAAATATTCAGCCTTAGAGTTTTAAATCCGCGTACCTTCGTGGCGAGTCGGAGAACCTGATACGAGTTTCATTTCCCAGCTTATTTTTTATAATTATGTCCATCTGTGTATGAATTCTATAAATTAAAAACATAGTAAACTATAACAATGTAATTTGATGCGTAGTTTAAACATCCAATTTAAAGTTTTTAGTAATATGTATCTGCAATTGGTGGAATGGAAATCTGTTTGGTGTGAAGTGTAATCAGTCAAAAATTGGAAAAACGTTCAATATTTCAAAGTTTGAATACATGTTTATCATTCAGATAATTACTCAATTTCAGACTAAATTTATCAAATAAGAATAGATCGTTTTCCTATCTGTTTATTGTTATGAATATGAACAGATAAGGCATCTGATTAATAAAATGTGGTTTTTTTTCTGGTAACCAAAATTCAAAATCTATTCAAAAATTGGAGTTAATAGGAGCAAAAGAAAGCAGTATTTTTTTTCATTGTATTACGACTCACAAAACATGTCACTGCATATGCACACATAGAAGAAGACGTTTTCCCGATTGTGGACCGTCGTTACCTTTGAAAGTTTGCCATTTTTCAGAGCAATGATATAATACATTTAACACTTAATAACACACCACACCTCCATTTCTAGGGTTCAAATGACCCTTTTCCGGTTTGGTATAGAAATAGGTGGACTTCATTAAAAAAAATAAGTAACAATAAATAACAAGTAACATAAAATAAGTAACTTCATTAAAAATTAGTAACAATGATATATATAATAAAACATCACTGTTATACATTTAGAAGAGATTAAGGTGGAAAAGTAAAAGACCCCCCCCCGGATTTTAATTTATTTATGAATGCTGGAGAACATTTGATTGAATCTGCATTGATTCCGGTTATTAATTTCCAGAAAGTTCTTGTGTGCTTTCTTGTTTTTCAATAAAGAAATGTACTATAAATATATGCAGATCTTATGCATTAGTTCAGTCTCACTTAAAAGCACCTTATATGTTGATAAAAAGTGTCCGGCATGTTGGTTAATTCTCGCCATCCAAGTAAGGACAGAATGGTGGAAATCGGCTGCCTCTTTCCGAAGAAAGGGCGTACTTCCAACGGAAAGGGTTGTAACGTGTCCGGAGATTATCCTCAGGACTCAACTTTAGTCCCTGCCAATGTTGCTGCTATCTAATCATTTAAATTTAATTGGAATATCTTTAGTTACGTAGGGTGAAGTGGCCTTCTGTTGTTGTTAATGGACAATTTGAACGTAGTGATAATGTGAAAAATATAAATGTATTAAGGATGGTTTAATTTTTCAAGCAGTGCCTTTTGAAATTTCAGCATACAGGCAATTTTAAATCTTTCATAATTTATGAACTACTCCAACATCTTCGAAAAAAAGTGCGAGATTTAATAGCGAAATAAAGCTTTAAAAAAAACTCCTCTGAATAGTAAAAAAATAATTAATTAATCAATTAATTGTTACGCTTGTATTTCATCCTAATCTCAATTTTCTTAACAATGTGCAAATTTTAATGGCAACCCCCCTCTCCTCATTCCAGCCTGTCTTTAAGAAGATTTACGACGCATTAATTCCGCCGGCGAAGAACGATTAGAAAGATTTATTAAAAAATCTTTAAAAATTGCGTGAGGTGTCGCAATATTTATTCTTTTCAGAAAGGTATTGGATTTTTTTCCCTCCCTTTTCCTCCATTTTTCAGTGTGAGATTATTGTTCGACTAATCAAACCGCTGCAGTATTACATGGAGGTATTCCGTCTCCGGGAACTTTTTTTATGCATGGGTATGCCCTTTTATAGTTAATGAAATTTTCTTGTATAAAAATTGAGAGCTTTTTTTAGAAGTGTGTATTTTTCGCAAAGGAAAATTTATAGAAGATCGAAAAGCGTGCATTTTGAGTAATTAGAATATTTTAATCCAGACATTTTTGTGTTTCGTGACGAAAAAACGATATGAATTTAATGGAATCAGCAGTGGCGTGAAATAAAAAAAGGTAAGATCAAAAAATATTCTTAAATTCAAACATATGTGTTCTAATTTTTTATTGACTTCACTTCTATGATTAAAGTTATCTACGACAGTCTTTATCTGAACATAGAAAAAGAATTCTAACTCGAATTTTGAGAAATCACTAAGTTATCGAAATCCCCGAGTCCCTAAAAGCACATTTTTACATGCCAATTGTCATTTATGAACATGTTAACTCGAGAGTTCTCGAAGCTGGACAGGTGAGATTTGGCATACGACCTTTGCACCAAACTTTTAGATTTATATCAAATTTTGAACAAAAATCAAGAAGGCATAGCCTTCTAAGTCACCAGTGATCTTTCAAAATATAAATATAAGTTCTAAAACTGCATGTGAATAAAATTTGGTACACAAGTTTAGCAAGTAATGCGTAGATCTGTTGTAGACTAACAAACTTTGAACCAAATATGTACAGATAAGTATAGGTATACAGATGAGATTTGGTATATAGTGTTTGTGTCAAATTCATAAATTTTTATCGGATTCTGGATACAAATCAAGAAGTCTGACTTCTGAACACAAATTAAAACAAAGATTACAAATAGCAAAATTTTACTTGAATGGATTTTTTAACAGAGATTTAGCATCTAAAATGTCGATACATAACAAATTTCAAACTAGTTTGAGGGATTGATCGTCAGCTCGACAAATGAGATTTGGTATATGGTATTTTCATGAAATTCGTAGTTTTATTTCAGATTTTAAATTAAAATTCAAAAAGAGTAGCTATCCGAGAACAGATGAATACAAATTACTACAAATAACATATTTATACAAGAATAAAATTTAGTACACAGATTTAGAGTAAAAAAAATGTAGATCCGTTGCAAATTTTGAACTAGTTTGAGAAGTAGAGTTAACATGTATTTTTCGCATATTATTATTGTATATTTTCACATTAATGTAATCAGAGATAATTGATAAACACAGATAATTTATGTGTATTATTCTATTCTTTCGTATATGATAAATTTTAGCATGTATATCTTTAACTAAAATTTATTAACACGATTGCTTTTTATATGAAATATGCTACAATTTCTGCTTTTAATGCATAGATTTCTATATTATTTCTATATTTCTATATTAAAATTAAATTGTTGGCTGTACTGTTAAAAACATATAAACGAAAAAGTTTAAACTATTTAAATAAATACAATTTTATGCTATCGTACTAATAAGATTGTATTCATTTGAGAAACTTTAGTTTCAATTGTTTAAAAAGAATGCTCGACAAAATATCTGTTTCTTTCTTTGTTATGAATCATAAGAAGCTCGTAAATGAGAATTTGAAAATAAAAATCTAAGCACTTTTGATCCTAATCTTTCAATTTATGCATGATGAAAGAGGAATGGTATAACATCTTCATTACTGAGCATGTGAAAAACTAAAGCTGAACCAATCTGCTAGTTTTTCGCTGTAGTCATAGTAAATTTTATTTAGCCATATAATTTTTCTATATAAACTATAAATGTTCCTACGATTCATATCTTCAACTTAAAAATATCATTTAACATTATTATATTGAGTTGAAATTAATTTCTAATCACAAAGATATTTTATAATTCAATTAATGGAATTATAAAATATCTGTCATTAATGGAAATTAATGAAACAGTTGATCAATTCTGCTCATGCTCAACTTACGAGTGGAGAAAGTACATTTTCAAGACTGACGATTAGGTTCAAATTAAAACTAAGAAAGCGGCATATATGAGCTAATCATAAATCATATAAAAAACTCAATAAGAAAGTGAAATATATTATAAGTAATATGATTATAAATATAAAATTAAATAATTATAATTATTTATGATTAAAGAAATATAATGGTTTTATGTTAATGTAATTAGTTACTTTATATATTTTTTACAATCGGCAAATTACGGTGTTTTATTTTTTCAAAAAGAATATTTACTGGCAAATTTAAAATTTTAAAAAAACTACTGAAAAATGGGAAAGGCCAACATATTTTATGTTTACAACAACAAAAAAAAAGGCATAGTGTAATTAATTACGGTGTATTTCATACAACGATGGATGGTATGTTGCCAAGAAAAGTTTTTCAAATATGATCAATTTGAGTGGTTGCGCATAAACGTTTTATTGGATTTGCATATTCATGTGTCAGATGCTAAAAAAATTGAATCATGCGATAGTTGAGACTAATGGCTTTAAAGAGCACATTTTAAATACATTTTGAATGTTTTTCTCGGCAACATTCCAACACAAGAAATTTATCCCCCCGAAGATATTCATCAAAATGAATGATTTGTTTACCCATTTCTCATCACCTACAGGAGTTGCTTTCATAACAAATATAATTTAAAAGAAGGGAAATACTATGATGAATACTTAAAATATGATTTAAAATGTGAATGGATATTTGACCTTTATTCTAAAGTATCATTGAATAATGGTATTTTGGTTAATGGGGGCTTAACCATAACGATTGTAAAGCTGCATTAGCTCTATAAATTATTTTTTTAATTACATTTCATTTTTTAAGGTTATTAATGTTCTTACAGTAAGAATTCGATGGTCTGTGCTTTATTTATTACTCTGAGAATCCGGTTATAAAAGAAAAATTGAAAAGAAACAATAAAAACGTAAAGAGATTATAGAAAATAAATCAATAATAAGAAATATTCCGGTAGGAATTAGTGGTTCTGTAGCCAGTAAAAGTTCACATTGCCTACATTTCATTGACTGAGGAATAAAACCTACTTTCTTCATTTGAATTTAGAGAGCGGAGCTTCAATTGTATGAAACTAAGACTGTATAGCTGGCACTTGCTCTATCTCCTTTTTTTCTTTTCAGTTCCATCGAAGCTTTGAAATTGACCTTTCAATATATGATTCCGAGTCCCGATACTCAACTTGAAGCTCTGGAACACGATACTTTTATTTTATTTTTGCTTCCAAATTTTTTTTTCAAGTATCATCTTAATGTAGAATTTATGCTTGCAATATTTATCTTGAAGCATCAGCACTTGATACTTTAATTTTCTTTCACTTCCATTCAAACTTTTCCACTGTCTTCTCAGCGTAGAATCCAAGTTCTTGATACTCAACTTAAGCGCCTGTATTTGATCGTTTTTTCCCACTTCCATCCAAACTTTTCCATTGTACTCAATGTTCGGTATAAGTTCCCGAAGGACTGCGTAAAACCCGGTCGTGTTCTATACCACTTAAACTTGAACAGATTTGCCGAGCCAGTTTTATTCCGAACTGAATTTTTCTGATAAATCTTTTAAATAAATTCAATCTCTGTAATAACCCCTTTTTGCTTGGGATTTCTTTAATGTGAGTGGTATAGACAATGATCGCATCCAATTTTAGTTCCAAATTTTCATTTACATGTCCCTAGCACAGCACACACATAAAGCAAAAATACGAAAGACACACAAAACTATCCCATCATCTTTCTCTTCGTCAGTCCAAGACTGACGTCTCTCATACTGGCTTCTTTTCTCTCCTCGCTCAACTCTTCTTTCTCCGTGCTCGGCAAGAAGTATTGCTATATGAGGTGTGAAGGGTTGCAAAAGTTAGAGGGTCTTACTATCTCTTGCACCGAATTTTCCTTTTTATACCTAAATTTTATATTATTACTAGAATTATTAACGCAGAACCACTTTCTAGATAATTTCATTGCCATGTTATTACTCCATGCAAAGGCAATGCCTGGAATTTTTTCCCTTCGAATTCTAGAGCTCTAAGATCTCTTAAGAAAATCGACAAATCCGACCTCTCAGCTTTTTTTTTCTACTTTCTCTTATTGGCTGATTAGAATTGGGATTCACTACTTATTGCCTCGATGTTATCTGTTTGGTTTATAGAATATGCATTTTCTTTTATTAAAGTGTTCTTTGAAAAGAAAAGAATGTCGATGGCTTCTAAAATGTTGAAATGAAAATTGTTTATAAAAAGAAATAATTTGCTATTCCTTATTTAGTCTAAAAAGAGATTGAAAATGAAATTGCGTTTTCGAAATTTTCCTGAGAGATAAATTGAATATAAACCTTAGCCCCACAATCCATTTCAAAATTGAGGAAATGTCATAAATCAAAGAAATAAAATAGCGGTGAAAATTTCCCATCCATAACTATTCTGAATATTGTTAATAATACGGCATATTTAACGTATATTCGTTGGTTTACTTTAAACTTTTCATTCAATTTAGAAACTGAAATTAAAAATGAATCAAGATCGTTCCCTTTATAATTGCCGCATAAGTCCTTGATTAATTTTCCATTTTAAGTTAGCAATTCTTAATTAAAATATTTTGTATGAAGAACTAAGCCCTCTTTGAAATCATGGTTGGATAAAATGATGATAATTAAGCTTTTCTTTTCTTTAATATACCAAATATCACCAAGGGCTAGTAATGAAATAAATATTTACCCAAATTTTAAATCTTATTGTGTCTAACGGGATTCGAATTCGCAACCCCTTGATTACGAGACAAGTATGATGGCCATTCGGCTATGGAGTCTCGACTGCTCCTTTTCAATACTTTATTGGTTATGAAACAATTTTTATCGAAAAGTCTAAAGAGGCTGTAAGCAAAACATTAACTTAATTTAAATATTGGATTTGTTAATCAGATCGTGATGTGAAAGAATACTAACAGAAACATTTTTGTAATCCTGAAAAGAAAATTTTATAATTTACTAATGAAATAACTGCTTGTATTTAATTTTTGTCTCTTCAACAAATTAATGATTACTAGGCTTGCATAATGTACCTACATTTTATGATTTGCAGAGTTGATATATCAATTTTCATGCCATGTGCTCATGGGAAAAGAATTTTTAACAGCGTTCTCAGTTCTGAGACAGGAATTTTCTTAATATCTGTTAGTAATGATAAAATCGAGTCATTTTTTCATTGCCATATTTCGGCACTGAAAATTACATTATTTAAATATAGTTAAGGAACTGTTCTCTAAAGAAGGCGTAGTTATAAATTTTTAAAAGCGTTTTGATAACAAGGGATTTAAATTCAGACTTCACTGAAACTCATCAAAAACTCACGATCAAGAGTTTTAGACATTTTAAATAATTTTTTACTTTCTCACATAGGATGTATATTTAGAGAAAGTATTGTAATCTTCAAAAAATGCGCACCCGAGATTTTGATGACTCACCCTCGATCGAAAAATACACTTTTGGAACTATGCATGTCTATCTGTGAACATAATTATGCAAAATCCTTTGAGCTGGAAAATATGATATTTAATCCAATTTTTTAAATATGTATCATATTATGAATGAAATTCTAAAATTCTGTCTGCTACGGATGGATATTTAGAACGCCCCAAAACATGCGTTCCCAGGCATATATCTTGCAAATTTCTTTGCGGTCCTTAATGTGTTATCTGTCGTCTGGGTTTCCTCATATATGTAAATGCGATGACTGAAATGCTCAATGACTTAAATAAATGTTTCACAATTAAATTTTATTTTCTATGTGAAAAAATTACCAAATAAATTAAATCTGGTGAATTTCCTGAGGATTGCAATTGAAATTATGTCAATTTATTTTTCAAATGTTTCAAGGAAAGAGCTTTCAAAATATGTATATTCAGCTTTTTAGTACTTGAGCATGAGTCGCATGTCAGAGATTAATCGGGAAACAAAGAAATCGCAAAAGATCGGAACATGAATTTACAAGAAATGATGAGGATTGATTCAAACATCGATCTTGCGTAATAATTGTACGTTAATACACAAGTAATCGTTATCTCTTGCCTATACTACAAAGCATACAGCCACAAACAAGCATACACTCAAAATACCATGAGAATCTATGGCTCTCACAGCCTTTCCCAAAAAATTATGCGTTTTGGAAAGATATTATGACAGAAAGCCCCGGGACAAGTTTCCCCTTTAATCTTATTGACAATAAGCGTTTAAAAAGTACCAATCAATTAAGCAAAATTTCTCTCTTCAACTTTCTTGGGTACCCTCATAATATTGCGTGAATTGTGTTAACAAATACTATAGAGAATCAAGTATACTATTTGTATTTCCTCGTAAAAACATCTTTGGTCTAAATCAAATTTGAGATTAAATTTCAGGAAATTGCATACCATATTTTATTATATATTTTGTTTATTTTTTGTGCTGTTTCATTTAAATTCTTAAGACTAAATAAACTAAAGAAGTTAACCCGTTTACTCATTTGATGTAAAATGCAGATTAGCGATTTCGGCAATAAGTAATATCCAAATCTCATTCATGTCTCTCTACATAAGTTTGATCTTTCATATTAACATTCATGCCTAAAGAATGTTTTTTTGCCTCATTTTATCTTAAAGGTGAGACTTAAGTATAAATTATGTACTAAAACAGAATAACAAATTTCGCCCATCTACTTGGCTTTATTTTCTCATTTTCGATTGTAATTTTCTCTATTTGTGCATTTCATGTATCAAGGAATTAAAATATGCAAAAAAAGCCTAATTTTAATAATTTTTTTACTGTACAAAAGCCAATAGTAACTTCTATTTAAAATGATAAGCATTCTAAGCAGATAGTTATTCATGGTTTTTGAAATCTAAGGTGTACCAACGGCCTCGGCGGTATTTCCAAGCTCAATGTTTATTAAACTCAAGGCAAGATCGTTGCCATCTGTCATTATATTCTAGTTGCAGAAGCTATTCTGCCGTTGAGTAAAAATCCAATCCCTTTTCATTGGGCTATAAATTTCTTAGTAAATTATTGTAGATCAGACTACATGAAACTGGAACAACTGTTTGTTTTTATAAAATGGGACATTCTTTAGTTTTATAAAATTATTTAAATTTCTATCTCTTGAGGTAATGAATAAGTACTTGAATATTTTCGTAAAATCTCTCTCTTGTATATTTCACAGAAAAAATGCTGGAAGTTGTCAGTGTTTTTTAAAACTTTTTACGCTATTACCTGATCTGCAAATGGTCTTTTAACCATCATAGTACAATTTTTCTAATGAATTCTTCTGTATAAAATGTGCACTTGTTTTATATAGCTTAATATTGCTTTTTTTAAAGCATTAATAATTCAGAAACTACAAGCAAAAGGGAAGTTGTTGAAAAGTGGTTGGTATAAATTACTCCAAATTTGTACCGAATTCAAAATCCCATGCAATGAGGATGGAGGCTCCTCTTTTAATAAACTTGAAATTTAGTTTCCCGCTTCAACAAATTTTTAATTGCATCAAAATGCCAAAGAATAATTCAGTTATTTAGTATTTCAATAACTTAAAGATTATGTACTTTGAGTCATTACTTTCATATTTATAACCAGGAGGGTAAAAATGACTTAAACTTTAATATTTTCAAATAATCTATCAGATTTATTATCTAAAGTTTTCTTTACTTATAAATAAACATTGTTAGATTATAAATAATAAACTTTAAATAATTATAGCATGAAAATTATTATTTTAAGGCCTTGTCATTATAAAACGTTGGAATAAATAAGTATAAAGGACATTTGTTGGTCTGGGTATTATTATTCATGTGAACTAACCCATAAAAGTAACTATTTATGTAACCGAAATTTTGTATATATACTCGTGGATAAAATTGTGATGCAAGATACGTTTTGAATCTAATCTGGGAAAAGGAAAGCATTCAAAACAATACTTAATTTTCTTCAATACAATACAAGCCCCAAGATATTTCAAACTGCGTCAGAGAGTAACACTGGCCCATGCGAGCTTTCATAACCTTTGAGGGTTTTCCATCTCTCTACTTACACTAACTAAATACCTGTGCCGCTAGCTTCCTAATCTATATATACGATACTGAAATACGCTTTTAGAATTGTGGTTATGTTACATGGCTACAGGCCCTAGTGTCGCGGGTTCTAACCTCGACCTTCACTTGACACATTGGTGACCCGGACGTGATGTTTGGTTGTCAGAGCTGAAAGCTTTTGTATTGCTTCCCTGAGCTTTCCCGGAAAGGTAGCGGGATCGGGGTTGTTTTCTAGGTGGCAGAGAAATTCACCAGATGGTGTATGGGAATTCCATAAATCGACTCTGCAGTTGTTTTCAAATCTTCCTTCCATGTAGCCCAAAAACCTAACAGTATCGTTGGTAGTAGATTAGTCCTCCGAGCATTCTGTTTTATATTCAAGGGATAAAAGGAGAATAGGAAAAAAAACAGAAAAAAGTATTGATTGTCTATTTATATTTAATATATAGAAGATCGAGAAAAGTCCATTACTTCTGGTTTAATTATACATTAACATAGAAAACAGTGTGATAATGAAAGACTAATCAGATACAATTGTGAAGGTACTAATACTAATGATATTAATATAAATGAAAAGTTATATCAACAGATTAGAAAATAATTAAATATTAATAAAATAATTAAAACTTTAAAGTAACAACTTTATTGAATCGACTTTTAAATGATTGAATAAAATTCAAGCCAGTAACTACATACGCATACACTAATGTGTTTCAAAGAATAAAGTTTTCGGCTTAGTTATAGCTTGAACGTGGAGTAGACTGAAAAAGTTTAAAGTTTTCATTTTTAACTTTTTTCTGAAATCTCCAATATTTCCGATGGGAAAGGAAAAATTAATGTTTTCTTTTTATAATGACTATTTCTTCCAAAAGCTTTTATCGGGGAAATCGAGGGTAAGATTTATTTTTTCATTTCTATCTGTACTCCGGTTATTTTTGGAGATGCTTGTCTAGACCAGATGGCCCAGAATGGGATCTGTTCTTGATGTTATAGTACAGATAGAAAATTGTCATCGCGTGGATAAGATGAAAAGTTTTTCAATAAATATACCAGGTTCTTGGAATTTCTTAAAAACTATTAATTCTGAGAAATGGTATATCGAATAACCATATGTTTCATGTCTTTTAAAAACAGAAAAAAATGGCATTTATTTTTCTGAAGGAGAACCATTTTCTGGTAATTTTTCCAGTAAAAACATCTAAAGATGGGTTTTAAAAGTTAGGGTAAACATTAATATAGTTGAATTCTATACGTCATTAGTTGTAATCAAAATCAAAATGAATATAATTGTGGTTATTCTTAAAATAATTAAGTTTAAAAGTTTGTTATTAATTTTCTGTCCCAATTATTTCGATGTTGATTCAACGTTTTCGATTTGATATTTCTATTTGTTGAAAAGGACATCAAATTTTGTCAGAAGTGTGCTTTAAAGAGCAATGCATCATTTCATAACTGTCTATAGCAGAGTCGATTCATTTGAATGTTTCTAAGCTCGTTTATTTCATATGACTAGGCAACGTCCTGGCCTAGGGATAGCATATCTTCCCCACGACCTGGACGTCCCAGATTTGAGTCTTAGTTCGATAATGGTTGTTTTCTATACTGTGTTGTATCTGAGAAGTGTCTGAAAGAGCCCCTTTCCTCCCGTGTAAAAAGGGCCTGCGCAAGTGAGTGTGCGAGTGTCATCCTCATATGAGCAAGAAGTCCGACTTCCACTGTCGGAGTGCTCAGGAGTCTTTACACTTATAATCTGAGACACCCCTTTTCCGTGATAAAATGTGCGAGACATCATTATCATTTGATATTACGTGGTTTGATGAAGGATTTTGTTATCAAGTTTTTTTTTATTCACTTCTTATAGTTTCGGAATTTTGAAAGTTTATACAGTTATGTTTTAGACGGTAGTACATGATTTCAATGTTTTCATGACATAACTATCAGTATATCATTACTTTGATATCATATCGTTGATTTCTATCAGTGATCTCCAGAAAAAATGATTTAAAGAATAAAAAGTAAAAATCTAATAAAATGAATAAAAATCATTCCTTAATTTCAGTAGTAAAAAGGGTTATATAAAATTGATTTGTAATTAAATTCATCATATTTCTTCCAATTTCTTACTTTCTGTTTCTAAAGAAGCACTGATGCTCTCACGTCCAAGTTACGATCATGAAGAACAAGTATATGTTTATAAAGGGGGGCGTAGCATATCTCACTGATATAGAATTTAATTAACTGGTCGTGGTGCTTACAAATTTTTATCTTAAAATTTTGCTTTGCTCTTTTTAGAAATCATTGTTTTAATGAATATAGATTCTATAGTTGATGTTTATCATTAATTCTTTTGAAATATCCCCACTTATCGGAAAAACAATCATCAAAGCTGATTGGACAGTCATCTCGAACCTTAACCAAACTTTAGGTCATATCAGACTTCATCACCCTATGCATTAACAAGCACCATCATTTCATTCATTAGCAGACACCATCATTCCACTCATTAACAAACACCATCATCCCACTGACACCATCATCCCATAAGCTTAAGTATTTTACCACTGCATGTATTAACAGACTTGAATATCCATTACGTTTACCTCCTCAGTTTGAACTATAATCAGCGATCGAGATGTAATCGTCTTGATCACACCTCTTTTGATACATCCAATTGGAAGGAAGAACCTTCCTTTTGATCGACGCAGCCCTACAATTACATCCATAATAAAAAACGCCGTTTATGCTACTGTTGTTGTTGTTGTTTGCGTTTAATATATTAGCAATATCTTCCCCCTGATATAAAAGGTATCTACGAATATGAATGATAAACTACTTTGAAGGCGACTCTAAAATAATTTTAAAAGCTTGCATCACTGCTTCAAGTACTGACTTCTTGACTTTTCTAATACGACTCAGGGAGCAAATAAGATTACAGAATCATTGTTACAACCTCCAACAAACTAAAACCAAATTTCTTAACTAAAGTCTTCTCAAATTCACACTTGGGATTTTGTTAGATGTGTGTATCCGTGAATCTGATTGACTGGTTGCCTTGGACATTAAACAAGATTTAAGAACAACCCAGAAAATTCATCATGCCATGGGTAATAAATCACTCTACTAGTGCTTATATCCCACCCTATCACGCCATTAAATTAATACCTTACGAGAAGGAAGACACAATACAGGATTAATGTCTTAACTTGACGTACACTTGTGATGACATTCCCATTTAAAAAATAATAATTTTTTTCCCATTAACTTAAACGAAGTCTATCACCCTGGCATAAAGACTGATCTTCAAGTTTGAATGAATCGGACGATCAACTGCCGTGTAGGATAGAACTAGTATAAAATATTTTACGTTACAAGTCTTTCGGCACCAAGCACCAAGCCCTTCGTAGTAAGTGTGACCATTATCAGAATGCAGCTAATATGGTTACACCGCCATTGATACAGCCTCCAAAAATCTTGCACAGGCTGCTGAATTCTCATGCGCGTACTCGTAAATCTCCTAAAAAGATATGTTTTTCATTGAAAAATTGAATTTCTTTGTATTATCAGGCTTTTTAACATGCTAAATGAAATTCATTTATTTAAGTACAAATCGTATTTACCTTTCGTATTCAATAAAACATGTCTTTCATAAGATTCTGCAAGCAGGCTCTCCAATTTTCTTTGCAATAAAAGTTAATTTTTTTTAATCAAACATTTGAATTGCAATTATTTCGAAATTAATTTCCACTCAAAAAGCTCTCAAGAAAGATTTTTTTTTTAAAAAAAAAGGTGGTTGAACCATATTTTTATAATTTATTAATGCAATGGTTAGCTCGTGACTTTTGACCTTTACTTTTGTTGGCATGAATTTGCTAGCTCCTCTATTAATTTAATAAATCTTGTTAACATAATCTTTTTAGTTTTATTTTATTCTCATTAGTTAATCATTGGTTAAAATATGACGGAGAATAACCCCAAGCCAGAATAAAAAAAATCTTTTGACTAATTATAGTAATCGAATTACTCTAAGTAATAATTAAAGCATTATAATTTCTGCCTGCATTCTCCAGTTACCGTATTTTATGAAAATTGCTTCTTCTTCTGTTCTCATTTTGCATTTTGTATTTTTTTAATGTATCATCATGAAAAATGATCATATTGTGAAAATACTAGCATGATTAAAATGATACTTTTAGGCACCAAATGGATAGAAACTGCTTAGCATTTGAAGTAATGACTGAAGCAGCAGAGTTTTGTATGGTACAATGCAACACAATATTACAAGCCATTTATAAACATTAATATTTAGTTTTATCATAACATGCACTCTGACAGGTAAAAAAAATCGAGGTCTAAAAATATCCTTTTCTCTTGGGAATTGTAGAAAACCGCCTCGGATTCTCAAAGCCGCAAAATGAATTACATGAGCAATCAGTTTAATTGCGGTCCAAAAGGGGTGATTTCTGGAAATGAGTTTGAGATACGTGCATTCTTTTTTTATGTTATTTCCTAAAGTGATATTTTTTTCTAAAAAGGCGTGTTGTTATATTCTTTTTGTTTTATTATCAGTAAAACAAACAGAAAAATATAATTGTAATATTCCAACATCTCGACTTCGTTATTTAATGAATTATTAATTAGAATTATTTCTATGTGTTTCGGAAGATAACAATTTAAAAATGAGTCTAAGTTAATTATATTTGGAATGGAGCTTTTACGTCAGAAGTGTAGATCTTTATCGAAATTTGAAAGAAACTTTTAAAGAGAAACTGATAAAACAATTATCTTCATTATTTACTGAATTAAATGGATGAAATTTTGTGAATAGCATTATAAATAGAATTGTAGATGTATATCGAATTTTGGTTTAAATTTTTCAATGGACAAAACGTCTTTTTATAAATGGTTTACTTTATATATAGCATTCACATCAGGGGTAGTACATGAAATAACTTTAGAATCTTTCGATTTATAGTAAAAACTTTTTCCCCGGAAGTTTACATTAATGCCATAGGATCTAGTCCCCCCCACTTTCATGATATAACTTATTTCAAAAGGGCTATAATATCGTGAATCATGATAACTAAATCAAATTTAATTCTTCTTCCACATTGTTGGACTATGCTTATTATGATTACTCGACACTTATGATGGGTATTGGTAAATCTGACTTTATCCACTTTTAAATTTGTAAAGGTAATACAGATTTTAAAACACTTTATTCCTATCCGTATACGTGTTGGCACTGCTTAATTTTAATTTTTGAAATTCCATATTGTCATTTAGTCAAAATGCCTGAACAAAAAATGTCTGCATTGTTAAAAAAATTAAACTTTAATGGAGACTGTAATCAAGAATATAAAATATTTTGACATTTCTTACATTCTATTCTTTTATATTTATTTTTGAATTCCCCATTGAAGTTTTAAAATTTGAATTTGAAAGTCTTGTAATGAAGTTTTGGATTTAGAAATAAAAGGTGAATATATATCTCAATTAATATAATAGTTTATCTACGAGTTTTGCTTTGTAATGTTTGCAATTTATAACGGATTTCCATTTTCTCAATTCTATGATAAGGAACCATGTTGAAAAGTGACATGTAAAAATATTTTTAAAAAGGAAATTTTGTATACGAGAGTTTTAGATACAGAAACAGAGCACCGTCTTATGGATAAAATTTAATCTATGATGTTCAATTTCAGTCACTTTATCTGTTTACGATGCCAGAGTCATAGCATCAAAATTATAAAATAAGCATTCTAGCATAATGCTTATTTCATATTTTCTTTCATATAAAATACTACTTGGTTAAATAAGTCTTTCTAAAAAATTACATATTCAATACATTTAAATATGCATCTACAACGATGAATATCTAACTAGATATTCATCGTTGGTTCAACGATTATTCCTCTGTAAAGATGACTTTGAATTTCTAGTATAGGATAAAACAACATAATGAAAGTTATAGTAACTACTTTTTCTAGAAACTTGCATGCACCTAGCAATTCTCTAACAATAGAAGTCGGAACTCGTTAAAAGCTAAAGAGAGAATAAAATAAGCATCTGCAAAATTTTGTCTTTGTTAGCCAACAAAAACTGGATTATATTATTTGTTCGTTCAAATTTTCGAAAAGGCAACATAGTTGACACTTTAAAGAATATTATTTGCAGATTCTTGGGAAAATTCCAAAGATGCTGTTACAGATAATCAACAAAGATAGTACTGCTTAACTTATGCATTCAGAAGCTCCAATTAAGCATCAAGGCTAAAAGCTAAAAAAAGGATATTAGTATATACTAAAACAACAATTTGATGAGCAAACAAGATAGTTTCTAATTCCATTAGTAATGCTATTCTATCTATTTTGATCATCAGGTCCAATTTTTAAAAAATTATTTCAAATGTATCCGAATTTTTATTTAAACTTTTAGTCAATAGACCGAACAGAAGCTTCTAAAAACATTGATGATGCTGTTCTTTTTTTATCATCATGACCAAAAATTCTTAAATCATTCAAAATGTATACGAATATTTTTTTAACTTTAAGTCATTACGATTAACTGAAGCCTGTGTAGGCACAAATGATGCTATTCTTTTATGAACCCTAATGACTGAGTTACAATAAATATTCGTATACATTTTGAATAATTTAAAAACTGTCTGCTCTGATGATTAAAAAATGTCATCATTTATGCCATCAGACGCTTCTATGAGGCATAATGATTGTTTGTTAAAGTAAATATTCTTATGTACCTTGAGTAATTAAAAAAAATGACTTTTACAGTGAAAGAAATAGCATCACTTCAAAAGCTTTTGATATGCATTTTTAAATAAATATTCTCATGCACTTTAAATAACTAGGAAAAAAACATGTTTTTTCATAGTAGAAATAACATCACTTCAGAAGCTTCTGTTATACTAAAGGAATGAAAGTTAAAATAAATATTCTTATAAACTTTGATTGAGTTAAAAACTTTTGTCTGTGATAATCAAAAATGATGGAATCTTTTTTGTCTTCAGAAGTTTCTGTTAGGCATAATGACAGAAAGGTAAATATAAAAATTCCTACATACTCTGAATAATTAAAAACCCTTTTGGTCGGATAATCAAAAAATATAGAATAATATCATTTATGCCATCTAAAGCTCTGCCAGGCGTAATAACAGAAAAATAAAATATTCGCATACGCTTTGAATAATTTAGAAACTTTTCGCTCTGATAATTAAAAAAAGATAGAATATGCCTTCTGACTTCAAAAGCTGATAGAATGTTAAAATAAAAATATTGGTCTATGTACATAAAAACATTTTCTGGAATTTTCTTTTGATATCAAAAAATATACTTTCAGAAATATTAGCTACTCTTTCAGAAGCTTTTGTTAAGTCATTAACCTAATATTAAATTATATTATCTGCAATTTTCGGGATAATTAAAATTACAAATATTAAAATGTCGAAAGTGAATAGTGCTTGCGAATTTAGATTTTATGTATCAAGGTAATTGGTAAGAGCTAAAAACTAGTAAACAGGCTAACTAGTAAGTGCTAAAAACTAGTAAAACAGGCTAACTAGCAAGTGCTTGAAACTAGTAAAACAGGCTAACTAGCAAATGCTTGAAACTAGTAAAACAGGCTAACTAGCAAGTGCTTGAAACTAGTAAAACAGGCTAATTGGCAAGTGCTTGAAGCTACTAAAACAGGTTAATTGGCAAGTGCTTGAAGCTACTAAAACAGGTTAATTGGCAAGTACTTGAAGCTACTAAAACAGGTTAATTGGCAAGTACTTGAAGCTACTAAAACAGGTTAATTGGCAAGTACTTGAAGGTACTAAAACAGGTGTATTGACAAGTGCTTGAAACTAGTAAAACAGGTTAATAGACAAGTGGTTAAACTACTAAAATAGAATAATTGGCAGGTGCTTGAAGCTACTAAACCAAGATAATTGAGAAGTGCCTGAAACGAATATTAAAACCATAAAAATACAGCATTACATCATTCGTCTTTTCAGAATTTTTTATTAAACAGGATTGAAAACAAAAGCAGATTTAGAACAAATATTAGTTATCAGCAAAAATTTTAAAAAATATCCTTTTAGTCAAAGTGCAATTATTCTTTGGTGGGTTAGAACAAAAAAGATAAGAAAACTATGAACAAATACGCATTTGTGAGGGAAATGATATCATGAAATATTACACTTAATTATAAGCCTGTCATCGCATATAAGAAGACACATTTCATTTCCTTTGAAAAGTGAATGGAGTTGTAATACGCAATTCATCACGTGACATGATGTCATTAATAACTGATAACTTCTGAATCCTTTGCTATTCAGAAAACCTGTCAGAATATTTTTTAATTAAAATATTTCAAAAATGAATACATCTTTTATGTTTCTCGATTAATAAATAAAACTGGATGGGAATTTACAGATAATGCATTATTACTTTTGCTTATGCAAAATATATTATGGTAAAATAGTTTGAAAATAATCAAACTTGATATCTTCGTAAATCCTTCAATTTGGAGACCGATAGACTATTTTTGGAAATTTGTTAGTCTGTTTGTGAAAACAATGACTTAAATTGGAAATCAATTAGACAAATTTATCATGTAACCATAATGCAGAAATTGTACTTTTTATATAAAATCTCTCTACATATTTATTCCTCCACCAACACCAAATCCTGATAGTATATTCGGTGGCCATTTAAAGATGTCTTTGACCACAAATCGAAGGTCCCAAAAAATACAAGTATTGTGGTACTAAGGTTTGTATTCGGTTTCTTTAAAAAAAATTGGTTAATGAAATTTATATTTTCATTCTGTTTTATAATATAACGTCAAAAAGTAATAGGATTCTATGTAATATTATTTTTAAAATGTATTTTATAGAAATAATTTTTAATAAAAAAATAACTCTATTAGATCGAAACATGAGAAAGGAATATAGTGGGAATCGGTAATGATTATTAATAATAACCACAATAATATATTAATGATGATTGCACATATCACTATATTAGGGATAATATATACATGTACACTTTATTATTAATAAATATATATAGGAAAATATGAAAATATTTGCAATTAGAGAAATATCGAGTACATTAGATAAAAATATAAATTCATTCATTAATGACCTATCTAATAAAAAAGAAATTATACAAATAACTCAGAATTGATTTCCATCTGTAGAAGAAATTAAACATAAATATTTTTCATTTAACTTTTGATCAATATTTTTTATTTTATCCTTATTTCTGCACTTCTGTAAATTTTTTTAATCCAGTCATTATCTTAACCAGTCGCATTTACCATTATATTAACCTTGAACATATTTTGCAAAGTTAAATGCAGTATAAATTATACTTTCGATATTGCTTTCATTCTAATTTTTAATTTCATATATATTTCTACCATTCTTTTTAAATTTGAATTATTCTAACCATTTCCTTAATCAAATGCATCTACCACTATATTCAGCGCGAGCATCCTCAATAATATTAAATGCAGTATAAATTATACTTTTTATGCTGCTTTTATTCTATATCTATTAATTCCATCGATATTTATATCTTCCTTAAAATTTTTAAACAATTTCAACCATTTTCATAACCAATCACATCCATCCTTATATTCAGGCTGAGTATCTCTGATAAAGTTAATGACAATATAAATTTTACTTTTCATATTACATTTATTCCATTTTTTAAAATAAATTCCACCCATATTTCTAGTTTTTATTTTTGGAGAATTCTGACCATTTCCTTAACCAATCGCGTCCACCATTATATCCAGCTTGAGCATTTCCAATATCTAACTGGTAAAAGCAAACAAAGCTTGCATTAGCATAACCTTTTCTTGAAGCATTTCAACTCGAACATTGGATATAACATCTAGCCGCACATAGAAAAGAAGAACCGATACCAAAATGTTAGTTCGCGTGACATTGAAAGTGTATGGATGGGCAGTATCGAAATCTCCAAATAAAAATTCTTCCCAGTCGTTGTCTAACTGAGCAACTATTAGGCAAACTGCCAGACAGAATGTCTTTTACTCCGAGGCAGGAAAGGGGGGGGGCAGAAATATCGATGCTTCTGGGGTAGAAAAAAAAGTATCGAAGTTAAATTTATAACTATAAATACATAAAAGAAATGGACCGAAGAAGAAAGGAAGGGGTTTACATTTTTGACTTTTTTTCTTATGTATTGTGACGACAAAAGGAATGAATAAATAATGGAATAAAAGGAATGAATTTTCACCTTTAGTGGAGAAAAAAGCACAGGATTCAATGTGTTGTATGGTTCAAGCCTATTTTTTTCGGCAACATTGAGCAGATAGAGAAGAGATTTTTATCTTTTTTATTGGGTTCTAGAGAATTTATATAAGAACTCTTTTAAACATTTGAAACGGGTTTCTGAAACTTTTTATTCCAGCTCTCTTTTTGGTATCGTACAAATTTTTCGATTTCATGCCGGCTTATATACTGGATGACCATAAAATAACTTTCCTCGTTCGGAGGCTTTCACGACTAAAGCGAATGAACGAAATGAAACGAAATTTCGCATACAGAATGTAAAAGACATGAAATACGAAATTTGGTAGAAAAGAATTAGTACAAAAAGGGAAAAATATTGTTCTAATAATTTATAGATGTTTCTAGCAATTTATTGGAAGTTTTTAATAATTTATTAAAATCCGAGGAAAAAATCAGGCAAAAGATTAACACTGCAATGATATTTTTGGCAATTAAATTAATTTAAATTAATTTTTAATTAACAAAGAAACTTAATGTTTAACGATTTAATTTCTAAAAAATAACTCTCTTAAATGCACATTCTTACCATCCAAAATGTGTTTTTTCCAAATTTCATTTCAGGGCAAACTCTTCGATGGATATTTACTTTAATTTCTAATATATAATATAAACACTACAAGTGTAACAAAATTCATTATTATGCCGTTAAATCTCCTATAGAATTCCTTACACTTAGTTTAAGGGCAATTGTTTTTCATTAAAAAAAACGACAGTTGAGAAAAAGCAATAAAAATTAACAAACAAATTAAACTTTTTCAGCTAAAACGAATGTAGGAAATAAAACCAAACTTCATACACAGACTATAAAATTCATGGGAAAATAAATTTCACAGAAAAAAATTAGTATTAAGAGTTGCCGATAGGGGAAATATTGGCGATGGTTTATCATACGAACGAAGGAGGAAGTTTCCATATCTAGATGGATTATGTAAAATCCCGAGTGCGTGTATAACAGCAGCGCCATGCATTTTTTTGTAGAATGGGAAGAGGAAACAGCCTGCTAGGAGATCGTTCTTGACTATTGATTTGCTCTTGACTGTTGCTCATAATTGACTGTGGGTGATTGTTGTTCATAATTGACTTAATATGGGGCAATATCTTATCTTAGAATGCTTTAGTAAAACTTTTTTAACTAGGCATTGTATTGCCGTGGCTACTCTTAAGCGCAACTGCACGTCTTGAAAAAGAAAATAACACGGGCTGTTTGTTATAAGCATTGAAACTGGTGATTTACAGTTAGAAAGAAAGAACGTCATACACCAAATGCAATATATTGTATACAGGAAAGGTTTAAATAGTGAAAAAAAAATATACGGCATCCAGGGAATCCTAATGTTAACGAATAAAAAATTATTTTATGTGAGTTTTATGAATTTATTCATAACTGTACTCGCACAGCATCAGCATTTCTTCTATCGGCAACTTTTTGGCTACGGCAGCAGTCTGTATATGAAATATGGCTTCATTTCGTTTGTTTATTCGTTCTAGCAACAGACGCCGCCAAACATAGGAAGTTATTTTATAGCCACTCTATACGTTAGGACGGTAACTCAATGAACTGATAAAATTTTTAAATAAGTTAGCTCAATTTATTAAAACTTACAAACCATAATATTAATAAATATTAATCGAGCCAAAATCTCCTAAAAAGATTGTATTAATTGTATTTAAAACACGTCAATACTGCTACAACCAGACGAACATTACAGGACCATAGACCAGCATTATAAGAATAATGGCACTGTTTTATACCATGTCTAAACTTTTATATTTACATATTAGCTTCGGTTATCGGGTAGACTTAATGTCAGATACGATAGTGATTGTATAGTTATATGCTTGATGTCAAGTGAAGTCATTAACCCAAACTAGTGACACACAATACCATTTTCAAACTACTTTGCATCATTTCAGAATAAAATAGGAGAGACAAAAGAATCTACCCCGTCTCTATATTTCAGATCGAAAATCATCCATTTGTCTCTATATTCAAGTAGAAAATCATTCATAAAAGATTTTCTCCTTCTAAAATTGAAAATCATTCATTCATCTCTATATATCAAATTGAAAATCATTCATAAAAGATTCTCCCCTTCTCAAATTAAAAATCATTCTTAAAAGAATTTTCCCTCTCTCTATATCTCAAATTGAAAATCATTCAAAAAATATTAATTCAATGCTTCTTTAAGAAATTATAGTAGATAATCTTTACTGAAAGAAACGTAAATTAGCAAATAATTATAAAATGCACATTGATCAGACATATAACTTTTCCTTTTTTAGTTAAATGAGCCACTGTTGCACGTCCGGTTATTCGTATGTGCTTTTCTAATAGAAATCTCTCAAAGAAATGGGTCCAGTAAAAGCCAAATTTAATTCGGCTAATTGCTCTCGTCCGATTAACATTCGGAAAATTACCATTAAAATGGGTCTACTTCCCTCTGATGGAATTAATTGTCGACAGAATTTTTTCACGTTCAGTACGAGATGTGTACAAGGGTTCGAATTGGTTAAATATTTGATTTGACCTGAATGAAACCTACAGTAATGATGATGCGGATAAGTAAGAATTAATCAAGTGAAGTTTCGCGATTCTGGAAAATTCCCAAATTTTAGCATTTGAAGTTAATAATATGATTTGGATTTAGAGAAATAAATTAAAGGAACTAAAGTTTAACTTTGTTCCTTTAAATGACTGGTCGTTCAGAATCCAACTACAATTATTATGTTAAAATTCAAAAATTTGATAACTACACGAACTACGCTTTCTTTTAAACTTTTTATTTATTAAGTTAAGTAAATAATCGAACCAATAATAAAATTCGACCCAGAAACATTTTGAATCATCCAAAGGCTGAAAAATAATCTTTGAAAATATGGCTATCTGTCTATGAAAGGAATAATAAACAGGGGAAGGATTATAAATGTCATGGGCATCAGTCTTATGAGGAAATTACGGCCAAATTTTAAATACGTTGAAATATGACCAAAAAACGAAAGTATAAGACCAAAACCAGTGATATTTTACTTATAAAACAATTGATAGTGAATAGGGATCAAAAATCACATTTTGCACTATGAGCGTCATTCACAGACACTGCATATCTACTGTCTATTAGGGAGTCTATCTGTTCCAAAATATAAAGTAAAAATGATATCTCATGATCAGATTATTTTGAATTTCTGTCTATTTATTCGTATATATGCGAATGCGAAAATTGAGAAATTGTTAAGGTAGATAAAGACGCATTAGCAAATCAGGCAATTTTTAATTTTTTGAATACATCTCGTATATTTTAACCTTCAAAATTTTTTAAAACCAATTAGCTAGTTTGCTTTTGCAATTCAGTCGCAGGTAGCAGTGGCTTATACAATTAAAATTTCAATCCACCCATGGTAGCGTATCTGTCTTTTTAAAATAATTTAGTTTAAATAGAAGTTTAGAAAATGAAAAGTTTTTACCAAATGTTTCCATATAAATGCAACAAGAAATTTCACGAACATCAATCAGTAACGCTATTTAAAATTGAAGAATTTGTTACTGCTTCACTTGAAAATAATGGCATTTATTATTTTTATATTTACACTAAAATTATTTTTGAGTGAATTTAAGTACCTCATTTTAAGACCAGATGATTTTGATAATCTAAAGTGAATGATAACATTACGATTGCCTTGAAAGATTTCCTCTATGTATCATGCAATTTATGTTTAGAGATATTTCTAATAAGTTATTAAAATTCGAGGAAAAAATTGCACAAAAGATTGACAACTTTTCAAATATATTTTGTGTCAATTTAAGTTTGTGTAAAAATGGTTTCTTAAGTTATTGGCAAAAACAATTCCACTTAATATTTAATTAACAAATAAATTGAATTTTTAACAATTTCATTTTTAAAAATACTCACTTATATGCACATTCTTACAATCCAAAAAATATCTGTTCCAAATTTCATAAACCTAGGGCAAACGCTTTTCCTAGAGAGAACCAACAGATGGATATTTAATTTTTTGTATATATAAAAGATCAAGTGTAATAAATCTCCCATAAAATTTACATACTAATTTTAACCGAATTTTCTTCTCATAAGAAAAGACATTTGAAAAAAAGCAAAATAAATTAACAAATAAATTGCACGATTAATTCTAAAATGTCCCACAAAAGATAAAAAGAAATCGTACTCATACGTGAGACGATTTTTCTTTTTTCATGTAAATGAGTCAATGCTGTACTTAGGATTATAGACTCCTTCGACATAAAGTCCTGAAAGAAACTACATGTAATTAAGTTTCCGCAAAAACCAAATTTATTTCAGTTAATTGCTCTTGTACGATTAACATTCGGAAAAATGCCATTAAGAGGGGTCAATTTCCCTCTTTCATGGAGTTAATTGTGGAGAGAAATTTTTTCACTTTCGTCATTTAATTACTAGCACGATGTTTACAGGAGCAAGAGATGGCTAAGGCACTTTGTTCGATCTGAGATCGTAATGATGGTACGGATTATTTAGCGTTAATTAATTAAATGCGTCTGTCTTGAGAAGATCCGCGAATATTGTCCTTTGATGTGGAAACTTCAATAAAATGAGTGAAAGAAAAATACCAATTAATTTCTTAATGACCATTCAAATCAAGTTATAATTAAAGTGCTAAATTTGAGGAGTTTGACATTGATACAAGTCGTTTTCCTTTACTATAAGAGATAAGAAATGTACTGATTCTAAGAGTGAAGCTCAAATGAAGAAATGTACACATTACTTTAAAATGAGTATATTTAATTATCAAATAAGCCATTCACATTAAAATCAGTTTACTATGCATATACATGCAAAATTTCATCAATTAGTCAGATTTGATAATTCTTTTTCCTTTTTAAATATTTCTAAAATGATTCATCGCAAAAATTAAAAAAGAAAGAAACTGAATTTTGCCTTGTTTAAGATACGACCATATATTTAATATTTTTGAGAAATTTTAGGTAATATATATTCCAGAATGGAACTCAAACCAATATACCATCACATATTACCCAGAAGAGAGCTAACTCGGTAGTAAATTTAAATCAGTATATTCATTACCTAACCTTCCTAAAAGGTGAGGATTTTGTGCATGATACAGCATGGTTTTTCTGTGAAAATGAACAATTGAAATATTAACAATAAATTAATTCTGTTCCCTTACTTTAAATAAAATCTGATCTTACTTTTCCTCGAAGTTAATGATTTTCTTTTTAGTTTTATAAAATCGTGAATTAAAGCACGAAAAAAGTAGTTTATGCTCTCTCTTAATTAATTCAAAATTTTCACTACAACTGATGTCTGAATTAAAAAGCATCAAACGAAACTAACAGTAGAATTAAAAGCCATCAAACTAATCTGATTACTGAATCAAAAGTCATCAAAGGAAACTAACAATAATACTGAAGGTAATCAGAAGACATTAAAAATATAAAGACCACTTTATGGCACTGGAAATTCCTAGCCTTCAGAGGAAATTAGCAATTGATCTAAAAACTATCAGAAAAAATTAATAATTGAAGTAAAAGCTATTTGTCGAAATTAACAATTGAATTAAAAAAAATAACAATTGAACTAAAATTCATCAAACAGACTAGAAATCGAACTAAAGGCCATTATAATAATTAAAAATTCAACTAAAATTCATCAAACAGACTAGAAATCGCACTAAAGGCCATTATAATAATTAAAAATTCAACTAAAAATCATCAAAAGAAACTAGTAATTGAATTAAAAACCCACAGACGTCATAAAATCATGCTCATTTTCATAATTCTTTATTTCTGCAGGGAGAAATTGTCCTTTGTCTTTAATAATTTATTTGAATCATGTTATAATTTGAAGTTAGGTAATAACATACAAAAAAATGTAAGATAAAAATTATTATAGAAAGTCAAAATGGTAAATGCCTCTTTTCAAAAAGGATAAGGATAAAACATGGAGTAAAAAATATAATTTAACGTAAGATTAAATTATATTTTTAACAATTGCAGCGACTTTTGTATTGTATTTTTCCTAATTTACATTAATATTGTAGACTTAAGTGTAAATATTTTTGTCAATTTTACTCATTGTGTGGCTGCACTGTTAAATTTCTGTAACAATGACCGATTATATTGGGTTTTTTTTTCAATTATTTTCTTCTTCTGAAGTCTTAATAATGTATGGGATCTTGTTTGCTTTGGCCATTGATTGATTTAGGTCTGTTTTTAGCTAGTATCCATACCTATTTATTAAGAGTTTAATAGAAAAGAATATAAAAATATATTCTATAAACATACCTGTGCTTTTATCACTATGGTTTGTTAGGTTGCCTAATTTAAACCAGTTTTTCTAACATTATTTAATTTTTAATTTTCCTGTACTTTTCCTATTCCCTAGTGTCTTTTAATTATTTTACATAGTGCTTTTAATGCCTTTCAGTCTGTATTTGTTGGAAATTTAAAGCCAAATAGAAAAAAAAGAAAAGTGATAGCCTCAAAAGCAACATATTGATGCCCGTAACATCACGCTTTCACGCGTTATGTTTACTACTTTCGATATCACATTATTCCGTTCTATTGATCGCATATTTATAGCTTTCATTTTACCCTCTACATTTTCTTAAGTTTAGTTACATTAACGTCCCATTGTAAAGAAACATTAGAATTATTTTAGGACGGACCTCGTAATTTTGAACCTTGTTCAAATGACGAGGACGACACTAGAGTTGACTCCTCTCCAAACCA
Organism: Argiope argentata; assembly: GCA_026289955.1. Classification (NCBI taxonomy): domain Eukaryota; kingdom Metazoa; phylum Arthropoda; class Arachnida; order Araneae; family Araneidae; genus Argiope; species Argiope argentata. The sequence continues at coordinate 839,853 of JAOUZG010001904.1, read as the reverse complement.
CAACAGCGAGAGGACGTTTGCCCCTGACAGATTCAATATCCAACAGATCTTCTCAGATGGCTATTCTAAGGTTCTATCGAGATTCAAACTTGAAACCCTACGGGTCTAGAACCTTACCATCAAGCTTTCGGTGTCCCTCTTCATTTTCTTAATCACTTACTAAATACTTTTCTTAAATACTTATTATTAAATATTTTTCTTAAATAATAATTAAATTATTGAACGTGTTCATGTTGGATTATTGAGCATATTTTTGTTTAAAGATGGAATTTCGTAGTGAGTATTTCATTCGCTTGATGATGATCAACTGCTTGTGTATAGGTTTCAAATTTTATAATCTTGTTTATTTTACCTGATTATATACTGCTTTAGTATTTTTTTGTAGTTAATTATCAATTAATTGAGTAAGCAAATCTAATTTTAATTTCATAACAGGGGTGCCATCTGGTATGAATTTAAGAAAAAATAAACTTCAAAATTCCCCAACATTATTAATTGTATATTAAAGAATGATAACTAAAGAATAAGAATGCATGATATAAAAAAATTTACATTAAATTAATTCAATAACATGTATAAAATATTTTCCAAATCTATTTTATAATTTTTAAATCATTTTATCAACAATACAATTGTATCGATGCGTAAGTTTCTAAACTTACCTTTGCCTGAAATTTTACTATGAATCTTATTATAACTTATTTTATTATGAAATTTATTTATTTATGAAACTTATTATTCCATTAAAATCATTTATAAGTTTTTATAAGTTAAAAAAATTCCGTTTATATCTTTTTATTCCTATGTATATTTAAAGAAAAATATTTTTTCGTAAAATTTTGTTTTCGTTTATTCGTAAAAGAATGAAATCGATGGTTTTCCAATAAAACAGAGAATGGAAAAGTTATCCTGTATCCTTATCGGGCTTCAATATTACAGTACTTCAAAAGAAAAGAAACATTTCGAATTGAGCTTTTCCAGCATCTTTCAACAAAACAGATAGATGTTGCTGAGTCAGTTTCTTCCGTGAACGCTGCGACTTTCCTGAAAGGGAAGAAGATACCAGTTTTTCAGAATACTTCCATTTGTTTGACATCAAAATTGCCTTTCAAGGGAGAACATATTGGAGACACTCATATTTCACCTCAAAGAATAAGAAAGCTTATGGAATATTCAGAATAAAACGAAGTGAAATTCACAGTGCTCTTCAAAAGTATTGAGCATCGAAATAGCTTTTTAAAAAATTGAAATTTGTTATGGTAAGTGTCAAATTATACGGGAGGACATATATATTTCGCAATGTAAATTTTGATTGCGGAGAGTTGGGATTCTATATCACGGGAAGTGCAATAATCATACAAGGTTCAATCATATTATTATTATACCCTATTAAGATTAATCATGATGTAGATATTAAATAAATGGAACATTGAATGAAATACGCTATAAATATTGAAAAGTATGGAAAATTGTGTGGTCAATATGGATATTGAAATAGATAGAACATTTAATGGAACACGATATGGATATTGAAATGGATAGGACATCTAATGGAACGCAATATGGATATTGAAATGGATAAGACATCTAATGGAACACGATCTGGATATTGAAATGGATAGGACATCAAATGGAACACGATATTTATACTGAAGTGGATAGGACATCAAAAGGAACACGATATGTATACTGAAATGTATAGGACATCTAATGGAACACGATATGGATATTGAAATGTATAAGACATTTAATGAAACATGACAAGGATATTGAAATGGATGAAATTTTGATTGGAACATGATATGGATATT
>JAOUZG010001904.1:797236-838032 GCA_026289955.1 Argiope argentata | reverse complement strand
GGATATTGAAATGGATGAAATTTTGATTGGAACATGATATGGATATTGAAATGGATGAAATTTTGATTGGAACATGATATGGATATTGAAATGGATGAAATTTTGATTGGAACATTATATAGATACTGAAATGGATGAAACATTGAAAGAAATGTGGATATTGAAATTGATGAAACATTAAAGGAAATATGGATATTTAAATGGTTGAAACATTGAAGGAAATATGGATATTTAAATGGTTGAAAGACTGAATGGAACATGATGTGGATATTGAAATGGGTGAAAGGCCGAATGGAATATGGCATGGATATTGAAATGAATGGATCATGATAGAAATATTGAAATGGATGTAACCTGATATAGGACATTGCTGCTAAAAAAATCCCAATTTATCCATTTCAAATGCCATCATCATTAATCACAGTGAATGAATATTGAAGAGAGACTTATTGAAAACTTGTATGATTAATCATGACTTAGGTATTAAAATGAATGGAGCAAAGAAATGGATAAATTGGAATTTTTTGGCATCAAAGACTTTCATTAAGTTATACAGAAAGTTATTGAGAATTAATATTGAAACACTTCAACGAACGAAGAAATTTTTTAGATAGCATATTATGACTTCCTTGTATGATTAATCATGATTTGGATATTAAATTGGGTGGAATCGAATATGGAACACTGAAATGTATAAATTGGGGTTTGTTTTAGCAGTAAAAATTGTCCTTAACTAATTCCAAAGTAACAGTGAAAAAATATTGACAACTTTAATGCATAAAGAAAAATGTGTAGATAGCAGACTATGAAATCCTTGTATGATGATATGGATATTAAAATGGTTGGAAACACTAAATGAAACATAATATAAAATATTAAAATGGATAAATTTGGATTCTTTTAGCATCAAAGGCTGTCATAACGTCCTATCAGAGTCTCCGTTGATAAATATTGAAACGCTACAGTAAATGAAGAAAAAATTGTGGATTGAAACCTATGGAAAGTAATTTTTTTCATCTGTAGCAGCCACTATTGACTGTAACCGGAACTGCTGCGCCACCTAGACTATTGAGCGCAAACCTCGAAAACACCAGTAAAGCTCAAGCAACGGGCATGGACGCATCTCAAACTTTTCTATGAGTTTGTGTAATTGTTTAAAATTATCTTGTGTTGTGTGTGACTTACCTTTTTTCCTAATAAATAAATGTTACACTAAACCTACTTTATTAGAACCCTCGAAGACCCCCACCACACATCAAAATTATAAGAGTAAAAGTATTTTAGGATTGAAGATGGGATTACTTCAAAAATATGTTCCATGAGTTGAATGCTTCAAACAATGACCGAGAATATGTTCAATGGCATTTTCTTGGTTACAGGACATTTAGTGTTTTTATAATTAATTCAGAAGAGCTTGTGTGATGATATGAAATGATAAAATGGAACACTCAAGAAATATTTTGAAAACAGTAGATTTATTTTACTGCTATAATCTGTACACTGAAATATTTTCAATAATTCGATTCCAGTTACATGTGATGGTAATTCTGAATTTAAATTGAAGCATTTTGAATTGCGAATGAGTTTCAGATATTTTACGCTGTTTACTGTCCCGATTTCCATTAAAGCCAATTTCCATAGTCGATAACCCTCAATGATCCGTGGTTTTTATATCGGCAAATTTTTTCGCCATCATTAACCCCATTCCCAAAATAACATGATGTTCTCTCAACTTCTCGCTGTTTTTCTTCGCTTTCAAACTTTTGTATGTACTTAAGAACAGCTGCTCGTGTTCGTTTTTATGCTTCTTCGGCTAACAAATTGTTTTGACCTTTTGTCTTTATAGTTTGGTCTCGAACAAAAAAAACAATTTAAGAAAATAATTTTAATGTTAAAAAAGGAAAAAAAACTCAAAATATTGTTCTAAAAGTTAAGATTAAAAGGTCATTAAAACAATAATAACAAAAGTAAAAATACACTAAAACAATTCAATTTCTTGTATTTTCTGAAGTTAATCATTTTTATATAATGTTGCCGATAAATGTTTGTTCTTTTATTTAATTATTTATTTAACTAGTTCTTATCAAGCTGATAAATTTTGTACTTGTTTCCAACAGTATCTTAATTCTATAAAAATTCAAAATTTTACAAGGCATGTTTTCCTGTTTGGGATTTTTTTATCAGTAATAACGAATAGGAAATTTGATATTTAAACCGAATTCTTTCAGCATCTTTCTCTATTTCTATTTCTAAAAATATCTCGGGAAAAAAATTGCATTTTCCTAAATAATTCAATTTATTATTGAAATAACAAAAGATATATTTAATTATTCATTTATTTCTTTTTATAAAATTCTTGAATCAAGTTAGCTAAATAAGCACACATTATCATATTATAAATTCTAATGCATAAGCTTAAGCGTATCCTTTATTATAACGATAATGAAAAAAATATTAAAAATTAAATATATGGCATATAAATATATATGTAACCTGAGAGAGAGAAAAAAATATTACTACGAAATTTTATTTCTTCAACTGTTTCCAATTTTAACAATTTACAAATCACATCTTGAGATAAGAAATTTCTATTCTAGACCTTAGATTTTCGAATTAAGTTCTCATCTTTGAAATAACTTGACTCTCCTTACTAGAAAGTTCAGGCCATCTGTGCAAACGCAACCTCAAGGTTGGCGACAGCTGAGCGGAATAGGGGGTGCTTTTTAACTTTCTTGGCAGCTTTTCGACACCAGATAAAGAATGCGATTTCCCAGATAAGTTTATGAACCCTCCTCCATGTTTCCGATAATCGATGCATAGTTTTAAACAATGCAAAGCTGAAGTATTTTATTTCCTTTCTTACTTTCTGCACTTTTGAAAAATCTCAGATTTCTTTTTCTTTACTTTTAAGTAAATGCGATCGTTAAGGGAAGAAAATTTCTTATCTTTACTTTCCATTGACTCTATCATAAAAATTCTTAAAAAGTCCAGTATTATCTATTTTGCCTCCAAAATCTCCATACTCATCCCCAAATGGTCACCAAGTTTGAATGCTCAACAGAGCTTATCATAAAATGATCTTTCCAGAGACTGAACCAGCTATGTTGGATAGCTATATTACAGATTTGTTAAAATATACGTAAAGTTTTGCGATCATCAAAGTATTTGAATTTCAGACTTTGATGCATATCCATTCTCCGAGTACAAAAACCACATTTTGGAAATTATGTATCTCTATCTGTGAACATGATTTTAAAATGTCATGAGGCTAATCGGATGAAATTTGGTTTACGTACTTAATACTACATTTATAGATTTCTATCAAATTTCTAAAACTATATGTTCGATCTTTCTAATAGAAGTTAACTCAATAACTACCAAACAGAGTGACTTAGACAATTTTTTAAAGATTTAGAGCTTAGATAGAAAATACTTTTCGAATTTTCAACCAAATACGTCAAGTGTTGACCTCGATCTGTATTTTCATAAGCAAGTAAAGTCAAAGACGCTATAACTTTATATGAGATCTAATAAAAGAGATTGTGACAATAAATATTGGTCTATGTGAAATTTTGGTTTTAATTGGTCAGGGAAAAAAGAGTTCAAACGTATTCGATTTTCTTGTTCTTGTGAACTAACCTCATCCTAGTTATTAATCTCCATATATTGCACTTCGTATATATTCCCAATAATGCACAAGTATATTAATCAGAGAGAATGCGAAAAGTTCATGTAACAGAATTTTCCAGTATAAATGATATATTTTAAAAAGATAAAGAAATTTTGCAATAGGATGTAATGAGCAAAAAAACATGATGTTCAAGCATTTTTTTCTGCATTTTCATACATATCAATTGTGAATTTATTATTTTCTTTTTGTTGTTGTTTATTTCTGCCATAGGTAATTTAGTTTTTTAACTGCAGGATAAATATAACATTTTGAAGAAGAAAGCATCGATATTTCTAAAACATTGAGTGCAAAACTATGAAATGTATTGAATGTATATACAAAGTGTTAGAAAATGCTGTCATATTAATATGACATAGCAGATTTAAATAAGTAAACATAACGAATAACAATTAAAAGAAAATTATATCGAAAGTTGAGTTTCGCTAAACTTGAAAAAATAGGTATGCAATTTTTTTGATCGCATAAAGAAACCCAATGTATAATATTAAGACAAAAAAATTATTGAATATTTATAATACATCGAGTTGACATAATTCTGTGAGGACAGCATAATAGTATGCACATAGAAAATAATTACAATTCCTCCAATTTTATAAAAATGATTTGCAGACGCTTTTGAAAATACTTCACAGCAATTTTTTTTTAATTTCTCATATTTTAAAAGCATTCGGTAAACAGTTTTAGAAACATCATGTAATCTGCTTTTCTAGCCCTATATCTTTTTAAAAATGCAATAACTCTTTCTTCAAAGATGAAAATTGCAACATTTTTTAAAACTATGTCTGATTAATGAACAAATTACGTAAAGACAGAAAACGTCAACGTGTTGAAATATGCATGATTTGAGACAAATGCTCATCTTTGAGTCTATAGTGATAAAAAGAAAAAAATAACACTGTGAAATAATTTTTTTAAAAGTATTTAAAGCTTCTGAACACATCTTTCATTAAAATCATTTAATTTACTTATAGAATTTTCCGCAGACAATATATAACTCCTTTTCCGATGTACATTGATTTTTATTCCCTGAAGGGCAAATTAATGCGTTGTTTGCAAATTTTGCTCTGTTTCCACTTTTAATATTGATTTGCAATTCATTTCCACGGCACTTCTTAAACTGCAACATTTTATCCATTCGCAATGGTCACCCCCCAGCCCCCCCATAGACATCTTTTTTATGTTTCATGTTTTTTTAATACCATTTCTTGTTTACTCCGGTTGACCTTCGATTTTAACTGTGTTATTTTTGTAATTACATTTTTGTTATATATTGTTACTCTTACTTTTTATTTTTTACATAGTTATTTATTCGCTCTTTCAATTCATATATATATATATATGCATATATAAACTTTAATTTTAAATGTAACCAATTCTTAAAGATTTGTTTTAATTTAACTCATAGTAACTTCCTTCGAAAATGTCATTTCCTGATCCCTTCCACATGTCCTATTTAATAAATCAAATAAAGTATTATAAAAAAAATGCGTAATTATTTTCACGTGTCCAGTGGATAGATAATAAATCCCTTATATAACTAGATTCTTTTAAGAGAATCCTCCGTTTCCCTTGTCTAAAGATCAACATAAAAGTACTGAGTGTAAGAATTCCGGTCAGAAATCTACACGTGGATTTATGAGATTATCAAAGTATATAACACCAGAGATAAATGGTTCGGCTTTTTTTCTCAATTTTACTTTCTTGTGCTTTTTATGAGGCACTGCTGGAATAAAGTGAATTTAAAAAGTCAATATTTTCCCCATTGTTTTCGACCATGATTATGCAACTTTCTTTCGATTCTAAATTAATATGGAATACTGTGTGTGTGTGTGTGCGCGCGTAATGAAGTCTACTTTCAATTGTATTTAATTTTCAAAAATCTATTTTAATTTAGCTCATAGTAACTTCATTCTAAAATGTTATTTCATAATCCCATTCCATCTTTTCCATTTAATAAATCAAATAACGTGTTGTAAAAATAATGCGTTGTTGGTTCCACTTGCCAAGTGAATGGATTGTAATCACTGATGTAAGCAGAATTTTTAAAAGGATTCTTGCGTTTCTCTTGCCAAACATGATCAACATATGTGAGAATTTCTGTCAAAATTTGACAAGTGTCAGATTTATGAGAATATGATAGTATATGAGACCAGAACCTCCGAACACTCCACCACAACTGGCCTAACAGGGGTCAGTTGTGGTGCTGGCCTAACAGGGGCCAGTTGTGGTGGGGTGTTCGGGGGTTCTAATAAAATAGGGTTTGCGTAACAATTATTTATTGGGGAAAAGTTACGTTACAAATAATACAATTTTAAAAAATTTACACAAACACAAAGAAAAGTTTGAAGAGTGTTCAGGTCCGTTGCTTTGGCTTCACTGGTGTTTTCGCCGTTTGCGCTCACCAGTCTAGGTGGCGCAGCAGTTCCGGTTACAGTTAATAGTGGCTGCTACAAAACTCGATAAATATAACATTTGTTATTGATTAAGAGAAGCAACTTGGCGTACCAGTATTTGTCATCGTTGATGAAAAAAATCAATTAAAGAATTTTATTAAAAATTAAATATATTCTTCATAAACTAATTGACTTAATAAAAAAAATTCATAGTTGTCTTTCTATTCATATTTTATTCACTCTATAATAATTCATTTGAAAAAAAATCATGAAATAGTTTGAAAATATGCCTAGAAATTTGATTTTGTGGATTGTAAATTAATATTATTTTCTATATAGTTATTAATTATGTGTTCATAATTAATTTCTAAAAATGCATCCAAATTCTTAAAATACAGTTAAATCGATCTCGAACAACAATAAAATATTATATCAAATAAATTTTTACGAAAATAGATTTTAATGAAGTCAAATTTCATAAAAAGTTCATTAAAATGTTATTCTAAATATTATATTTCCATTAATTAACTTTAGCAAGTGTATAAAATATCCGGAATAGTACATTTTTATTTTGTAAGCATACCTCAATAACCAATGTGGAGTTTAAAAATGAAATCTTGATTTTAAAAATCAAATTGATATCAGAAATCACATTTCAAGAATGTGATAAAATCAATGTTATCTCTGACAATAAATATTGGTTTTATGGAGCTAAAATTAAAATGTCTTAAAAATGTGTTTCTGACTTTTTTTGATATGTTCATTTGTTCTAAAAATGTAGAGTAATATTTTGAACAGAAGCAAATATGATTCTGATTCCTGGTATTCAAAAAGTCTCCGATTTTGATTCTTCTGAGTCTACATTTTTATATTTTATTTTCGCTTTCGAATACTTTTTAAATCAACAGACTCGGAACTCATAACAAACTTATAGAAAAACGAACAACCGGAACTACCATGCAGCCGCATTTTTATCGGTTTCATATTTCTGTAAGGCATTGAAATCGCTCTTGTCGAGTCCAAATTAACTTTGAAATAAACTCAACGCCAACAAAAAGAAATGTTGCCACTAGAAATCTTGTGTAACAGAAAAAGAGGTAAAATTCTCAAATCTCGGTGAATTTGAATAATTTATTCATGATTTGAGGAAGGGAGGTAAAAGAAGTCCTCGTAAGAAAATATCAGGCAACTTTTTTGACATTATTTCAGTAAAATATTGAAATAGAAACGATTTTTCCCTTCTTGTTTTACATGAAGAAGGAAACGAACAGGTTTTAAAAACTTTATACATTTTTGTAGCAGAAAGTTACATAGTTTTCGTTTCTTATAAAAAAATCCTCTTTTTACAAAAACATATAAAATAAACTTATTCAAAATATTTTAGACCAGCAATTTTTAAAAAAATTAATCGAGCTTTCATAAAATTTAGTATAGCATGAAAAGATTTCGCATAAAATTCTTTGAAGATCAAGATAAGGAAAATTCGAAGTGAATTTACATTCCATTAAAATTCACCATCCATTTCAGAGTTATGTAAATAAAGCACAGTAGTTGAACGTAGATAGAATTGTTAAACATTCTTATTCCTTAAATATTATTTAGAGACAATCGTCGTCCTTCAGAAATATCGCATTTCATGGTTAAACATAAATTGAGGAACCAAGAATCACATTTGCCTGTTTTTGTAGCACCTCATTAGCACTAAATTGAAAAATGTCTTTGCTCCAACAAATAGAAGTAGGTAGCCTTCTAAGAAGAGTTTCAGAAGTATCAACGCATATTTAGGCTTCGCATTGTGAAAAATTTCCAGGAGTTCATTATTCATGTTTAAGCCCTTCTAGTGTACATCCGACCTCCCTACCACCGCTTAACAAAGTAAATTGGACACGTGTTTAAACACTGGTAAGTTGTCCGGTAAATCAGAAGACAGGACCTTTATACTTCCTATTTTTCATGTTTCTAAACTGAGCTGTAGTTTAGCCTACTTACTCACTATGGAATAATATTTATTTATAGATTTGTGAAGTTCGTGTCGTTGTTACTCATGGCACAAGCATACTGATAGATCGGTTTGTGATTTAAGCCGAGCAAGTGTCGTGTCTCTTGCTTTCTCAACAGCGCCAACAAGGTCCGATTTAGCTACTTCATGCGTCACATTCGCTTGTACAATCCCACATCTCACAGATAGAACACAGATAAACAACAACCATGCCTGAACTGGGACACGAGCTCGGGACGTCCAGAACACGGGGAAACCCATGATCCAACTGCCAGGACGAATACGAGATGGTCGATGGTAAAATCTCGGCTGGTGAGCCATAGGATTTAAGGTTCGGGACCCGATTCCACCGAAGAACCTTGTGTAAGAGGGTTTATTGCAAGTTAAATTAGCCGGATTCAAACGTACTCCCGCTTGTGTGGTATGGTGTTTAGAGCGATATGAGAGCTCAAGTGTCGTCCTCGTTATATGACCATTGTTCAAAATTACGAGGTCCATCCCAAAATAGCCCTAAAGTTGCTTTACAACGGGATTTTAATATGACTAAACTAAGCACATGATAGGGCAATGCCGTGAACGTTTAATTAGCATTTAAAAAGCAATATAACCTCCATAAATCACTTAATTCATTATTGTTCTCAATTCTTCTAGCCCAACATGGTATTTTATTTCTGTCCAAAATTAAGATAATTTCTCGTTTTGGTCGTCTCGATTTGTAATCAGAAGAACTAGTTAGATTTTATTGAAGTTAAATATGCAATAAAACCATGTAAAGCAAAAGTAAATATAATTCAGCAATTCTGATTCACGTATCTAATCAAGCCAAGAAAAATACTTCAAGAGAGGAATATAAACAAATTTAGGATATGGTCTCCACCTATTCGGTTTTCATAAAATCTCTGGCAGCTAGAAATTAGGCAATTTTAATGCCACTTCACCATAAGATTGGTTTCAAGTCTTTAATGGTTTTGAGAGAGAGAAGGAAAATTGCAATTTTCCTGCAAAGACATGCCTTATAAGCCAATCTGACTGACCAATGCATACACCAAAATATTTTTTTTACCTAAAAAAATGTTAGTGACATGAGTCAAATGTATATGATCACTGTAAAAAGTAAATTGGAGCTAATAGCATCGTTGATGGACAAAAATGGGATACAAGATCTCAACCCTTTATTTAACTTATTAACAAACCTTGCGATTCCAACAAGATGATTGATTCAATAATCAAATTTACATTCTTTATATATTTTTATGTATCTCGTATATTGAAGAAAATCTCCTCTCATATAGCCTTCACATGAGAAAAGATGTAGAAGCTATAGTTAAACTGAATTTGACATCATAAATGAATGGAACGTTCTCTCATTTATCCCTCCATCAACGTCAATGCTAAATGCGGCCCTTTAGTGTGCATGATTGGTGACACTTATAGGGTGATATTTTTGACTCATGTGCTTTTATTTTTTATTTGGGTTTTCATTTTTAATGCTGACAAAGAGTGGAAATTAGGGTCTCCTGACCAATGAATTTTCGGAAGCAATTTGACATTCATAAAACAAAACATAAATGGAGATATCTTAGGAAGGCTAGTGTAGCTCACCTTCACTCTCAAAGAACCACGCAAGATCTAGAAGCTGTATCCAAGGAGAAATGACAATCTACTACAAGAAAAAGGTAAATTGCTAATTTTCAACATAAATTATAGTCTAGAAATGATGTTGTTACAAGCGGGCGAACGCCGCAAAAGCGCCCCGATAGGAGAGCGATTGGCGACGACTGTCGAAGTGTTTGGCGAAAGTAATAGTCTGGTAGCCACTGGATCGCTCGCGGTGATTTCCGAAGCTTCGCTCGCTCGGCTATATAAGGGATGGGTTGCCGCAATTTGGCAGAGTTCCTCTCGTTGAGCGAGTTGATTATTTTTCTCGCTTGTTATTAGTGACCTGTGTTTACGTTTGCTGTTAACGTTGTATTATTGAGCTTGCTGTGATATACGGAAGCTGTTTTGCAGTCCGTTTTTATTGTGCGTAAGACTTGCATTTACGCTGTTAGTAACTGATGACTGCTGGATTATGTTTATCGGAAGTTTTCCTTTATCAAGTCATCCTGTAAATAGCTGTAAATAAATTTGTTTGTGCTGTCCTAGTCCATTCAATCCAAACCTACGCTATAAAAGTAACAATATAAATATTAGAGAGAATAATCTTATAATATATGCTTTACATTTTTATCCGTAGATGGCACGTATATGCGATTTTGCACGTGGAATCTTAAATACTGTATAGTGTTTTCTCTTTGGCATAATTTTATATAGTATATAAATTTTACTTATAATTATTTTGTATCCCTGTCCGATCAAAAGAGAAAATTCTCATCATTTTTAGCACCAAAGTATAATATTGCATAATTAGCATTGCTGAATTAATTGATTGTTGACGTAAAAACAATAGATAATGATATTATTGTTGTGTAGATAATGATATTATTGCGTAGAAACAAACATTGCACATTTATGAGAAGACAAGGACAAAAATATCTTCTTCCTGTCCCATCTCAGAGTTCCCATCTTCCCTTCCATGCAGATTCTTTCGTAACAGGGAGAGAGAGAGAGAGAGAGAGAGAGAGAGAGAGAGAGAAATTTTCATGGGAGTAGGAAATTCGTATAACTTATTCATGGTTTGGGGAAAAGGCGAGGGACACGTGAAGAAATTTCGGAATATTCAACTATTTTTGCTTAAAAAATACTGAAACTGAAAATTCAGAGATAATAATTTTTTTGTTACGTCCAGAAAAATTTAAGATATTTTACTGGTTATATTTTGGCATTTTTAACCTGTAGAAGTGATCTTGCCTAAAGTGTCAGTAGAAATGTGTAAATGCTAAATATATCGTGTACAGGTTACAGAACTGTTCGTTTCAACCCTCTTTTTATACATATATCGAGTGATGAGGAAGATATTAATCCAGGGCCTAGGCCTTTCTTTTAAGGGCATCCAATAAGTTTTGAGTTTGAGAATTTGTATATGCATGAAAGGTGTACAATTGGGGTGGGGGCACATAAAATGGGAGGAGGAGAAATTTCCTGTAGAATGTTTGGTTCTAACCACTCGAGTCAGTACAGAAATGCTGTGTCGTCGGCTATCCTTTACCAATGACGGGATTCACTCCCATAGGAGCAATTGTACCGTTGCTGGTAATGGCCCTAAGGAGACAAGATCAAATTCCGCCAATGCAGTCTCAACGTTCTGGTATTTAGGTCTATCGGCGCGCCTTAGAGCAGATCAAAGTATTTAACTAGTCGTGTGCATGAAAGATTGGACAATATCACATCAGGCATATTTAGTTCAAAATATGATACAAAGATATATAACTTTGCTGTGATGATTGCTTACAAATATCATCTGATGAATTAGCTCCTTTTCTGAGTAATCACAATTAGACAAGCTCAAACATGTATTCAAAAATGACTTTATTAATTTTTATAATACTTGAATTCGTATTAAAAAAATATTTTTTACCGATGAAAGATTAAAAAAAATGTTTTGATTCTCAAAAATACGTATTCCAAATTTTGAAAGATCTACATGTATCAGATCTTCTTTAAGTGCGAAACATATTTTTAAAATTATATATGTCAACCTATTCTACCTAAGAAGACTTAAAATATAACGACGACAGACTTCCGGTATAGTGACTGGCTTTCACCACTTGGTCAGTACAGAAATTCATCCACCGATGACGGGGAGTATCTCCTACAGGAAGGTTTGTACCAGGGCCGAAGATGGCTGATGGCCCTTAGGATTCATTTCTTAGGCTGTCCGGTCATTCCGATTTATTCGTGGGCCATAGAACAGGTTGGAATTATCAGCTTGTGATATCTGTTTGCCTATGAATAATATGCCTTGAAGATGTAGCATGAAATTTAATACATGGACTTAAGATCATATTTGGAAATTTCTGGCTTTTTTTAATTAAATCTATTCAGAAGTCTAATTTTTACAAGTGCAAGAGAGTACTTTAACTATATAATGTAGAAAGCAAGACAGAAAAAAATACGGTGCAAAGTTTTACTGTCTTAAATGTGTCGGCATCCTGCCATAGGGGTAGTGAGTCTTCCCCGTCATCTAGGCGTCCCGGGTTCGAGTCCGGATAGGGTATGCTTGTTCTGTGTTCCCTCTGTGAGGTGTGTGAATGTGCCCCCCCCCTGTAAAACGGGACTGTGCGAGAGAATATAAGTGTACATCTAAGACGTACTTTTGGCCTTAGTTGGGCTTCTTCAAAATAAGACACTCAATCGGCTTAAATTCACGGATGCAAGTGTCATTAGAAACAACAACAACACTATATTAAACGTAAATACATTTAATTTGGGGCAAATTCTGTCAAAAGGTTTGTTCTTTCTAAGGCATGTAAATAAGACAAATTGAAAATTCAGCTGCTTAAATGAATGAAATTCGTAATGCTATCTTGTGATATCAAAATATACATATCTTGAACATCTGACACATTTTGATGGCATTTAAAATATATATTACATCTTCTAGTTCTTGATCCATTCTGGTACTTATTTGAAACTTTATCGCTCTATCTATCTACTCTATATCGCTCTATTCGATAACTCAAACTTTCTTTTATCTATATGGAGGGAATTTGGTGCATAAACTTGACACTAAATTTGTAGACTTATTATTGAACGAAATCCAGCTGGAGGAAATTTGTTTAACTTGCTATTTGAATAAAAATTGGAACGATAACTACAAAGCGAAAAAGATTAAATAGAAAGAATTTCATACACAGATTGGACAAAATGTTTTAAATTTTGAATCAACTCCTTTCACGTAATTAATTGTCTCTTCAGTGCTTTTACACCCGTATACGAGCGGTGCCGGGTGCAAATTTAATCAAATTCTCGTTTTAACCAGTCGAAAATATATATTCAGTTTTCTGGTACTTATGTATTAACTGCAATCCAGTAGTAATAGCAAAACACTGCCAAATGTCGCAGACTAATAGGCCTTTTCTTGTTATTGTTTGTCAATGGTTTGTAACTGATTACACACAAATGAATTTTAAGAGAGTATTTGAGAAACAATTCGGTTGACCACTCCATTTGGTAGATATGAAATATCATGTCTGTGAAAAAAGGCCATTTCTAGAGTATAATAAACAATTGCTAAAATACTGTGGATGGCTGGGGGTGAAAAATTACTATTGTGCTCTAAGGGGCAGTTCTCTTCGTTGCTCATTGTACAATTTAACCGATTTCAAAATGAATTAAATACATATTCGTTTTCAAATATGATTGATGAATCTTGAAAATTTTTGATTGTCAGAAACAATTTCATTGGCTCAACGGTCTTTAAAAATAAGAAAATGGTTTTTTTAAAAATAATAATAATTTACTCGCATACCATGTTTCATCTTTCTTCAGCATCCTATTATTTTATATCGTCATTATCATACTAAAACAATATCATTAAGTCATTTTAATATTTAGGTAAGAAATTGAGGAAATAAAAATCAGTGTAAAAGGGAAAATTCTTGTGCATTCTTAAGTATCTTAGAACCTTAGAATTTATTTTATGGAATGAAATAACAAACAACACTGACTTATCTAATTAGAAAGATACGTAAATCCCATTGGTCAAAAAGTTAAAAAGGATCAGGGATTTAAAAATGTATTAAAATAAGCACAGCGCTGTATAAAAAAATTAATGTTCTGGCGTTGTTGTAAAGTCTCAGCCTCTTAGCCATAGTTTGACGTCACGAATTAGTATGGTGAGGAAATTTGGAGAGGGGTCGTTAGTAAAGATATCACCTTCAACATTTGACTAGAAAGCAAAATTACGAAGATTGGTGCCGAATTCGAATTTATTGTAATTAAACTAATAGTAAACAGTGGTTTCTCTGATGATGTATCAAAATTTCAGAATTGTTATCAAATAAAATAATTTTAGATTGCAGTTCTGCACTGATATTTTTATCTCCGTTGAAATTTAACTACAAGTGTTTTGAAAATTAAATAAACACAATTCAACATTGGATACTTTAAATTGATTTGAAATATTTTCTCAAAACCACTGTTTGCTTTCTTCAATCTTAAATGTTTTTTTAATGAATGCACGTGGAACACATAAACCACTTACGCTAAAATGGACAACCAGAACTTAGTAGCCACATTTTTATTTGTTTCATATTTCCACTAAGTATCGAATCACCCTCGCCAATCCAAACTGACTTTAAAATAAACTCAGCGAAGACCAGAAAAAAATCTTGCTACTCGAATTCTTGGGTTACAAAAAAAGAGATAAAAATCTCACATGCGAAGAATTTGAATAATTTATTCATGATTTGGGTAAAAGAGGTAAAAGTAAGTCACGTAAGAAAATATCAGACAACTTTTCAGCATTATTATTTCAGTGAAATATTGAAATAGAAACGAGTATTTCCCTCCCCTTGTTTAACATGCAAAGAAACCGAGGTGGTTTTGTACTTTAAGTTATAAAAAAAAGCATACACATTTCTTATAAAAAACTTTGCAGGAAATAATGATATTTTTTGTTGTTGTTTTAGAATTTTACAACTTAGACTTGTTTAAATTTTTCTAAGCCTTTTATTACATACGAAAAAAATTTCAAGTTTACACGAGTTACAAAGTTAGGTTTCTTATAAATTGCTCTAGAGATTTACTGTAAATTCAAAGGAATAGAATGTGGAATTTTATTCTAAAGTAACACACTGTGTACACATAAGACTTATGTAAAGTACAAGAATTATATTTTCTCTAATGTTAAATATTCAGTAAAGTAAGGAGGTTAATTATTAGACATTTCAAAATTTCAGAAAAAAATTTTAGAGTGACAATTTACCGCATTTACAGTTATTTATTTTTAAATACGGGTATAATGCATGTACTCAAATTTTCGTATAACGTCGTTAACACACCCAAAGTCCTATTTTTAAATATTGTTTAAGTATATCATTCTTGCATATTTAATATACTGTATATCATTAATTAATATATTGTTTTTGAAATAGTGATAAAAATCTTTAGTATTACAGACGAAAACAAATTTGAAAAATAAAAATATACATGATTGTGCAGCACATAGTGATATTTGATTTTAAATTCAGTTACATAAACGCCTTATTTTTAAAGCAAATTTAGGACTATTTGAGGACGTACATCGTCATTTTTAGCCCTATTCAGATGACAAGGATGATACTTGAGCTGACACTCTCCTTTCCAAACATCCACATCACCAATGGGGGGACATTCGTTTCCAACGGATTGAACGTGCACCAGACCCAAGTATACCACGATTATAATATTCAATAAAGAAAGGTGCCCATTTTTTAAAAAAATCAGCTCTAGCTCGAACATTGCAGGGAGAAGACAAAAAAGCTACTCTTTCTGGTTATTCACTAAATTTCAATATTCAAATGTTGTTTTTATCAATGCGATTCATGAATTATTTTGTATCAGTTGTATTTTGTATTATGTTTTATTTTGAATCTGGAACGAATCTCGTATTTAATCATTGTGATCAACTCAGCATTTTTCATAAAATATTCGTAAGCAGAAATTTTCAGTTGTAACTTCTATAAATGCATAAAATTCATTGAAATGCTACATTAGTTGAAATTCTGAAGAATGCATATTAATAAGTCTGTGATTCAGACAACTGACCATTAAGAATTTTAAATTTTCTGATTTGGAAATGCTAGATAGTACATAAAAAGCAAATGACTCTCAAATATTTAAATGCCGATAATAATAGTTTTAACTTTTGACTTTTTAACTTTTATAACTTTTAAAAAAAGAATAACTCGAGAACTTCTGATAATTAGTTTGGAACTAGGAGTCAAAATGACTGTTATCAATAATTCCAAGATTTATATTTAAAAAATGAATAAAATCAAGAAGCATGTAAATGTACTTCATCAAAATATAATCATTATATAACTGCTATTTTAATTGTTAGTATTTCGTTGATGCTAAGGTATTTTGACCTAACTTATTGGCGTTGGATTTCAAGACATTCGAATTATAACCAGATGATCTATTCCAATCCGAAACATTGCTAAATAGTAACCACCGTGATTAATAGTCTCCCCGTGATTGATAGTTTTACCGAAATCAAATAGGCACCAAGACAGAGTCAATTGATCTTGAAACGCTCATTTAGTATCCGATTCATCAGATCGTCTCCGGATATCAACGTCATTATCTGCCTGATTGATTAGAAGAGCCTGCAATCAGTGAGAATTAATGTAACTGACCTTTTAAATAAGAATCCGCCATTGTATATTTGTGGCCAATTGCTTTTAGTTTAACGAATTACCTCGCATTTGTCTTTAGTTACATCTGATTAATAAGTACCTAGATGCCTGAATTAAACTGAGCCAAAAGAATAATAGTTGTTAGTATACATTTTCATATGCTATTATGTAATAAATTGCTAAATTTCATATATGTGTTAATGAGTGACATATTAGGACCGAACTCGCCACGTTAGAGATTGTAGCAGAGTAACATAATTACTAGATAAAAGTGACACTCGTGTTCGGAGGATATTATCTGGCTTGTGAGGCTTCCACCACATACTCTCCCACCAGTGAGTCGATGGTGATACGAATGATGCATTTGCGCCATCATTTGTATGACGAGCATGTGTGAGTAACTAATGGTGACTGTTGTTTCTAATGCGCCTGACGATTTTGCTGCCAGTAGATGGCGCCACAACAGTTGTATGAAGGAATCTTGTTCAAACTCGTGTGGTCACCATTGTGGGTGAATGGATAAGATTGCCCTATAACCAAACTAGCAACGTTATGGTTTGTAGCCGAGTAATATAGCCACTAGACAAAAGTGACACCCGTGTCTGATGGTGTTATTTGACTTAAGAGGCATCCACTGCACATGCATTAAACTTTGGATTACTTTTATCAGAGAACAAGAATACAGGAAAATATCGGGTTATAATTTTTAATGGAAAAAAATTGAAGTAATTGCAGATTTGTGAAATGAGAAAAAAAGTTTTTACATTATTCTAAACCTTTTAAACTGGCACATTAAAAGGTAAAAAAATCCTTTATAATAATAATATAATAATAATCCTTTATATAATTGAGATCTTTCGAAACGTCCGAAATGCGGTTACACATTTAGAAATAATGCTTATTCAAAAAATATGACAATAAAAAGTAACAATTGTTATTATTATAATACCATCAATTTAATAATACTTACGTCACTACTTAATTAAAAATTATTTCAGTTAAAAAACTGATATACTTGTAACTAACTTCATATAAAATCTGATGCTAAATTTAAATAATGCCAGGAAAATTTTAAAGATTTGTTTTATATTATAAAATCTTTTACTATTAGAATAAAACAATATTCAAGGGAGCGGTCTCGCTAAAATTTTCTCGCATGATTTCTAATAAAAGAGAATTTTTTTAAGTGAGCAAAACCAAAATTTGAACTAAAATTACACTTACATTTGTAATTGCAAAGACATATACCACATTTGATAAATTTAAGTCAATACGTTTTTAAGTTATTGCACTTCTAGGTTTCAAAAACTACAGAGAGACAAACAGGCTTTCTAGCCCACGTAGGGTTTCACTCAAAATTTAATAAATATCTACAACATACTGAATTTTATGCATCCATATTTCTTCGTTTTGTTGTTATTGTATTAACTCATATTCGAACAACCAGACAAGCATCTCTGTGATAGACAGATAGACAAAAAAACAGAAATTTTCAAAAAGTATGCTTTCGAATTGTGAGTGGTCTGAAACATGAAAATTCATCCAACTCTCAGATACGAATTTTTTGAAGACAACAATACTTTCATGATTCTCCGAATACGAGAAAGTAAAAAAATATGCTTAGTGATATAATTATATGGCATTTTAATATTCTTTTTTATCTAAAAATCATTTACAATATACAAAATAATTATTCTACTGCATTTAGTTTATATATTGTTAGTTTTCTCACGATAGATACTGTTTTTGTATAGCCTGATTAATTTTAAAGAAATTAATCAAAGCATGAATGGTACTTCTATCAATCTCGTTATTGACAACAATTTTTCAGTAGATCAGCCGTTCAAGAAGTTTCAGAAACAAAATTATTATCGCTCCAGTTTATGGAAAATAAAGTTTATTTATTGTTTTTATTACAATCTCTGTAGCCTTTAACTGAATGAGTGATCTTTTAATGGGGATTGTCCAGCTGTTGAGCTATTTATTATTTCAATAGATATTCTCCTTTGCCAAATGCGTTTGTTTTTTTCCACCGTTTTTATGATATCACCAATTCCTTTTAGTCTTAACATCTATTAAAGCATATATAATGTAAATGAACTAGAAAACTTCATAATATAATATGAGCTTAATCAGCTCAAATAGAAGGCACAAGTAGTTTGCGAATTGCATGGCAGCAAAAAAAAGAATACTTCTTTATTTAAGATTTAAAAAATAATCCTTCGAAATGTTAAAATCAGGTTTTAAAATACTATGAATTAATCTATATTTATTGCAAAAATCGAATTTTGTATTTTATAGAATTATGCTAATATATTTAGAAGACCGTTTTCATCATCAAGAATACTTTCTGCTATATTTAGGCTTAATTTCATGTTTGACAATTTACTTTCTAAGAAAATTAAAATTAATTTATGCATATTTAGCTCTATTGGAAAAAGGAAATTTACTCGATAAATATAACTTAAGAAGTTGACTTATAGTATGATGCTAATATAATAACAGTTTGCTAATTTATAATAATTTGATGCTAATATAGTTTTTCTTTCAACTAATTGTACAGTTGCACACAAATAAATTAATATAGTGCGTATTCAATAATCATTCGCTTAGCATTTTATAACGAAATTTGCCAGCTGATTACTTTTCAACCGTCACTTTTAAATTTTGAAGAGTTTAAACGAGTCATTGATTCATTCCATATATATTAGGATATTTTAAAATTTAAATTAAATCCTGATAATTTCAAAAGTTTTATCTTATTTTAACCCGTAGTAGCTTCATTCTAAAATAGTCTCTTATTCCCTGATCCCATTCTACTTTTTTATTTAATTAATGCAACAAAAGCTTTGTAAAAATGCTTACATCAGCTGTTTTATGAAGGGACAATAATTTGCTGATCCAAACAAATTCTTCTAAAGGATTCTCGTATTTCCCTTGCCTGGTCCGGCGAGTGGATTTAAATCTCATGGTATATTAGACCAGGGATAAATGACTTCCCTCTTTTATACTCCAATTGGCTCTTATTTCTCACTATGAGCAAACGTGACTTGTTCTCGCTGCTTGTAAATCGACCATGCCCCGGCCCCAGAGAGAAAATAAAATGAACTAAGTAATTCAAAGTATCTCCTCTGCTTCAAAACTATCTTTTGTTTCAAACAATATATATATATATATATATATATATATATATATATATATATATATAAGCATTATTTTAAATTTAAGCAGTTTGCAGAATATGGCCAAAAATCACGGAGAATACACATACTGACTTAATTTTGGTTTTATTCCATCTCGAGTAACACGCTAAGCAGCACAACAGCAGGAGAAGATTTGCAAGGTGTCAGAGGGTTAAAAAGGAACGAAACATCTATATCTGGTCTTATATATTATAGTATACACATAAATCACACACGTGTAAGTTTCGGTGAGGAATTCTTCTACATTTGACCTTGACAAGGAAACAAAATCATACCTTAAAAAAGTATACACTCCAGTGATTTATTATCTATCCACTCGGAGGTGGAGTCATTAATAACGCATTATCCTTATATTACTTCATTTGATTTATTAAATAGAAAAAAGGGGAATGGATCAGGAAATAATAAAACAGTTTAGAATGATATAACTATGAACAAAATTAAGAAATCTTTGGGAATTAATTACATTTAAAATTAGAGTTTAAAATGCTATTACAAACACACACACACACACACTATATATATATATATATATATATAATATATATATATATATATAATATAACAGGGAATTTTGAATGTAGCAGAAAGCATGCAATTTGTACTTCGTTTCTTTATAACAAACGATCAAATTTGAGATTCGTCTGAACATTGAACTGTACACACTTGTCATATTTGAAACATTATATTTTTGGTTTAAATTCTTTATTATAATAAAACATTATACTTAAATATGCTTTTTAGAGATTATAGTAACTATCTACTTATTAAGTCTTTAGTTTTTTTTATGCAAATCATTTCATTGCCTATTTTATAATGATGTACTTTTTCAAAAACAAATTTTCATTAATAAAACATGTGAATATAATTATGCGGTTACAGAGTTTATTATGTTTTATCCGACTAAAATTTAAAAAATATCACCAACTAATGGGTTAAAATCAAGAATAATTTCACTATGTTTTCATTCATTTTGAGTGTATTTATTGTATTTTGAAATTTATACAAAAAAATCACTCCACTTTACCATGATATTGAAATCTGTTTCAAAGTAAATATTTGAAGATCTCGAGAAAATTATTTGCCTTTCGGATATTTATTTTTATAGCATTCATTTTTTCAAAAAATATTTGAGAATTCATGTAAAGGCAACTCCTTTTCTAACTGAATTAGAATTTTTTAAAAAAAGAAACAAGTCTTTCTAACATTCAAGATTTTTTCTGAAGCGCAAAGATTTATGAACTCTTTGAGAATTAATTAAAACGAAATCATTATCGGTAAATCTTCCGGATTCTGATTTTAATTTTATTCCCCATTTTTCAATTATTATGTTCATTAAACTTACTGTAGAATGATTTTGATAGTTTCTAATTAAAAAGTTTTTATCTTAATTAATCTTACATTTATACACTAAAGAAATGAAAGATTTTTTTTCTTTGTCAGGTTTGATTTAAAAAATTCTTTTGAATATTTTTCCGATCTCTTCAAAGTTTCTAAAGCCATTGGGCAACACGATAACATTTTGATAAAAATTTAAAATTGGATTTTTTAAAATTGAGGTAAACCAGGAAACACAGAGGTTTGAAGTGTTTGATAGAGATTAATTCAATCAAAAAGTGAATTCTTTTTTACAAATATATATAATATATTGAAAATAATTTTAAAAATACATTTTGGCAATTAAAATAATTTTTAAAGGCCACAGGACTGATTTTTAAATTATTTTCAATGCATTTCTTAATGTTTAATTCTTTGAACTTTCAAATTTATTTAAATTTCTAATTAACTGGCATGCCCTAGAGAATATGTTATCGCTATCCATTTAAAACCTTAAAAACATTCAGTTTAACTTTCTGTCATTTAAATTCATATGTAAAGAGACAAAAGTCTTTATAACTTGATTATGAGGAAGTAAAAATAATAACCCAGTTTCAAGAAAGGTTTTTTTTTTTAAATTATCTTCTAAGTTCCACATTTCATAAAACA
The DNA here is from genome assembly GCA_026289955.1 of Argiope argentata. NCBI lineage: Eukaryota > Metazoa > Arthropoda > Arachnida > Araneae > Araneidae > Argiope > Argiope argentata. The sequence continues at coordinate 816,478 of JAOUZG010001904.1, read as the reverse complement.
AAATAAACACTAACAAGAAAATACACTTTTAATATGATCTAATTCTAGGCTTATTATTTGTACTGATACTCTTTCATCCTTATTTTTGCTTAGTAATATTTTTTCCTGCAACAAAATTGGGGTGAATTTTCAAATCACTCTTTACGAGCTTGAAGCTTAAATTACGAGCTTAAATTAGTGTATTTTTCACAAATCCGAGGTCCTTTTGGCATTTTAGGGAATGAAAGAGCATAGCATAGCAAACTACAAAACTAAGCATCATTGATCCTGTGAGCATCCCCAAATCACACATTCTCAATGAGAGTCACAAAAACATTTTCTTAAGGTATTAGCTTTACCAGAATTCATCAACTGCCTCTTTAACTGAATTATTTTTTCCCACAGTTTTTCAACGGTGAAAGAACAAGCATATCTTCAGTGATTTTCTCTTAAGAAAATTTCTCACTGGCAAAGGTAATTTCATCTCAAGATATTTGGATTATCGTACTCAGATCTGAGCTCTTGCAGAGTGGGTAGAATTCAATATGTCGTACACTTGCTTTTTGAATGCTCCAAACTTGCTGAAGGGAGAAAGGATTTTATTTCTGATCTCAATGTCTGTAATATTAAATTTCCACCTCCACTTCATGTTTTGGTCGACCACAAAGTGATTTTTTTTCTCATTCTGTAAACTTATTCCTTTGCTGCTTCAGTTTTTAAATTAATCTTGTTTTGTGCTCATGCTTTGCATTTTTTAATCTTTGTTTTTATTTATGTCTGTAGCTGTTTTTACTTACTTCTGTAAACCTTGTGCTTTATTTTGTGGAGCACAAGGATTGCCTTATTGCCAATATTAAAAAAATACAATCTAATGATGGCCCTAAAGGAGGATCATGGGAAATATATCTTGATATTAATAAGGTAACGCCATCTGTTGTATCAAAAGATAAGGTATAGAGTTGTTATCCGCTACACATATAACTTTTATTTAATTAGAGTCAAATATTTAAACTTCTGTAATTCGACGCTTGACTTATATACAAAGAGATATCTCCAAAAAAGATTGATGTAAGGCATTGAAGAAGTTCTTGGATACATTATAAAACTTTTGTGAAAACTAATTTTAAACAGGTGGATATCTTAGCTCATGCATTGAGACACCTATACTTTGATCCAGAACATTGTTTGTTCCCTGAATCCGATAGATGACATTAGGTGTGGAATGGCAAGGCTGGCAAGAGCAAATTTCAATCGGTAGAAGTAATATTTGATCACATTTAACTTTCCAGGCCTTTTTCACGGGGTGTTATATGTAAAAGAAAGTGCACAATAGATGCCTTATACAAATTTGCAGGATTTAAAACAGCTGACATTAGTTTCTGTTTAATTCAGAAGTTTAGAAATACTTATTTGTAATCAAATATCACTAGACCAAACTCCATGTAATCAAAACATTTCGTGATATTTTTATTAAACAAATTTTGCTTCAACATTTGTTTTCACATAAATTTTTAATGACCAAAAAATTCTCGGACACCTTGTTCAATGATTCAATGAGTGTTTGGTGAAAGCCTTGTCATCATAACATCTACGATACAGAAGCAATTACTTTTATATTGTGGTTATGTTACTCGGATGCAAACCCTAATGTTGCAAGTTCGGTCCTAGGGAGATCCGCATCCTCCATAAGTGATACAGGGTAATTATATTGTTTATTATGCTGCAAACGGAATAATAATTTATAATTTAGTTGAACTTTTTTAACATAATCTTATTTTAAATAACAATGAAAGATATTTGGCGTTAAAAACACTACGCATAAAATAAAGTGTTCCTTAATTTAAGGAAACTGTTACAGTCTTAGACGAGTATAGAGATGCTATATCATTCGCACTTGATATGGTCACAAGCAGCTCTCTAAGAACTACTGTTTTTAATATAAAGTTAAGTTGATTATCTCAAGAATCAATTTTTACTAAGATGATTAAATCTATGACGAGTCAAATCACATTTTTCCATGTTTTTACACAGACAATATGATAAATGATCTCTAGTTAGGGTGGTAAGCTCAATTAAGAAGTATAGCTTAGTCTAAATACGTTTTTCTGGTTACATAATTACCTGGTAGATTTTAAATATATATGAATGATTTCAAATAAATTTAATACATTCACTGTTAAAAATCATAAACGTAATTCACAGTTTTCTCGTTAAATTATTCCTTCACAAAAATATGTTAATTCTAGAAGGGAAGACCATTTGATAAAAGATATGAATCACCGGTTAGAACCAAATGGTATTACTAATCATTTACCTTTCATTACAAGATCAGATGAATAATTTTTTAATACCCCATAACGGAGAGAAATTTCAAAACAAAGAATTGAGAACTTTTGTCAGAGGAAGAGGATGAATTCATAATGTATTTCATTCTCCAGAATTAAAACTATACTATTGTACTGACACTTCATTCATGATGGCAGGCTTAACACCAGTCAAGCGTAGATATCTGTTGAAATTGAAGGAAATCTTGAAAGTGCAATTAATTTATTCAGAAATTAAACATAATTCAGAATTAAGTGAAATTAATCCTGAATTCTACCCAATTTTTAGAATAACTGTTATTTAATCATACTTAATATGTTTTCTTCCACGACTAAAGTCTGATATTGGAACCATCCATCTAATTAGATAACCCCTTTTTTATCTCTTATTTAATTAGATGGTTCAGTGTAATTATACAGTAGGTGTGAATCACAGGTGATTCACGTTCTCCTATGCGTATTAAGCTTCTATGACAAGTGCCCTATAGCGTTCTTTATCGAATGTCATCCCAAAACAATAATTATAAAAAGAACGTTTCTTTGCTTCTTACTTCATTTGTACTTATTTTAAATAAATTTAAGGTTAAATTTTAAATTTCATTGTTATGGAAAAATTACAAATTTCTAGTGTTAAGGGATTTTCAATTATCTCAAATAATGTTTTAAGCAAAAAACACTTGTTCTCTTCCAAAATAACAAATTATCTACATCTATGCTAAAAACAATTGAAATAAATGTTAAAAACTACAGCGGCAATTTTTTTTCCGGTACCTTAGCCGGTTCACCGCAAATCTGATTTCCGCTGACTAGAGAAATTGACCCATTTAAAATGGAACGCGATGTCCGATCCTTCATTCCTAGTGGACGACCCTTATCGAACAGGCGCGCGGGCATGGGGCCAACATTTTATAATTGTAAAAGAGAAAGGTTGTGGCGGAAATTGTCTTGGACTCTAATTGGAATCAGCCTGCAGCTGCGTTAAAAGAAGATAAAAGGTTTTGCATGGAGTTAAATATTGATTCGGAACATTCTTCTACAGGAGATACGTCTCCAGTTAAGACCATGACAATGGTCGATTTGTTTAGGATTTCGTGGGGGACATTAGCAATTCGTTACCATAAACTGCTCCAAATGGATAAATTTTATTTTCAAAGAACTCGCATTCAACTCCTTTTTTTTCGCCTTGTAAATGTTGTTTGATAAAATGCACTTTGTAATTGAATTTTCACTCGTATTTCTTGATGTCTTGGACTTTATATCGTTTGGTAATTATTATTTTTGTTTTTAAATCTTTTATTATCATATTCCTACTTTTAATTTTCCGCACGTGCAAAAACGATTTTACATTTTTAGTATTTTCCAATAAACTGAACACAAGCGAAAGTTCACCAAGCAATAAACCCTGCAACAACCTGCATGCAAACATAACACTACAAATGTCTTTGACGACGTTTTTTTCTTGGGGGGAGGAGGAAGGGGGCGCTGGTATAAATTACTTAATGATTTTGGTTTGAGTTCGGGTAACTGAAAATTACTCTTTTTCATATACGAAGCATACATAGCGAAAAAATTGTAATTATAAAAATTTGAATCTCGAGATTTAAACCAATCTTTACATCTCTATTCTTTCAGGATCTGAAAATACATTTTTCAAATTAAGTCTCTTTCTCCCTCCGTCTGTCTGTATGCTGTTTTTCTGTGAACAATATGACTCGGAAACTTTGGGATCATGACGGATGATATTTCGTATATGGTCTCTACTCTAATTTAATATATTTTTATCAAAGTTTAAGCGAAATGTATTAAATCTATTCGTGCGGATGTTTGAATATAATTTAGTATAATAAAATACAAATGAAGAGAGCTAGATGTATAAAATTTGCTACTTTAAATTGTAATATTCATCAAATTTGAAACTAAATCTACCGTTGCATTGACCGTTTGTAGGTCTGTGATTTTCCCAATTTAAAAAAGAGATGCATAAAAAAGTAGTAATTTAAATATATAAAATTTGGTTTGTGATTTTATGATTCGAAACGTAATTTTGTGTTAAATTTTGGTATTTGATTTAAAAGGCAAAAGTTAAAATTAACGTAAAATGGTTTTCTTAATAATACACGACTAATGCTTCTCTTCCACCCAAAACTTGATTATTATAGAGCTTTCCTGCTCGCATTCATCATTTCAAATATTTAAAACTCAACAAACCAGCAAAAATGAATAGTTGCGATCTCAGTAAAATTATGTCTGTGTTATTTAACCCTTTTGAGGGCATTGGGAAAATGGTATTCTACCTACATAATCTTAAAGCTAACAGAGCGTCATATAAAAGACAGGTATTCTGGAAAAAAGTGTCTTGTTAGCTTCCAAGCAAAGAATTGTGCAATTCTAAATGATGTGAAGCTTATATAGTATTGGAAATCCTAAATCAAAGTTCCCTAGTTAACCTAAACCAACTAGTTAAACCTAGTTCCCAACTAGAAACGATGGAGGAACTGTTGCACACAAGAACAAGAAAGGAGAGCGTATTATCTGCATATAGAATGTGATATATTTTTGTATATTATAACATTTTTCTCATGGCAAAAATCATCATTAAATTTTATTTTCTTCATGAATGCATATGGTTCCATTGGAAGCGCATTCCTTAAATAAAATATATTTTCTTAAATACCTCTTTTTAATTATGAATGAAACTTAAAAAACTGGAAGAAACTCAAAAGAGAAATAAATGGCATATGAAAGGGTTAAATAATATAGAAATTTGAGGCCTCAGGTATGCATGTCCCTGTAGCAGCATTAGGGGAGTGTTAAAAGTTAAAAGTTTGCCTTTGTAGGTTCTAAATCAAATGATTCTATATTTTAATTTTAAAAGAGGACAAATAACAAATTAAGATGTAAATTGATGGTGCTTATGCAGGCAATAGAAATATAATCAAGTACCTCAGTATCTTTTATCCTTTTGAGGCACACTACCCTTTCAATTTTTCACTAATACAAAAAAAAAGCGTTGTAGGTAACCTACTTAGGCCTAAAGGAATACTCAGGTTAAATTTCTTAAGCATTGTACAGAACGTTTTGGTTTTTGGGGTGTTCCATCAGAATCAAGCCAAAACATTGATGTACGGAGTTCTAAAAAGTGCAATAATAGAGCTTTCAAAATGAGTGATATTTCTCGTATTTCAGTGAGAAACCCTACTTTATATCTGTTTAGCAAATTTAACATGACCAAAAAGGCATCACAAAGAGGTATGATCAGATATACTATTCGAAGGCAAGCCATACATTGACTCTCAGATCCGACACGAAGGCATACAGGTTTAAACTTCTACGGCTGAATGACCGGACTGTCGCAACAGCAACACTGGCGTGAACTGTGGTTGAGTACTAACGGCCGTAACCGACCATGGTACAAACCTCCCCGTAGGAAGTACACCCAATCATCAATGGGAGGAGTCAAAGCCCCACCTATCGGTGTATCCTCTAGAGTGGCTAGATCCAATGCCATGCTTGAAGCCTCTCATCCTCATTTCGAGGCGCCTTCTCCCTTGGGGAGATCTATTCGAGGGCAAGGAAACAATTTCAGTGATCCAGAAAGTCTTAGTTGATATCTGCAATGTAATTACAATAAACTTATAGCAATTTCGTTTCCTGAATACAGTTATTTTTTAATAAATTTACTAGTTTTAGATTTAAAATAAAAAAAAAGTCTTATACATACATATAATTAAAAATGATTATACAAATATTTAAAAAAAAAAAAAACGTTAGCGAAATTCAAATTAAAGAGCAGAACACTCCGTGGTAAGTAAAGATGTCCAAAGATGACCAAAACACATACGCAAACTTCGAGGCTCAAAGTAAGGATCAATTATTTCCAAGAAATTCCTCCCAAACAATATTCCTCGAAAGGAGCTCATTTTCCTCTAAAAAAGAGAGAAGAGCAGGAAACGAAGGCACAAGTATTATCTTTTCCTCTTAGCATTTAGGGTTTAAATAAAACCCGACTTTTTGAAAAGCCAATTATCGAATTCAATATTTTTAAAAACCGGTTTTAGACGATTTTCGAATTTTTAACAAAAAAGAGAATAGGGAAAATATTTTTTTAAAAATTTATATTAAATAATAAAAAGCGAAATAGGAATCAAAAGAAAAATATGTATTTAAAAAAAATTAAGGATAATATATACATGTTACTTACAATAAATAACAAAAACTGAAACAAAAATTTCAAATAATTATATCATTTTCGCTAATTTTAATTTACGCTAGGAAAACAGGATTTAAAAAAAACATAAAATATCCTCTGGCGGGTGGTTAATTCTTGTTCTTATTTTTGACATAATATTGCCTGAAATTTAAAATGCTCGTCAATTAGCTACTGAGCTTGGTTTTATTGTTTTCAAGGCAACAAATAACAAATCTAAATAAGTTTTTTTTGTGTTATTTCATTCGTTGCCTCAAGTAATGAAAATTCAGCTTTCAGTGTCTTCGCATTAGTAAGTTTTTCTTCAGAGTCTTCAAGAAACTTATGAACTGATTTTTCCACAGCTTGTTTTAAGAAAGCATTATTTTGATGAGTTATTTATTCGATTTCCTCTTCATCAGAATAAGTTTCCACATAAGAATTTGGAATTATTCTGGACAATATCTTTTCAGACAACTAAATAATTTCGGTTTTCGAAGATCCGCTGAATTAGAAGTAGATTATCGATTTTTCAAATACAGCAAAAGAGTTGCTAATTCTATTTGTCTTCTTTCTTGAAATCGTTCTTCTAAGCCATATTATAATTTCAAACGTATTTCAATGTTTAAATTTTTAGTTCATATAACAGAAATCAAAATGTACCTTCACTTTTTAATAAATTGGTATTTCGTGACCTTAACCTTTTGCGGTCCGATGTCGAGTGTGACTCGACATTCAAGACTGTTCATCATTTTGACGTTTTATTTCATTGACGTTTTATTTATTTTTCACATTTAATTGTTAAAAACGCCTACTTAATGGTTAAGAGATGTAGATTATTTTTTTAAAGAAATTCGACTTAAAAGAATTATATATATTTATTTTTCAGAGCAATAAGCAAATCTTTGTATTAGATGAATAATTTTGCATCTAATTATTTTTCGTACTACAAAGGATTAAGGCTTCAGTTGATAGAAGATATACCAACCGATAAAATTCAAAATATTTGTTTATTTTGAAAAAGAGGAATATCCAGGCGCTTCGGAAAACAGGTTTTTCAAAATTGGGTATGAAAAACCGTCAAACCATATTACCATTCAGCCGTATAACATAATTACCGCTGTGTACCATCTGATGAAGCCCCTAATTTTATTCAACGATTAAACGTATGCCTTCATTAAAATTTTTTTTAAAGATGTAGAATAAATACTTTAAAATATAGCTAACAAAATAATGTTTAAAAACGTTTTCGACAATTATTTTCTTACCAGCAAAAAAATTCCTCTTTTAAAAAACTCCTTGAAAAATAAGTTTTTACCTACAGCACTATAACTGAAAATTATGGATCTGCTTAGATCAAGCTAAGACCCATTATAAATAAAAAGAATTAAAAGGGAATCATAAATCTTTTTTTTTCATTTATAATTGAATTAACAATTTTAGAAGTGTTAGTTGTTCTTTGTAATGGAATCCTACTCCACTATCCTAAAAACCTCTGAAGGGGGTTTAGTAACTTTGCTCAAAAAATAGCTATCTTGACAATTGGAAAGAGTTAATAAAAAGGAAAGGAAAACAATTTTAATTTTTAGACATTGTAGAAAAATAGTTTACGAAATAAAGTAACAAATACGATTCTCATCTCTCTCAATAAATAAAAGAATTCGGCGAATGTCGTGCTAAAAAAGGACATTTTTTTTCACCAAAAATTATTCTTTAATATTGTAGAAAGAATAAAATTACTGATTATTTTTAGAGAAGCAATTTCACCCTGGTAGTAAAACCCTCCTCACATGTACCATTTTCTGTTCCCTACGTCGATCGTTTTTATTTTATTCCTTTTCTCGAAATCCTGCAGAAAGAAATCCAAAATATATCCTTGGTACATTCCAAAGAGCATTATGCAAATAAGTTTCCTCATTTCCAAAATTGTTTTGGTAAAGATGCCATCCATACATTTCTAAAAATAAAAGGTAGGCAAAAATAATTCCGTAATATCTATGTTTCAATTGGCAAAAAGCGCCTCTAGTGGTCTTTTGCTGAATATTATCTTTGCTCTTTATTTTTCTTTTAAGTTTCTATTCTTCTGGAAATAATATCATATCTCTTATTGCTCTTCAAAGAAAAAAAGTATTAGTGAAAGCATAGTAAACAGACAAGAAATTGGTTGGAAAAGTTTTTGGCGCATGTCCAAGGACAAAAGAGTATTTATTTTATCTTTTATTCTCTTTCTTTATTCAGTATTTCATGCTGTAAAGGTTACTCGATATTTATTTTTCTTTAGTTTGTTATAGGTTGCGGAAAAAGTAGCCTAGTTTTGCTTAAACAGGAATTATCATATTTTCATTTGATTATACAAAGTACAGTATAAACAAATGTAAAACCACTTATTAACTTAATAGAACTTAATTATAAAAAGATTTAGCTACCTCATGAAACAATTTCATTATTTTTTCTGAAAGTAAAAAAAGAATGGTTTAATTGTACATAAATTTTAATTGATTCTTAAATCTGACTAAGACATTTTGATGTAAAATATTCAGGTTATTGAAATGCGATATAATATTGCCAATGGCAAGCGGTCATTAATTTGCAAAATTTTTTACTAAATTAAGGAAAAGAAAACTTTCAAAAGCAGGCCTAAGAATGAATATCTAAACATTCATGGATGTTCAAGGCCAAGGTTCCCAATTATATGCAGATTTTGAGATGTAAATAGCTTCTTCTTTACAGAATATGAGATAAAGTTTTAAAAAGTCCATTTCCGCTGACTTTGTAACATAGTTTCTTTTTGTAGTCAAAAAAGGATCTTAATCATGCAATTTTAAAAGCGGAATTTTTTGCACAGATAAAAAAGTTTGACTTTTATCGGTTTTGAAGCATCAACTTTCACCTTATAGAGTAATTAGAAAAAGATTTTTAAAAAGGTTGTCACATCTTGCTACTTATCGTTAACAAAAAGTTACAACTTGGCATAAATGTCCACCATGTATCCGATTCTTCTGTCTGACCAATAAAGGTCAGAGTCGTAAGATTATGCTCGAAGAAGTATAGAGAAGAAAATAGGCGGAGGAAGGTACCGAAAGTTATATATATTCAAATTTCTCTAACTGGCAATAAAAGTTTTGATGCTCGAACGAATTTCAGATGGGGGGGAAAAATAACGTTTTTTCTTTAAGTTGACGATTGCGCAATATAATATTTACGTTATCATTCCAAACCAGCTTAAATTTGAAAAAAAAAAATTGCCTTGAGATAAAATTATGGGGTCCGAACGGTTTCGAGATGAGAGGAAGACCCATCGCTTTCTAAACATCGACGCATTTATAATCCGATAATCAAGTGATTATTTCATATCATTGAAACTGGTTAATGACTTAAATCAATTAAGACAAACAATGTCTTAAAAATAAGAGTTCTCGCATGATAACATGGAATTCGCGATAGCAGATTCCAATTTTTTAAATAGATTTTCATTCATTGTTTGACATGCTAGAGTTTATTCATTTCTTTATTAACTAGCCGCCTTTGGCGACCAGTCGGTTCGCCAGTATTAATGCTCGCTAAAATTTTCATATATAATTTTATGTAGCTGTGTCTCATAACAGGTTTTTCACCAAAATATTTTTAAACCAAATAAATTTTGATAATCATATAATTTATTTATAGTATTATTTTCTTCAGATGTTCTGTTCATTGTACTACTCATCTTTCTGTTGCTATCCGAGCAATGATTGTCCTGGAATTGATATTTTACTTAAATGGGGGAGGGAAAGGTCTAAAATTCAACGTTTTTATAGAATAATAAGATTCAAATTTTCATAAATGTAAACACACTAAACAAATAAAGACACAATTGGTTTTCAAGAGATGCAGAAGTTTAAAAACAGCTTGGAAAATGCTGCGCATAGAGGAAATAATGTGACACACACACACACACCCTTCTTTTCTTTCTTTTTTTTTCTTCCCTGCCCAGACTTTATTTTGAGCAGGCATAGAATAAATATTCATACAGACTACTAATAAAAGCGACTATTTTCTTTTTTTAAAAACATCCCGTTATCTATGAATGAAAACCAACTGACTTCGCGTATTTCTTTCTAAACAAATCATAACTTATTACTTCCTGCTATCCTTCTCAGTTGGCGTGGGGGAAGGAAATGTAGATTTTTGGCGGGAAAGTAAGAAAAGTGTCGTTTTAACTATTTTCCTCGCAGTTTTTTCATTTTTTCTCTCCATAAGAACCATCCTCGTGTCTTAACGAAAATATTAAAAAAAGTTAGCTGAATTGGTCCAGCCGTTCTCTAGTTTTGCGATTAGCAACGCATTTCAAGATCCATTTTTATTAATATAGATGATTTTTTTTACATCTGTCTTGAGTTTTAAGAATCTACTATCAGTTAATCATGAAAAGAAAAGTGAGATTTTAATTCCTTATCAGTGGTGCGACCAAAAGTAATGATTTTGGGAAAACAAATTAAAAATGCAAAATTCAACAAATGAACCGAATGTAAACTTGAATGTAAATATTTATCTTGTACGAATAACACTTTTGCTTTATTGTCATATTAACGCATGCTTTGGAAACGTGTAGTTTAAAAAAATAGACAAAATTGGGAAAATGATTAAATTTATATACATGTAAAAATAAAACTAATTGTTTTATAAACGACTATAAAAATAATGAAAATAAAAAAATATGTTGTTATGTATATCAATAAAATTGTGTTTATTTCGACAATTAAAATTCAAAACCAACTACAATTTACAGAAATATTATCATATGCAAATAATTATACTTAACTAGATGTCTAAATATGAATTAAAAATGCCAAAAATTTACGATGAAAACTGATGCAACTTATTAAATATCTCCACAAATAAAAATAATATAAAATGCTTTTGGAACGCTCGATATAATGAATGGGATAGTGTTGGGTTACGGTAATGGAAGTTATCGATCAATCTGAAATGTTTTTCCCCTTCCACTTTCTGGTTAACCGAAACAATGTCTGTTTTTTTTTTCAATTTACTTTTGTGATAAACAGTACCCTTCGGTATAGATAACAGTAATTGAAATGCATTCTAGTGTAACAAATTAGTTGTGCCTCCCAATTTTGTTGTGCGGTCTCGTTCCAATTTGGCTGAAAACAGCGTGCGTTTAAAATAGTTCCCTAAGAATGCTTATCTAATAGTTTTTGATTACTTTTAAACGCTTTAAATGGTCTTTCTAACCGTAACAACTGTAGTAGTAATTTTTCATTTAATTCAAATGCATTACAAAAAAAAAGAAACTCTTAGGAAATACATTGATAAAAACTAATTATGGTTTTACGAAATTGTTTTTCTCTTAGCCTTTTTTTTTCAGTTGAAACTCGGTTCTAAGTTTTAGAGTTCTCAAAGGGATGCAAAGATATTTCTGTGTTAAATAATTTTGAACTATTAGTTCTTGTGGAATTTAAAATTAAGTAAGATCTATCTGATATTATGTTTTATTTCAAAGTTTGTATAAAATAAAAACACTAAACGATTGATTCGTCGTACATTATATATATATATATATATATATATATATATATATAATAAAGTATTGTACTTATAAAAAATAGTTGTGCCTACGGACCAATGTCGTGGGATTTTCTCCGTAGAGAAGGTGCAATAATTTAATACTTTTAAGTTATATTTATTTGAGGAACATTATCAATTTCTCATTTTCGAAGTATGCGCAAAAAGAAAATTTTGTATTTGTCAAAAAATTTGAAATCGAGCTTTTGTCGAATTTCTATGATCTATATCTTGATTTCAAAAATATTTTTGAAATTTTATTCGCTTGTTTTTGAACGAGATAATTCAAAACTATAACGGAACTGTGGGAACGTCACCTAGAGGAAACATCAGCGCCACCTAGATCAGACTATCCACCTAGACCACCACAGTTAGTCAACCTCCAGCCAACATAGAGAGAGCGTCTCGATTGAGGATTGTCTTTTGTTTTTCGTAAATGTCTTAATTGGTTTCGTTATGCTGTCCCTTTTGTTATATAACTGTTTGTGTATGTGTTTATGTTTAGTGAATGTCTACAGATAAATAATGTTAAAAGTTAGCTGTGGTAGTTATTGAAGACAAACGGTTATAAAACTACTTTGAATTAAATGATGAAATTAGTGGTTAGTCTTTGCATACAATTTGTATATTTCTTTTGGATGAAATCTAACCACACAATTTGTTGATACAGGAATATAATAAAAACAAAACGTTAAGAAATAATTAGATAAAACTTACTACATATATAAATGTAGATTTACATCTAAAATATAGATTTGTAACAAATATTAAAGCAAATCAAGATATTTATTGTTTGACTTCAATATTAGAATGCAAAAAAACTCAGCATTAAAAGTAATGATCTAGGCGAAGGAAATTTGATTTGAATAATCCTGTGACTAAAATTTTAGTCCTGTACCAAATTTTTGTTTTGATCAATCAAAAAGAATATTTCCCAAATGCCTACTCTGTTTCCTTCCTTCACAATGTAATAGGAAGCATTAAATATTCTTTTGTGAGAATATGAAACTTCACGTGAGAGTTAAAAATGGGGAGAGGGGAATCACTTTGTTTATGTTGGCATTCGTCCACCTTGATTTATGATTTCTAAAGAAAATAAAATATGTCTACTCATGATTTTCACATTCTAAGTCAATAATTTTTCTGCTATGAGCTGGGACTAACTCATCTATTGCGGAATAGGTGAATAGGTTAACTCCTGCTCCATTAATTACTTCTAAAGAAATAAAATATTTTCACTCCTGGTTTTCCCATCCTAGTTCAATAATTTTCCTACCTTGAGCTGGTACCAACTCATCTATTAAGGAATATGCGAATAAGGCTAATCCCTACTGTATTAGTCTTGATAAAAACGAATGATTGTTTATGTTGTCATTCTTCCACCTTGACCTAATTTACGATTTCTTGAGTCATAAGAAATTTTCGCTAATAGTTTTCATGGTCTTTTCTATGTCCACAACAGGCGGCTGAGACTAATTCTTCTATTAAGGATTTAACTCTTGGTTTGCATAGTTTTGCTCTATGTCCACAGCAAAGCGACTGGGATTAATTCCTCTATTAATGAATTGGTGGGAAAATTTCGGATAAACTCCTGTCACATGAATTAGAATAAAGACGAATGATTGAAAGCATTATAAAAAATAGTGTTAAATGGCAAAAAATATTTCAGAAAATTAAAAATAAAAGTCAATAAAGTCAACTGCAGAAGTAAAACTTCTCACTCTCGATACAATATTTCAATGATATATTCCGACTTGAAAAAATGGGATATATGCTATAAATTAATTTTATAATAACAGTGAAAGAATCAGTGCATTTGAAAAATAACTTGAATATATTTTAAAGCCTCAAAAATCTTGAATTTATCAATCTTTATTAATTATTATCACAAAAATAAGATTAATTATGACTCTTATAACTTCTTTTTATCCTTACCAAAAAGAAACAATTGCTCTAAATGCTATCTACCATCTGCTATACCAACAATAATGATGGATACATCCTGAAAGTTGAAGTCATCGAACCTTCAGAAGTTTTGTCGTATATAGAAAAACTGGAACTCGAAGATTTTTTTCTATAATACTCCAATTCTCCCAAAATAAAAGGGGGAAATATATATAAATATAAAATGACAAATGATCTGACAAAATAAAATTCCAAGACTTACTGTTCTCAAAATTATTTAAGATTAGTGACAGAATCAACGCCATTAAAAAGTTTAGGAAGGAACTTTAAAGCCAAGGGATTAAATTGAGGGGATGAAGTTTCATGGCTGAAATTTCTGAAGCGTGGAATCATGGTATTAAATGTTCATTGGCGAAGTTACGGAAAATGGTTCTTCGATGTCGTTTAAAAAGAGAGATTTCAGTTCATACATATAATATGTTAGTAACTAAGGTTATTGTTTAATATATTTTTGCTCATGGACATTTATCTTTGTTCTACTAATGATTCATTATTCACCCCCTTCAGCACACGCATCCCTTTTTTGAAAATTAGAACATTTAGTGGAGAAGGTCATTTTGATTCCAAATTCTCAGGCATTATCTTATTGGTTATTTGTATAAAAATAAAATATAATCAGAATATATAAAAATATTTTACTTAAAAATATGTAATTATTTATGATACAAATATAATAAGATAAACCCTCTTAATAACTTTTCTGTATTCCTTTCCGTTTTATTCGTGTGGCATTATACAGGGTAAGTCAAAATGAATATAGCGATTACAAACGGCTATAACTATTTAATGAAAAAATATTTATCGATAAGATTTACACAGAATGTAGAAGAATCTTCAAAATTTTATATACAGAAGTCATAGATGTTCTATGTGACTTCCCTTGGTCACACGGACAACATCTAATCGGTATTCCATTTCACGCCATACATTCTGAAGCATTTGTTCATTAACCGACTCAAGCGCATTACAAATGCGTACTTTCAGTTCTTCAATTGTTTTGGGCAAGGGAAACACAAACACTCTGTCTTTCACATAACCCCATAGGTAGAAATCACAGGGATTTCCTCAAACATCCGATGCCATCTGCGTATGTTGTTCGCATTTGGAGGTTCTTCATTGTACCGCTGACGAAATTTTCTCTGCACTGTAATAACAGAACGGCAACTGTGAAATTCCAACACAGAGAATGCTTTCTGCACGGGACTAGCCATTTCCACTAATGAGACGCCGCGCTGAACAGGTTTCTTGTCGTTGCGAAGTTCGATTTCGCGCATGCGCAGGCATCCGCTTGGCTGCACGTGCGCTTTACGTTAATAAATTTTGAAGTTCCGTCTACATTCTGTGTAAATCTTATCGATATATCTTTTTTCATTAAATAGTTATAGCCGTTTGTAATCGCTATATTCATTTTGACTTACCCTGTATTTAGTACAAGTAGTTTTTTTTTTCTGTATAAAAAATATTGATAAAATAATATAATCGACATTTGAAATTTAGTTTACTATTGAAAAAAGAAATTTAAACATACCAATTGGAATGTTTACATCTTTTATCTGATATACCCAAAAATATTTTTATTATTTCTCATTCAGAATAAAACAATTTGTTAACATAAACTTCAAAATATTCATATGATAAAAAAAATGAATTTTATGTTAATATTTGTTACATTTTTACGAGCAGGAAAGGATTCGATCAGATATTCTGAAGTATTCAGAATTTGCGTTTTGTTTCGAATTTGTATCATGACTGCTATAAAAAATGTTCATGAATATATGATGAATCGGTACTATCATCATTCTGTTTATAAGTAGAAATATTTGTGTGAGATCTCTGAATCTGTGTTGTTAACTGACACACTCGTAATATTGAAAGAATCTGAAATGGTGGAACACACAGGGGTCAATTTGACCCTTCTCGCTTGTAAAAAAAATGATATGCATTGTTTAATTGATTTCTGATGTTCTAATTTTTTTTTTCTTTTACCTATGCCATAAAAGGGTAGGAAGTAACAAAATTAGAACATCGTGTAAATTTTAGAATTTTTGAACAAAAGAGGACGAGAGGGGTCCAAAAGATACTGTGTGAGTACTGAAGGGCTAACAATGGGCCACGAAATGGCAATTATCCGGATGAACTAGAGGTTAAACATGGGAAATACGGCGATTGTAAAATAAAAATTTTCAGTTTATAAAGGGAAAACATGTTATGTGAATCCATTTAGATTCAATATTTTTTTTAATAAAATGTTACGATAATAGATTGATTTTTTGTATTTTTCCTGAAGTAGATAAGGTATACATTTTGGAACAAAAACGAGGAATTGTAGTAATGTCTCTTAACAGTGTTGATATATTCTTTGACTGAAAAATACTTTCTAAAGAATAATCTATGAAATTTAGAAGAAAAACCCGAATTGAAATTTTGAGTATTCAAACACTTAGCAGATTATACAAAATTTTGAAAATAAAAAACCTTTCTTCGCATTAAATTAATCAATTCTAGAAGAAAAAGGTATACCATATTTTATTCATCTAGCTAGTTCCATTTCCCAATTAATGGTTTCATAGGCAGGCAAAAATAATTACTAAAGTGATTTTATCAGAACCATGGAGATTCAGCAAAATTTGGAGATGGTATTTTCTGACCATCAACATTTTCCCATTGTTTATTAGAATACTGAAAGAAATTGAGATTCCCCATAAATCCTTTAATCCTATATTAACCGATGATACTTTAAAGTACCATTTAAATTCGGTTGATATCTTCATAGTAGCACTTTTTCTAACGGTATTTGAGAGGGTCACTAAGTACATATCTCTATTTGAAAGAAGTAGATATCAACTGAAAAAAAAACATTACAAATATTTTATTATAATTTAATTAAGTCATTTTAATAAATTAAAAGGTTCTTTTCTTTCTAGAATTATTCTTTATTAAAACACAGTGGTTCAAAAATAAATTTGAAAAATTGATGGCAAAGTAATTCAGTAATTAAAGGATAAAAATGCGAATGGTTCTTTTAATATAAAGGATTAAAAGGTGAATGGTTCTTTTAATATAAAGGATTAAAAGGTGAATGGTTCTTTTAATATAAAGGATTAAAAGGTGAATATTCGCTTAAAAATTAGAGAATATATTTTATAATTTATTTACTATAACATTATCATAGGATAAATTATCTTTTCTCTAAATGACAGATAGGAGCGATTTCTAGAAATTGTCAGTGACCTTCTAATCCCATGATTCCACACTTCTGCAAATTCATCTTCCTATTTAATCCTACGGCTTTAAGTTCCGTCTTGGAACTTAATGATGTTTAATTGCTAATCTAAAATAATTTTGGTCACAATAAGTCACAGAATTCTACTTTGTCAGATCATTTCTCATTTTATATTTGTAATTCTTTTACTCTTTATTTCGCGAGTAATGGAACGAGAGAGAAAGCAGAGATCAAACACTTTCGTCGATACAGCTCTTAAAAGATTCGATGGGATCAAATCATGAAACTATTCATCATCATTGATATAGCTTTTTGGGGATAAAATCGGGGGTAATTGTTTATTTTTTTGGAACTAGCGATTGGAGGCAATAAGGTGCTTAATTAATCTTAGAACAGTGACATTTATTAATGATTTGAAGAAGATTAAGACTTAACTTGGAAATTAATATATTTGTAAAAAGAACGTTTTTGAAAGCTGAAGTGTTTACATTTCATCGAAATATTTAATATTTATTTGGGATACTGAAAAGTACTTAGTACATTTCATTTTTGCTTTCTCATTCTCTTTTGCTTGCGGAGTATACCGGAATTGTAGGAATCAGCAAATTATTAAAAGTAGAGAAAATGACGAATTTCAGCGTTTTAAATCTCCCTGCTTGAAAAATCCATTTTTAAAAAAATGTCCTTTGTCTGTAAATAAATGGCACAAAAACGCTTTATGCTAAAAGGAGGGAACATGGAATATGGTCTTCAGGTGAAATTTGTAGATTTCTATCAAATTTTGAGCAAATGCTGCTCGGGGGAAATCTGTCTATCTGGCTACCCGTACGAAAGTGAACAGGATAACTACAAAACGAAAAATGTTAAATAAAATTTGGTGAATAGATATAACAACTATAGTGTAGACATCTATGTTATGTTGAACCAAATCTTGCATTATGTTGACTCTCTGTTATTCTATACTTTTAAAATCATTTAAATAAGAAGAAAACGCGATGACTGAGATATATGAAATTTGGTATGGGATTTTGTGGCTACAAGTATAGTCACATTTTTGTTTCAATTGGTAGGGAGAAATTTATATTAAAACAAAATTCGATTTTTGGATACTATTATCAGTATGCCAAAATTATTTCCAAAACACTCGCCAAGGGTCCCAATCATCAATTCAGTGAAAATTCATCCAACAGTTAGGATTTCATAATTATTGTATGCCGTTGCAGTGCAAAGCGTTTTCTAAAATAACACCTTTATTAGAGAGTATGCGAAAAAATTTTGAGGAGACCAGTTCCGACCATCTTGACCTTGTAAAGAATATAATTTTATTACATTACTAAGACATAACTATGTACATTGAAAGATAAAAATTCCCCTTTATTATTAATTATTGTCTAACGAATTTTGTTAGGGATTGTTCACTTCTCTTCAACAAAAATTTGACTAATTTACTAGGCTACATGAGCTGTGACGCAATACTAAGTAATGGTTATCAAAACCGTTTTATGAATTTCATCGTAAAATGTATTTTAAAAACAGATAAGGAATTGACGGGGAGAAGAAATAAATATTCTTAATAATTTGCGTCCAAATTTTGAAATAATTTTAAGGTTATGAAAAGATCCGTCAATCGGGTACATGGTAAACGGTATCAGTATATGACGATGCTTTATTCCTCAAGGAAACATGAAACACAGACAAAACATGCATAAATCTACAATTGTAAAAATCAACAATATTAAGGCAGCATATCCTTATTAAACAACCAGAACAGCACAAAACATACTACAGAACTCGCTGATTTTACTCTCATTTTTGTCTGAAAAAAATGGATGATAGTATTAGAATTAATTCTAATGGATTCTGGATACATATCAGACACCAATCTATGTCACATTTTTGTGACATGGATTGCAAAAATGAAGGGTATCGAATGTTCTAGAATATTGATAATATCCCCATAGAGACTCAAGTTCTGTAATTTGCTTTGGTTCTATTACAATAAT
>JAOUZG010001904.1:737985-797226 GCA_026289955.1 Argiope argentata | reverse complement strand
CATTACGACAAAGTAACTGAAGACATCTACTTTTGTCTCGTGGCTTAATTGGGCATAAAAGATAGGGATTCTGCATGCTTGCCAACCTTTTGTTCTAACGATCCAGTTCAGATGAAGAGGCTGCATTTCAAAATAAACGAGAATAAAATTACGATGCGATCGACACTGGGATTCAGATATGTAAATGGAATTTAAAATTACAGTAAATCATTTAAAATTACAGCCGGAATAACTAAATACAAAAATACTGATAAAGAGATAGTTTTATTTACTATCAGCTGCGTCTGGCGACCAACTTGTTCACCGAGATTCTTAATTTTTAAAGATATTTAAAGAAATAATATGAATTGAAAAATATGAATTTAATTAAATAACTGTACTAATAATTACTTTGAGGACAAAATGTAATTTCGTAATAATATAATAAGAAATAATTACAGAAACGGAACTGTTAAGTTAATGTTCAAATAAAGCCAATTATTTTGCTTTTATCTTAAGACTAATTCCTAAAATTTTGTAATTTTTGGCAAGGTTTTAAAAAATTTATACAATTTTGTCGTGCTTACGAGAAACTGAATATTAACCTTAAGCCTTATAAAAAAATTGTACAAAAATGAAATTCACATTAACCAAGCAATTTTTTTTTGCTGTAATAAAAAATTTTTCTTTACGTGATAATGTTTTAGGAAGATAAGAGCGTAAATTTCTTTCAACGAGTCACGCATCTTGCGACTTTTAAGACCATTTTAAAGAATTGAAACTTTCTGCTTGAAACCCGTTTCTACAATCTTGTTTTTTTCTTTCTCGATCTTGTTTCTTCCAATTTAATATATTTTTTGAAGATGTGGCGAACCCTTTCCAAGGCATTTATAATAATATTTTGCCACTCCAATAATTAGCTACATGAAATGCTGGAAAATGAACAATAAAGTACTCAGAAATGGGGGATTTGTTTACAACCCGGGATACCCGAATCATGGGAAAGACACACTACCCCTAGCCCAGAACGCCGTCAAAACTTATTTTATGAGTGTTTATCTGAGCTTTGTGCATATTTGGAAATAAAAATTAACTGTCATCCTTTTTATCAAGTGGTGGTTGAATCTAAAGATATATATTTCCTCTAAAAAATCCTTTATACACAATATGTTAATCTGATTCAAGTAACCAAATTTAACTTCAGTAACACTGATATACAACAAGAATAAATATGCATTTAATATTTATCTTGGCGACTATTAAGAGACTGCCGTGACCTAATTTTAAATTCTAGATTTCGGAACGGAGAGGTCGATCCCCGAATACAGTTACGAATCCTATATAAGTGGGTCTGATACAGTTACAACGTATAATTTTGGAGGAAGTGGAATGACAGTGTAGTCCTTGTCTTTCAAAATGTATCTTTAAAATAAGACGTGAACCTGATTAAACCAATCAAAATTAACTTCAGTAACACTAGCATGTAAAAGTAAATATCCATTTAATATTTTAAAGTACCTATGAAGACAATATCATGGCCTAATTGTAAATTCTAGATTTCGGGAATCAGAATTCTAGACTTTTTTATACCGCGGAAACATCATATTAGTGGGTCTGATGAAACTGGAGCTCAGAATCTTGGTCAGCCACTGTAGAGCAGAATTTGGGAAGAATGCTACTCTAGAGCAGAATTTGGGGAGAATGAAATGACAGCTCAGACCTCCTCCTTCCAAACCTTCTCTACCTTCTCCTTCCAAATTCCTTCCATGCATCGCAAAAAAAGATGTTAATGTGATTAAACCAATCAAAAATTAGCTTTAATAAACACTGGAATGTAAAAGTAAATATGCATTCATTATTTTTCTTGCTGCCTATGAAGACACTACCATGACCTAATGGTAAGGTCTAGATTTCGGATCAGAGAATTCTAGGCTAGATACTCGATTACACCGATGAACCACTATATAAGTGGGTATGGTGGAGCTAGACAACAGAATTTCGGTCTATCAGTGTCTATAGAGCAGAATTTCGAAAGAATGGATTGACAGATCAGGCATCGTCCTTTCCCCGAACTTCCTTCATGTATTGTCAAAACAAGGTGTTAATATGATTAAACTAGTAAATATTAACTTCAATAACACTGACATTTAAAAGTAAATATTTATTTTGATACTTAATTTAATTTTTTGATAGTTATTTTGATGCTTATAAATAAGCTACCATGACATGGTGATAAGGTCCAGATTTCGGGACGAAGAATTTCAGGATCGGTACCTGAATGTAACGATGAATTGCTGCGGATCTGGTGCTGCTGCAGCTAAGAATTTTAGAGAAAACGCAGTGACAACTCAAGTGTCGTCTTTATTATCGTATCGAAAATTATGCGATCCGTCTCAATAGCCCTCGTATTGCTACAAAAAAACCGTAAAAAATAAAACCTTTAGTTTGCATAAATAACTTGCACATACAAATATTGACTTAGGTGAATAAATATGTCACGTAAGCATTACAACGGAAAGAGGGGTGCAGTTGCTTCTTAGGGTAAAGGCTCCTGAGCACCCGAAGGCAAAAGTATGGTTTTTAATTTATATGAAGATAATTCTCACATACGTGCTTGCATAACCCCTATTTTACTTGAGGAGGAGGGATCTTTCACACACACCTCACAGATATAACAGAAGAGGAAAAACAACTATGTCCAAACCAGTACTAGAATCTGGGACGTCCAGTTCACGGGGAAGATGCGCTACTCATTGGTCAAGCGAATATATATATTGTAACTTTCAAATAATAAACAAAGCAATAATCCCCCATTATAAAATATGAGCATTGTAACTGAATAACTTGGACCAATTCCTCCACAAATCTACAATGTATATGAGATTGATGTGGGCATCAAATTGGTGTAAAAAATCAATTGGTTTCACATCGGTGTAAAATGGAAATCAGAGAAAAGATGTGTTTAATGCTCTTTGCTATCCATTCAATTTAAATTATTATATCCGTCTGAGCACCTTTTTCATGTAGCTTAAAAAGGTTAAAGATTAATTAAATAAATTGTTAATTGCATTCTAATTTATGATGAAATATTATAAGAGAGTAAGTTATGAGTGTTGGAACCGGAATACTAATTACACAATTCTGCCTTTACGGGTCACAATATCATATGTGAGATTATTAAAATTGAACAAAGGTTAATCTAATCAAATAAATTAATCCTTTGGTTCTAGTTTATCATCCAAATAATTCGCTTTAACAACAGTAAAATCACATCTCTGAACATCTTATTTTCCTGCAAATAACATTGGATCAAGTTTCCCTTAACTAGCAGGATGGGAAAATATTTGCTTATGTTCCGCTCTTGTTGGCGAGTGTCGCCGCCTTGGCGCCAGAAATCAAACTGTTAATCCAGCGGTTAAAAACTGCTACTGACAAGGAGGAAGTTTTGATCGATGGCGGAAGGACAACATTAACGATCCGAGAGTCTTGGAGAGTCTCGTAACGAGTCTGGATTCTTCGGGTGGAAATCCCCCCGAATGTAAACAGTTCCCTGCAGGGCTCTGCAAATTGCTTTCTCTTTTAAATAATACACGCATTAGTCATTTTGTGTCGTCGGTCATATTCAAATTCGCACATTGCTGATACAGTTGCCTGCCAATATTAGTGAGAAGAAAAAAACTAGGTGGCCGAATAATAATGGAATTATTTTTTGAGGGAGAGGAGGGAGGGATGAATACGTTTATTGATATGCCATGGAAGAAATTAAGCATTTGTTTATTTCATTAACGCTGATTATTTCTGCAGTTTTGTGGCAAGAAACAAACTTGTAGGCCTATATTTTTTAATTGTTCTTATACTGCATTTTATATTTTACTAAACAATACACGTCTTAACCATTTTCTGCCGTCGGTCTTATTCAAATTCGATCGCAGCCAGATTATTGCTGGTACAACTGACTGACAATGTTAATGCGAAGATTAATGATGGAATTATTATATTAACAATGAAATGTTTTTGGGTAGTGATTAATAATTTAACTGATATGCCATGGAATAAAAATTTAGTATATTTTTTAATTAATTTCTCGTATATAAAGTATAGAGAAAGTATAATGATCGTCGAAAAATTTGGACTCGAAATTTCGGTTAATTTCCATGTTTTAGATCTTCTTGCTTTCGAAAAACACATTTTTAAAAAAATGTCTGTCTGTCAGCAATAAAGACAATTCAAAATTTTTGAGCTATGTGAATGAAATGTGATATATGGTCTTTACTCCAAATTTGTAGATTTCTATCAAATTTTATCTAAAATCTATGTAGTTACTGTTCTAATATTAGTTCAAGCGAAATCTAAAAAACAAAGAGAACTCGATATATAAAATTCAGTGAACGGATTTAACATATATAGTGTACACACTTATTAAAGTTTTCACCAAATCGAGCAAGGGGCCTGTACTTTCACAAAAATGTAAACCTGTTAAAATAAAAATAAGTGGTTCAAATATACTAAATTTCACATGGGAGTTTGTGATGACGATTTAGTTTCTTGTCATCTTATTTTTCATTGGTTTTTGAAAAAGCGTCTAAAAGACAAATACAATTTTTGTATTATATTAACAGCTAGGATTAGTCACCGAAATATTTTCAAGACAGATTCAGTAAAAATGCTAAATTTACACCAAAAGTTTATATTTCGTTAAGTTATTTTAAGGCGTTTGCTGGGATAACACTTTTAATAGAGAATATTTTGGGGAGACTACTTTAGCTGTTATTCATTAATATCGATTATTTCTATATTTCTGTTACAAATAAGAAATTTATATATATATAATATGCCCAGGACCCCTAAATAGAATAGAAAGTTCATTTTATGCTTCCTTCCTTAATAAACTTTTTAAAACTAAACAGTGTAAAATTTATCAGTTTTATGATAACTTCTCCATTAATCTATAGTATGAACAAAAAAAAATTATAATTAGTAAATCCCTACCTTTCTGGGGCAAAATTCAGCTAAATTTTCGGAGAGTGGGTCCTAAAGAAGTGTTTGTCCTGGGACCCAATCAGACTAAGTCGGGTCTTGGTAATGATGAGACAAATTTGTGGAGATAACAGTACTCGTATTATTATTATTATATGCGCTGATACAGTCTGTCAAATAAACTAGATGGGATAGCACTAAGTAAGTGTGATTTCTTAATGAATTATGACAACAATGTGTGATTATTACATTAATACATTATTTACGAAAACTGCTCATAAATATTTGTATAAACTATACTTATTTTATAATAAAAATGTATTGACTGTTTCTATTGTGAGGAGATTGTTACAGCCTTTAATAATTAGGTTATAGTTTATAGCTTTTTTTCTTGTTTCTCCTTTCGAAATTTTAATAATGTTAGGGATCACTGGGTTCGCTTGCAGTGGATGTAAGGTGTGGAAACAAAATCAGTAGGCCTTGTTTTAATAAACAACGATGACATTTATTAACAAAAAGAACATAAGCACACAGACGACAAATATTTACTGCCAAGAGGAAAACAGGACAGGACACAGCAGCAAAGAATGGCCCACAAGTCGTAATCGACAGCAGCGCACATGGCGGCCAGACAAAATCTTGCAGGAGAGAAGATCCTCGGGATATCGCTCTACGGTCTCTCCAAACGGCTGAAATTCTCTGTACTCTCGCTTTAGATGCTAACTCGCCAACGACTGGCTACTTCACTCACAACACGACGCTGCTTCCATAGTAGACAATAGGACTCGGTACACAGCAGTTCAGCACTCGCTTGTGTTCCACACAACGCTGGAACTCCGCCGTTGCTTTGCTATCCTTTCGAAAACTCATTTCACTAGTCTACGATTCCAACTACGCTTCAATTCAATTCAACCCTGAACTTAAGACTGCCGGCCTTTTGTACCTCGTTAGAGGTGGGCCGATAACCTGGTCAATCAGGTTGCATCTCAGTTTCTCTATAGATCGTTAAAATTCTCGAAGTTTCGAACAATGTCCCTTTTTTCGCTAAATCGTTCACCAAGTTCTGAGATCACTGACAAAGCCTCAGTTCAGCATACAGCTAGGCTGATCGTAAAATGGTCTTTCTTACGATGTTCCTAGTCACACTGGGAAGCAAAATTACAGGTTTGCAAAAATATGAAATGGTCGATTTCAGACTCTAAAAAACTTTTATCACACCATGAACTGATCTCATTTCACCCAATTTATTCTTTTCCCGATCACTGGGAGAAAGTTCTCACTAGGTATTGTCTTTGATAATAAACAAGTAAGAGGTGCATTCAAGTATCGGGAAGTATTTACTCATGGACACATTTACGTGATCTTCTTAAGAATCATTCAATCGAACAACATTTCGGTATGAACCACCAAAAATGAGGTAGAAAGAATTTATTTACATTAAAATGTTTTTTTATAAGCAATATGAGGGCTACTTTGTGGTGAATCTCATACTTTCGAATATCAATCACGAAAACATGTAGTTGACTCTCCTTTCCTATCTTCCATGTCACACCAAAGAGAGAACATTTGATCTAAGACATCACATATAAGGTGACTGAATCACCTTATATGTGATGTCTTAGAAAAGCCATATATCTTTAGTTGTCTAGAAAGGCCATAGATTTTTAATCGAATCGGGTTTTTAACCTTACATCTTTCGTTCCCCCATACTTGTATCATACCACAAAGCTATTAGTGTCTACTCCGAAAAAAGAAAATAAAAGTTGTTTCATTCTGATATTAAATTATATATTTTAGCAGTTGAATTAGTCTGTCTTCTCTTTTTGGATAAGTGATGGCGATACCTAATTAGATAAGCATCCCATGATGCTCTGGGACTGTAATTATAACGAGATGAGATGCTGTTCTGTTGAGGTGTGCTCACGATAATGTCTTGTGCCGCCTTTGTGTTTTGAGTAAAATGTTATTAAAGAAATGTTCCGAAAATATGCGTCATCTTGCTTTCACTGCAGGGGCCATAAAGATCTTCATTCCACCACAATATTAATAAAAGAGGGTGACTCACAAAAATTTAGATTTTTTTTAGATTCTTTTAGCGGTGCATTTAAGGAATCAGAGTACAATTATTCTCGCCATTTAATGCATTTCTTTTGTTTGGTAGTATAGGCCTATTCCTATCGATTTAGAATTAGCTTAGCTAATTAAATTTGCAATTAGTATTCCGCTCTAAGAGAAATCCTTGTTTATAATAAAAGAGAAATTCCTATTAATTTGTAAAAAATTCATATTGAACCTGTTTATAATTGCTTCTATTTCCATGGACTTAAAATTCATAATAGTAAGTAAAACAGAGACTGCTCTAGCTTTTTAATGGTTTTACTTTCTTAGAGTATCTCCAGTTGGGAGGGAACCTCGAAATGAGGATAAGATGCTTCCAGCATAAGGGGGTTGAATCTCGTCACCCTGAAGGATACGGTATAAGGTGTGGGTCTGGCTCCTCCCATCGATAACCACGTGTACTTCCTTAGGGAAGGATTGCACCGTAGTCGGTAATGGCTTTTAGGAATCAATAAGAGTTCTAACCAGTCTTGTTGTTATGGTCCAGTAATTCATTATTTATTATTCATACGTTGGTGAGTTAGAGAGTCCGTTATATGATTTACTTTCGTGGAGAGTAATCGTAACAGAAAAAAATATTGTAATAGTAAAAATAATAAATTCTAATTCAGGATTTTAATGAATGTCCATTTTTCAAAATTCTTTGAATTTGAAAGGGGATCATGTCTATCTGTTTGTCTGTGAACACTTACTAAAAAATCTAGTTTTCTGTACTATACTACGAAACGTAAAACGATGTGTTTGATATGAGGGACATTGAAAATAAAGACAGGATTACTATTGGGATATTAACGGCTTTTTCGAAGTTTCACAGTTTTATAAAGAAGGTTGACATTTTTATTACAGAGTAAACGAGAAAAATTGCCGTTTGTTTTTCATATACTGACAAATGTCCATACCAAGATTGTAATAATCTATGTTGTACTTGTTTAAGTTATTGGAGTAGTATTAAGAAACAAAGTTTAATGCGATTAAATTTATAATGGAACTCAGTTTGTCCTTAACTTTTGATGTCAGTAGTTTCTTCTTTAAAAGTTTCTTTAAGATTTAAGAAAACGATAAGGAAAGTACTTCAAAATAAGCTATCGTTTCTACAGCACTCCAAATACATTCTTGTCTGGTTAATCCGCTTACAGGGAAAGACTTATTGCTTCTGTTTTGTTCGATGAAATCAGAATTTTTTTTTATCTTTCCGCATGTCTCTTTTTCGTTAAACAATTGTTATTTCGAATTGTTTAAGTCATTTTTTAAAAATATGTTTGCTGTATTTTAGCATTTTTTTTCAGTATATTATTTTTACCTTAGAATTAAATGCATAGCATGAATTTCGCTTTTCTTATTCCCTTTCTATGCATCATATATTTTTTTGATTTCAAACAGTTGCTCTAGCTTTGCTGTTGGAGATTGAATACTGAATTATAAACTTTTTATCTGTAACTCTTTCACTTCACATCTGGCCCAAATGGCTATACATATTTTATCCTACAGGGCCGGTTTCTCTTTGAAACAAGAAGAGTAGGATGTAAAGCTAGGAAAATCCTTGCTTATGAAGTCTTTTATATCCTGCATCTCTCTTTTAAAATAAGAATTGGCCTGATGAGATAGAAAATGCATTGCTAGTTGGGCCTGGTCAGTAGTAATAGGCTTAATAAATCTTTACTTTCTCGTTTCAATGCAAAAAAGTTATACTCTTTAAAAAAATTCAAACATGATTTTTACAAATTTATATCTTTTAAACCTAATATAGTTCGAAAGAAGCAAATTATATTTTTCTACAGCTTTGTCTATCTGTTTGTGAACACGATAATTGACCTTTTTTAAATAGAACTCATGAAATTTGGCATGCGATTTAAAAGTCGTATTTATATATTTTTGTTATCAAATTTTGAACAAAATTCATTCACAGGAAGTTTGATCGCCTGTCTAAATGCATATAAACAGGATAATAACAACAGCAAAAATCTAGAGGAACAAAATTTGGAACAGAGATCAATCACTTTCAGTGTCGATGCATTTTGTTGTTCAATTCTAAATAAAAGAATTGTTTACTTGGTGTTCCAAAAATGACTGATAGGTTTTGAAAGGCAATAAAAAACTTGAAGTATTCAAAATGTATCATTTGAATCCTTATGCTAGGCAAATCTGAAATTTATTTTACTGAAATACAAATTTAATTAACACGGCCATCAACATATCTGCTGCATAATACCTTCCTTAGTTATAATAACAACCCGTTGTAAAGCAACACCATGGCTTTTTTGGGACGGATGGCTAATTTTGAACTACTTTCAGATGACTCGGACGACACCTGAGCTGGTATCTCCCAATCCACCACAGGTGTAGGACGCAAAACAGAAAGGAGTAAAAACGTAGGACATTGCTTCTAGGTCTATTGCAACAAGATTAAACAATGATGTCTCCAGTGTCATCATTTTCAGCAAAAACGTGACGAATTTTGACCATCAGTCATTTTTGGACACCAGATAAACGCCCCATTTAAATTTGCATTTTAAAATCATAAGGAAAGTTCATTTAATTCTCTTTTAAATTCCTTGATGAGGGTGGTATTAAAACAAACACGAGAAAGAGTAAAGCTTTTGTGCGCCTAATTTCCTATAATATTTTTGTTTTGCTTCTAATTATTTTTTCATTTAGACATCAATTTTCTGAACCTTTAACCATAATTTAATAATTTAAACACATATGTAATTCAATATGTAAATCGAATAAACTATAATTTGAAACATCTTCTTTCGAGTATATTTGGAAGAAGTTGCACTATCGGGAATCAAATCCAAAACATTCTTTCAATTATAATGTTTTAATAAATATTTTCAATTATAATGTTTTCGTTCTGCAGAAAAAATTCTATCAGCCTATTTCCAATAACATGTTAATATTGTTATAAATTCGTGTTCCTTCGACTTGTTAGTAAATGAGGAAACATAATGAACTGTCCTCAGTTGTAAACGAAGACATTAATAAAAAACGTTGTTACCCGTAAACGGGCAACAAATACGCAGCCGAGACAAACACACGCATTACACAACAGCACACTGCAACAAACAGAAATCCACAAGTAGTAAACTGTTGTAATAACAACCAAAGCACACAAAGTGGCCAGAAATGATTCAGCAGGAGAAGGGAATATATAAAGTAACTTTATTCTCTACGATATCTCCAGAAGCCTTCGAATCTCCACGGTCTCCTCGCTTCAGCTGTATCCAACCACCAACTCACTACTACATGACTCTATGACGCTGCTATAATAAATCCCCGCTGCTATAATAAATTACTCTAATTGATATCATTATAAAATGATCACTTTACGAATTTCAAATGGATACAAAATTCATGTTTGTGCGATGATATTTTAGGAAATTATCGTCGATAATCTTTTCTTCCAGCTTATTAATCTCAAATAACGATAATTGAAATGAAAGATAATGTGAGTTTGTCAGTAGGCTTATCTGCCAGACAAATCGTTCCTTTGGTAATAATAAAATTTAAGCCAAATAACCAGCGGTTTCCAAATTCGTGATGTTAAATTTTGCTTTATTAAAATACTTAAGTATTTGAGTTAATTTTTGAAAATAAACTTTATACTTTTTTTTTAATTAGAAATTGTTTTTAGGCTTCTAACTTTTAGAAACTTTTCATAGGCTTTTCTAAGTTTTGTGATATAATTATATATCATTAGCATACAATCCTAATATAATAAATTAATAATTTGTTAATCCTTTTTAGACTAATTTTACTATTTTCCATGTCATTTAACCATAATTTTCTTTGGCTATATTTTAATCAATTGGTACATTCTTTTCTGCAAATAAAATAAGATTAAAATTGTTTTCGTTATGTCCTTATGTTTTTGTCTTTTACAGGGCTTTTATTAACCCTTCCGTGGCGAGAAACACTTGCGAGCTTTTATCGCAGAGGCTGACAGTCTGTTTTGAGAGTGTCTGTCCAAGTCCGGAAGGTTTTTTGCTATTAAGCCTAAATCCTGAAATTACCGATCTCTCAACACGTTGTTTAGTAATAATTATTGTTCGAATAGTACTATGACTACTGTCCGATCTATTTCAGAAACAATACCTGAAATATTTTGCTTTATTCCTGCTATTTCAAGTTTAGTTAAACATTTTTGATGCTTCGACATTCCAAATGTTAAGAGAGAAAAATTCACGCCTACAAGATCTAATCACCCACTTAAAACTGGATTGCAAACCGAAATACCTAACACTATAGAGAAAATAAAACTCCCCTGTTAATTTCTTTTTTACTATAAACAAATACCACTTGCGAATTTAAAGAGCTATCTTAAAGCATACCATTCGAAAGCATTCCTTTCCCTTTATGTTTATATAATCAGAAACCAAACCACATGTATGTGAGTCATACTACTCTCCTTTTGAGTAGACAATCTGAGACGTGTATCTGAAACCATTTGAACATACAATGCCATCTTATGCCAAAAGTTGCCGTTTTTACAACGTTCCAGGATACTGACATAAATGTATGACGGTTGGGGTGAAAGAAAAACGCTCTGGCACGCTAGCTTATTGACCTGTAAATGAGTGAGTTTCTAGCTTGCACACATGCGTGACAGTCGGCGGGAAAGTGTTAAAGGCTGCAATATAAAGCAGATAAAAAAAATTCTTTCAATAATTTACTTAGATCTATTGCCTAATGCTATTCAACCACAAACTTACAGTTTTAAATAGTAATAAATATGGTTAAAATATCTATCAAAACTGCCTAAAAAGACAGAACCCCCAGTCAAAGTATTTTAAAAAGATAACATTATCAGCAGAGTAACCAGTAGTAATAAAAAAAAAAAGAAATCCTAAATTGTAATCAAACAAAAGCCATCATCGTTGTTTATACCAACCAACCTCTGAGACGCCAGCTTGGTGCCTTCCAAGTTGGTTGAAACCTCCTCCCACAATTCCTAAGGGACAAATACCCAAACAACGAATGGACTTAGGGTAGCTCAAATGACAAAAATCCATTCATTTTCACGTCTGAGAAGTGCGATTTTATTTCCTTCCAAAAACATAGATTAGCCGGTCGTATTTCTTGGAACATTTATTTCCCAACCTCAGGGCTTCCGTCATTCCTCAACCGCCTCAATGCAATCAGACAGCTTCCCTTGCAGTGGATCGTCAAAGACATAAATTCGCTGCGTGACGTCACGAGGCCACGTGATGCGAGTGACAGGTTAGAAATGGAAATAATTCTCGAGAGAGACGGAAATGCTAAATTGTTTTTTTTCCATCCACGAAACTAAAAAGTAATACGTTAGAAAGTAAAAGATTTTTCCTTTGTCGTTTTTGTCTTTGTCAGAAACGGTGGCATTTGACAGTTTATAAGCAGACACGGGGATATCTTAGCTTTCTTTTTTTTTTCAAGAATGAAATAAGTTATGCGTGAAGTTAGATGTACTGATTTCATTTCTTTTATATCCATGAACCGTATTATTTTTGGATTAATTTTAAGGCTAGCATTCTTACTTTTCGTGTGTGTGTTTTCATTAGAGATTATCAAATAAATTCTTAGTTAATCTAGAAAAATGCCTGAACTTTTTGTTGTAAAGAAATAGACAATAAAATCCAGCATTTTTCTTTTCAATTAATGCTACAAAATTAAGGATATTTTGTAAAAATCATCTGTACTTTATCTCTCATCCAATTTTATCCCTAGTAGCATTCGTATATTGTACAATATTGTTTGACATTAAATAATATTAGCAATACTGAGTAGATTTGTTGCATATTGAATAATGTCGCACAATATATAAAGGTATTAAACTATAATTACAATATTGTATACTACTGTTGAATATTAAATAATTTAATATAATGTTTGCAATATTGTACGACATTAAACAATGTTTGCAATATTTAGCGATATTAATCAATGCTCACAATACTGTATACCATTGATAAATATTGAATAATGTAATATATTGTCACACAATATTTTTCGACATTAAATAATGAATGCAATATTTTATACCATCGTTGAATATTGAACAACTCAATGTAATGTCAGTCAACATTGTACATTATTGTACTACAGGCAATACTACTTGGGATTAAAAGAATTTTCTTTTTCAAAAAAGCTAGACAACGAATACATTTCCATCGAAAATTATAATACCATTTATGCTTATTGTCATTTTATCTGTTGTATGCCACATCGCAGGTCCATTTTAACTTAATTTTTATTTTCAGTTGTGTATAAAACTAACAATCCGTCTAGACATTTTTACATCTATTGTTGTCCATGTTTTTAATAAAATTCCATTAATCATTTTGGTTAACATGTTTCCTTTTTCTCTTAACATTCTTTTAAAACACGCTAAAAAATCTAAAATCAACAACAAAAAAGGAATTATTTTAAAACTAGTTTTATCGCAGTGCTAATATGACGTAACTGGTTGAATAATTAAACAATGAAGTTGCTTGAAGAAATAAGAGTTTCATTTTTTTCTTTCAACTTTAATACATATTTTAAGATGTTTTTCTAATGGAGTGCTGAAAAGATTATTCTATTTATTATGTTAGCGTTGTTGTTATTTAAAAGATGCAAGTTTGTAAATTTGAAACAAAGATAAATTTTCTGGAAAAAGAGAGATGCTTGAATAAAACTGAAATTTTAATGAAGGTTACGAATTGAAACTGTCCAAGTAAATGGAGAATTTAATTTATGTTGTTTGTTACGAATTAAATTATATATATAAAAAGTCAAGTTAAGATAGGAAGCAATAATTTTATTTGGTTGGATGTACTTTAGGCTTGTAATCTCTTCATGAAAGATAATTATAAAAATGTCAATGGTAATATTTTGATATTATAAACTCAATACAGTTCATACCATAGTATAAATTGTAAAGTCATCAGTATCAATCGATAGGGAAGGGATTTTTCCTTTTATCGATGCCATTACTAGGAACATTTTTACATGGATGGGAAATAATTTTTGAGAAATCTTTAACCCACCAATGAGTGATCGTATGTGATTAATTCACTCGATAATAATTTCATTTCATATCTTTTAAACACGAAGTGCTATAAAATGATGGCATTGGATATTCTTAGATTCTTTTGACTAACTTCTGGTCAAAGTTTAGAATATGTTTAGGATTAAAAAAATGTATAAATCTGCAATTTGTTCAAGTATAGCAAGTAATGACTTCCTTACTTCCGAAGGTTCTGGAACACGCCTGAATTATTGTTGGTTCAAATAATGCGCTTGAAATTTATTAAACAAATCATTTGAATACCAAAATTTACCGGCAAATGATGCTTTAACAGAAGCTGCATTATTATTTCCATATATTAAGAATATGAAGCCTCATTTGCGTTATAGAGAATGCCTATTAGAATTACTCTTTAGATAAAAAAAAGGGGAGGGGGAGGTGCTGATTCCGCGTGACCATTAGTTACTTCATTGCGCATTATGCTATGATAAAAGAAAAGGCTGTTACTGTTGTTTCATCAGAATCAGCAGAAAAACACGAAATTCTAGTAGCAAAGTATAGCAAAAACGTGCCCGAAGAATGCATTTATAGCAATTAACCGTGTATAAGCTGTCAACAAACTATTGCTAAGCAGAAGTAACAGGACTCAGCAGTTGAAAATAAATCATTGAAAATGAGTACAGCAAAGACAACATTTATTCAATTACTAAAATTACATCTAGTGTGTACTTCTCAGTTTTTATAGCTTCCAGGATAGGGCATCTAAAAAATTTAAGTTATTGCTTCTCTGTTCCTAATAAAAATGTCATCGAAATTTCGGCTAGGAAAGAACATTTTCTTTTGTCACTCATTATTACCAAGACTGGGTAATATTGACTTGCAATCTGTGTAGCATCTGTTATAGTTCTACTGAAAAATGGTATTGACTGAACAGGAAAGAAATATTATTGATAATTCTTATCAATATGAGATAGGGTCCTTTCAAGGACACTGTATGTTATCGATTGACTTGTTCATGTAATAATTTCCTGGCGATCCATTATTTTATATTTTCCTTTAAAATCCAAGTCGACAAATACATCAGAATGTATTATCAGAATTATTGTATTTTAAATATAAAACAGCTTCATACAAATATTAAGAAGCCTTAATTGTATTTTTTCTGAAATTAAATAATTCCTTTAGTTTTTAGCATTATGTTAAATGTTTGAACTTTTTGAATTAGTTTTGTTTAATATACTTTCCAATTTAAATTTTAGTTTTAAATAGAAATCAAATTGAAATCTTTTCTGTTGCCTTAACTATATTTGCTTTTTTAAAAGCTGACAGATATAGAAAAATCGTAAATTAGTTGATAAGGAGAATACAAATCAAACACATATACTTATCAGGAACTCGGACAAAATATTCGGTAAGAAATTACTAACTATTTTCAGCGAAAAATGTCTTTCTCTTAACCAGCAATGAATTCTAACTGAATCTGTTGAAATACAAAGCATCAAGATTCCGAATTTCTGTCATGTTTAGGAAACAAATATATTCCATTAAAAAAAACTGAAGAAGTTCCATGTATAACGTTTTCCCTTTTTTAACTTGTTCCTCATCAATCATTTCCCACCGAAATTTTCATCATACATTTTTATTTATTTTGAACTTTTTTATACGTGCAATTAGTGAAAATATACTTGCCCAAAAGGAAATAAAATTTTTATTATAAGCCTTATCAATATATATTCATCTATTCACATGTTTTCACATGCTTTTTTTTAAAAAAATCTGATCACATTTTAATTTTTTTAAACTCGCGAACCTCATTGCATAAAAAAAGCAAATTAACTTTCATTAAAATTCATTTTATACTTCAATAACTCATTAAAATGTTTAATTATATTTATAGATATTGCTAAAAAGGATTTATTTTAAAACACTGTGAAACGCAATAATATAAACTATAAAGTTATTTATGAACTTAATATAAACTTATTTAATGCTAGACAACTCCCTTTGATTGAAAATTGTTGGAGATCAACTAGTAGTCATCAGATATATTCGCCTAAAGGTGAAAGTGAATCTACCAATACAAATATCGTACTTGATTATACTGAGTTAATGATGTTTGCAGTTTATTTTACTTGTTTAGTCTTCAACGAAACGAATGTGAAGCTCAATGAGGATTGTGAAATGCAGGGAGCTCTTCTATGCTGCATTCAGAAAATCACTTCCTGGTTCAATTGGTGTAGTTATAAACAAATCGTTATCATTGCTCACTTTAAAAATGAAAAATTAAAAGGAGAACCAGTGGGTGTTGTCCCCCCCCCCAAAAAAAAACTTTCCTAAACTCTCTGATAAAGATGTTAACCCAGAGAAAGCCAAGCATGGCATTGGTGTACGCATTTAACAAAATATTAAATTTTGATGTTAAGCATTTTTACTGAATCTACAGTACGATCCTTGGCGAGTTTTTTTGGCAATTGTTCCCAGACATGCATTTAGTAATAATAAAAAATTAAATGTGCGTTTAAAACTCTTTTTACACTGTCGATTGAAAGAAAAATTTCGCTAAAAACTAAACATG
This sequence comes from Argiope argentata, assembly GCA_026289955.1. Taxonomy (NCBI): domain Eukaryota; kingdom Metazoa; phylum Arthropoda; class Arachnida; order Araneae; family Araneidae; genus Argiope; species Argiope argentata. The sequence continues at coordinate 780,592 of JAOUZG010001904.1, read as the reverse complement.
CAGTCACAAAATCCCTTATCAAATTATATATATTTAAGTGCCGGCTTTCCGGTACAGAGGTAGCGCGTCTTTCTCGTGTTCTGGGAATCCCGGTTTGGGCATGGTTGTTCTGACTGTGTCCCCCTATAAAAAGGGACTGTGCAAGCGACTGTGATGAGTGTGTAGCTAAGTCGTACTCTTGGCCCTAGTAGGTGCTACTTGAAACAAGAGACACTCCTTTCGGCTTAAAATCTGCGGATATAATTAGAAGGGGGCTTGTCCATGGCAAGTGTCATAAGTAACAACAACAACAACAATATATTTAAGTCATTAAGTTTTTAGGTTTATAGTGCTTACTTGCTTTTGAAGTACAAACTGACGAAGGTCAACTCCTAGATGGATTTGGCTAAAAATCTGATAAGTGTCTAAACTGTAGATATTAAATGCGTGCTCCTGATTTTATCTAGACAGCTTTCTTTGTTTTGTATTTAACCTGTTAATTTTGTTTGTACGGGTGTTCGAATGTGGCATCCTCTGGATGGAATTTGCTCGAAATTCGATAGAAATATTCAAATTTTGTGTTAAGCCTAAATACCAATTCCATCCGTGTAGTTCAAAAGGTTTTAAAGTTATCTTTGTTATAAACAGACAGACGAACATTTTTCAAACATGTGTTTTTTGCATTTAGAGTGACTTCAAACGTAGAAATTCGTCAAAATCTCGAGTTCAATATCAATTGCATTGCTTTCAATGTACATCGTATACGAGAACCTGTAATTACCAGTTAACAGGTTAAAGATTTTGCTATGTATTTTTAATGGGGAATTTATAAATAAATATGAACTCAACATTTCATAAGTCTCACATAATCTTCCAGGGAAAGCCATTTTAACAAAAGGAACGAAAACAAAAATTTGAAAAAAAAAAAAAAAAAAACAGATAGACAAAGGGTCAAAAGAAAAAATATATAAAGAAAATTACATTTTTCGGAAAATGCCCTCAAAGTTAAATATAACTATTTCCATGACCTTCTTCGCAATCTAAATAGCTCTCTTAACAATCTAATAAATCATTGCCACTTATCTTATTTATTGATAAATGCATTACTGTAAAATTTTTATACGCTAATTAAATATTTCATGGGGAGGAGGGGAGGTGTGTCTTTTTTATAATTAGACGGTAATCAATCCCTCATCAATCTTAATAAGCCCGTGCATTGACTAGCTTAAAATTGACAGAAGTGTGGGTGCGCATGGGAATAATAACGAAAACAGGGATAAGAAGTTACTATTATTAATCATCCCAACCCCTTTTTCTGAATAGATTGAGCTATATTTTAGAATACTATTGAGATAGCTGTCTTATCAAATGGTTAAATTTGAATTTATTCGGGAAGAAAACCCCAACATTCTATTGGATATCTATACCTCTAAACTAGAAGTTACTAAACATTTAATATTTCAACTGACTTCTAAGAAACTGGATTTATAGCTTCCAATTTCATCATCGGAGCATTAAATTTTCTTTAGAGTTCAATTGCTGCCTTTCTTTCCGAAATGGGCTTAATAAACTTGTACAGAGGTACTTCGTGTGATGAATAAATATTTATTCTTTACATTCATTAAATATTCATACTAATGATAAACCGAATTGAACCTTCAATGCGAAAATGAGTTTTTGATTGGGTAGTCGGGATCTGTGGTACTGCATAAGAATGTTATCTCCATCGAAATCGATAAATTGAAGCAATGGATGTATCACTTACAGAGACCATTTCTTTATGTATGTCTTTTAGATATTGAAAAGGTACTTCTTTGTTTCACTGTTCCTTGCCACAAGTCTCCTGTTTAAGTATTATATTATTTTTTAGAGGACGAAAATGTACGATTGGAAGTATATTTTTTGTAAAAAATTATTTGGAATTTTGGTTAATAAATAATTAAACGAAATTTTCGCACTTTCTGAGATGACTAACAGCATAAAAATTAATTTTGCACTATATAAAAATTTTATAAGTTATCTTTCTAATAATGCCAATTTAATAGCCTTCGAAAGTTTTGCTTAGTTTTGGCGATTTTTTTTGCCTAATTTTGTACAATAATTTGTCTGAACTTCAAACAGTTTTCATTATTTCATCAACTTATCAGATCGAGTGATTTTCTTCCATTGTTTAAAATTAAAGAAGAAGGATTTTGTCTAATGTCTCTGCAATTTACGAGACTTATAAAAAAGTGAAGTAATAATATCGTTAATTTTATAAAATAAATGAATTATACATTTACATTTTTAGAAATGTATTGATGTCATAGAAGTAATCTTCACCAGAATGTACTTAATTACCACAGTATGTAAATAAATAAATAAATAACGCATTATTAATGTCTAGCAGTTTCACAGTATCACGGATAATAAACGATTTAACAGGAGTTACCGATAACCAATATCCCCGGAAAAATAGTTAATCTCCAATGACTACTAGTATATAAAATATATGTACGTATATATGATAAAACACATTTTCTAGGAAAGGAAGCAGGTGATGAGTTAAACGAAAATCAGGACATTATTCATCTCATTCATTATTTATAAAGAAAGAGTTCAAGTCTGAGCAGAGATTAAGATTTCTTTGATTAATCTATGACCAGTCGACGTCATACTCTAAATAGAAAGGCGGAAATGTGGAATAAACAGGTATAGAAACGTTATCGGAGCTTTTATAGCTTTTTAAAAGGCTATCCAAAATTTAGCTCAGGAAGAATTTTCATTTAAGCGCTTACAAATTTTAGACGCATGAGACCACAAATATGTCCGATTAAGAAATTAAAATGAATTCTGTATTCACGGGAAAATATTTAATTTCTAATAAAATATTTAATTGATTATAGCTAAATTTCTAATAAAGGGGATATTAGGACAATAATTTAAAAAGATATATAGAAATTCACATGGTTATTGTCTCTAATACGAGTCTACAGGACTTATCTACAGAATATATCTTCTAAGAATTATTAAAAGAGCTTTCAGTATAGACTTAAAATACTAGAAAAAAAACCAGTGAACTCCTCAACGTATTCTCACCCGCACTCTAATAAGCATATATACCTACTATGCCGGAGAACGCATTAGCGTACAATAATTACAAAATAATAGTCTTTGGCCTGAACTTAGTCCTTTTACCGATTTGGCATTCTTGGCGGGTTATTTGGCGATTAATACGGGCCGTGGTGGCCTGGTGGTAAGATCTTGGCTCGTGAGCCGTAGGATTTCTGGTTCGAGACCCGATTCCACCGAAAAACGGTCGTGTAAGAAGGGTCTGCTGCACGTTAAATCTGCCAGGCTCAAACGTCCTCCCGCTGGTGTGTAGTAATGTGGAGAGGAGGCGCCAGCTCAGGTATCGTCCTTGTCATCTGAATGTGGTTCAAAGTTACGAGGTCAGTCTCAAAATATCCCTAGTGTTGCTTTATATAGGGACGTTGATATAACAAAACAAAACTAAACTAATTGGCGATTAATACACGGAATGCTATTCATAGTATTCGAAAATCAAATGTATTTTAGATGCCTTCTTTCCAATCGAGTGAAACAAAATATCTCTCTATAAAAATTTAATATATTTAACTCATTGCGTTTTCAATTTATCGCAATTATATATTTCTGGAAATGAATATTAACAGATGATCAAACCTCATTGTACAAAAACCCTTCATTGTACATTTGGCACAAAATTGGATAGCTGTTTGCAATATAGATACTTAAAGCGTGCACCAAATTTTATTCATCAAGCTTTCTTCTTTTTCTAGCTGTCGTGTTAACTTCTATTCGAATAAAACATATTTCCTCTGAATGAATTATGTTCAAAATTCGGTAGAAATCTTTAAGTTTGGTGTAAAGACGTTATAATAAATTTTAACTGTCAAGTTCAAAGCGTTTTTGAGTTATCTTTATCACAGACAGACAGACGGGCAGTTTTAAAAAAATGTGTTTTTCGAACTCAGAGAGGTTTTAAAAATAAAAATTCGTCGAAATCTCTGATTAGGTTATATATATATATATATATATATATATATATATATATATATATAATATAAAATTACTATACTTTCTTTATACTGCGTATACGGTAAAGCACAAATAATCAGTTGATTTTTTTTAACCTTTAGTTATGTTATGCATATCCATCTTGAAAATCGTGAAGAAAATTTGTACAGCTACTGTACTGCTTTAAAAGTAAAGATTAATGAGAAGGAATAGAGAACTTATCGAAAACATCACGTTTTAGTTATTTTCAAGGAAGGCTATTCTTTAAAAGCGGAAACCTTTTATTTGTACAGATGAGGTCATTCAAACCATTTTTAATTCTCACTGGACTCTTCTCCCTTAATCAACTGCTAAACGAAGCGTAGTTTCCCTAAAGAGGTCAGAGTTTTTTATTAACTACAAATGTGGAGGATACGGGAATTTTGTCCCAATTTGAAAAAAAAAAATCCCAAATTTGTATAAAACATCCTGAATTTTACGCATAAACAGTATCACATTAAAAAGTTGAATTTAGGTTTATTTGGAAGCTAATTTAAATAGTTAATGTGAATTCTACATTCAAAACTTATTTTTACATATAAAATGGTCCCATGATCTAAATTATCAAGGGACTGTCGTCATTTTCAATTCTTTACCCCGTATAAAGATTGAATTTGACAGGAAGATGTTTCCATTGTTGAATGAAATACATTTTTTTCTGTTTAACATCATGCTACTAGTAAATTATTTTAGGTAAATCATTAGTACATTATTTTCGAATTCTAAGAACTCATAACTATTTGAATTAATAACACTAATTTCCCTTTCTCGTATATTTTGCGAAGAGAAATAGTATTTGTCGAGAAATCCAAACTCAAGACTTTGTCAAAATGCTACGAATATTCTTGAAGAAGGAAACAAATAGTCACTAAAAGCAACTATTATTTAAATAAAAAAACATATCCAAACTCATAAATTATTTATAAAAAAATTAATGAAATCTGCTATGCCTATTTCGATGTATCATATCAGAACATCATTTCTTGAGCGGCCAGGCACCAAGTGCTCTTTCAAGTTAAATTATATTTTTATTCATTTTAATCGTTTCATTGAATGAATCACTTTAGTACTACAAACGATCCAAAAGAGCTTTGTCTCGCATTTATTGTTTTAAAAAACATCACATTTCCTATTTATTTCATTTCATATGATCGCATGCTCAAAATGACATTTTTCTAGGCTTTATTAGCTGTAGTCATTAACTTATTTTTTAATCAGATCTTTTGTAAATGCCATGCCAACACGTCAGTAAAGGCTGATTTTTTGAGATGCATATGCAGATAACATTTTTTTTGTCTATGGATTTTTGTTGACGCCAAAAACATCATGTACTGATACGAAAATATTACCGAAAATAAGTTTGTAGCATTATATTAAACGAAGTATGTATTGAAAAATGAAACGAAATTGAATAGTTTATTAAAAGTGGGACTTCATAGTATGCAAGATCTCCAAATTTTAGACCCCTTCCCCCGAGTTCAAAAAACTCAGTTTTGGAAAATGCCCATCTGGCTGTGATAGAGATAACGCAAAATTTTTTAAGATGTTCGATTGAAATTTATGTATAGGTTTTACACCAAATTTGCAGAATATTATCTAATTTTGAGTAAAATCTGTTCAGAGAAAATCCTGCTGTTATAATTTAAGTTAACACGATAATTACAAAACAAAGAGATCTGAACAAATGAATTTCAGTACACAGATTTAACTTCTACAATGTAGACACTCATCAAAGTTTGAGACAAAAGCAACAACGGGTTGATCATCTGTCGGTGCTATCCGAATTATGTTAACGGATAACTCTCCCAATGATTTTAATTATATCAAATTTGATGTGGATTTTTTTGACATTAAAAGTGTAGCTGTCTGACGAATACTTCTTTTGATTAGTTGCAAAAATCCCATTTAAAACATAAAATTGATTTTTAGGTTTTATTATTTCATGCTAGGAATAATTGCCAATAAATTACGGGACGTGATGGATTCAAAAAAATTACTGAATTCACATCAAAAGTTAGTATTTCATAAATGTTTCATTCCGATGCCATGCAAAACGTTTATTGGTATGAGAAGCTTATTTAAGAATATGCGAAACATTTCGGAGAGATTACTCTTGCTGATTTAATCTTCTATCTTTCATGGAATTCTTTTATCTGCCTCCTGTAACTAAATACCTTTTTTTGTTTTGGTATTTGAATTTGACCAAATATGGTAATTCTTGGAATTCCATTTTTCTCTTTTTACAATGAACATGACTTCTAAAAAAGTTCCATCTTGTGGAGATTTTTTACTATCATATCTTTAATTACCATTCTCTTCTTTTTAGAAAAAATACCAATTTTTTTCTTTGTCTTTTTTTTTCTAAATTTTTTCTTCCCGTTAAAAGACTGCGCTACCTTAAATGTACTACATATTGATTAGAAACAAAAAAAATGAACGAAATATGCTATCAATATATGTAAAATAGAATAAAAAGTACATGTAATTATGTCACATAATTACTGTTTACACATATTAAAAGATGTATTTGTTATGAAATAAGAGTGGCTGTAAAAATTCTATCTTAGAGTTAAGATCCAAAGAAACCAATATTTTGATTTTATTTGATGGGATAAAAAGTTTTGATCATACAAAAAAAAGAAGTTGTTGTTAAAAGTTATGTTTGAACATGATGTTGTTTTGGGAATGAGATTTTTTGGCGTCAACAAAAATCCGTAGGCGAAAAATAAAAATTTTATTATCTGCACAAGCATTTCAAAAAATCAGCTTTTAATAATGCGATACCATCCCATTTACAAAAGTTCCGATTTTTTAAAAAAATAAGTTAATGACTACAACAAATTAAACTTTATATGAAATGATTATATGAAATGAACAATATAGGAAATGTGATATTTTTTAAACAATCAATGCGAGACAAAGTTTTTTGGATCATTTGCAATACTAAAGTGACTCATTCGATGAAACCATTAAAATGAATAAAAATATCATTTAACATGCACGCGCACGTGGTGCTTGGCCGTTCAAGAAATGATTTTCTGACATGATACATCGAAATATGCATAGCAGATTTCATTTTAATATTTTTAAATTTAAATACAGTTATAGGAAGCTTTGACACAAAGTGTGTTGAAAGGTCGTTGAAGACTAAAGATAAGGCACCGGATCTGGGACTGGAAAATTTCAGATTTAAAATCCGATTCCACTAAAGATTTGGTACAAATATACTCAAACTATATTTATAAGTTGACATTTCAATAGTTAAATGGGATGGTTTAGGAAAAAAATCGCTTGAAATATTCTAAAAGGCAGATGTTTTCCCCTTTCAATTTCAAAATATGGTACATAAGTTTCTTTTGGGGTAATAAGCGTTCACTAAAAAAATTTCCTTTTCTTCAAAAAATTATATTTTCAAATAAATATGAATCAAGATTTTATATTGATTTTTTTTCAATAAAAAATGTAAAGAAAAATTGTTTTATAACATTTTTGAATGAATTATAAAGTCATCCAAAAGTTATATAATTTTGAAAGTAATGTAAATATGAACAACCTGGTGCTCATTTTAATTTTTCATTAAAAAATGTTTATATTTATGGGAATTGTACGAAAAGAAATGAAAATAATAAATCGTTACTAAATTTTTAAGAACTAAAGGAATTTTTATTTGGATTTAAAAAGGAATAGTTTTATAACCGTTCTTAAGACAATAATATGTACTATCTTGATAATCACTGTGCGTAATGATGATAATATTGATAAAAAGATTTTACTGAATCAGCATTAATATATTTCTGCAATCTACCAACCATAACAGTTGATATTTGGAATGTCATCAAAGTCTTATACAAATAAAATTCCAAAAAAATAACGTATTTGATTTTTTTTTCTTTTGTAAAATTTTTACATCATATATGTTTTTATTATTTTCGTGAAAGACCTTCAATGAAATTGGAAGAAAAAAACTAATCTATTTTTAAAAAAGCAGCCCTTAAGAAATAGAAACGGAGAAAAAAAAAGAACTGCTAAACACTAAGAGAAATTCAAGAAACTATTATAAGAAAAAAAAACAATTTTTTTTAAAAAAAATGGTGTCGTTTGTATTATTGCGAATTTTTTTAAAGGGAAAGAAACTTTTTTATAAAGATTTTAGAAGCCATGACTGTAAGAAATATAATTTTCTTAATACTCTGAAGTATAAAGTAAGTCTCATTAATAATTTTTTTTTCCATTTCTGAAAAAAAATTGTATTACTAAAACTATAATATTTATATGAATAATATTAAGTAGATGTGATCTTAAAATGTTTCTAATTTTATATACATAATGAACTGGAATATCATATCATCCATTTTTTTAAAAAGAAATTTTGAATAATTTTTCGTAGAGTGTGTTCCCTTGAACTCAATGTTTTCTACAAATTGAAATGCAAAATTTTAAATACAGATGGCAGCACAACTGATAAGAATTGCTCTTCGGCGGTTATTCAATTTGTTTGGGAAAAATAACACAATTCAATACGATTACACACGAATCAAGACGAAATTTAATTACGCGAAGCTTGTATTTTAAATGATACAATTAAAACTTTTTATTGTAAATAAATATTTCCAATCATAAAAATAGGGGTATATTGGTACAAAAGTTAAAATTATGGTGTTAAAAAGTATTTTTTTAAAAATGAAGATATATATTGTATCATATATTATTTATATTTTTTTAAAATCTGATATTAAAGGGGGGTTAACATTAAAAAATAATAATAAAATCGCCTAAAAATTAAGTTTTCAAAAAAACTCTTAACGAAATAGGAAATCTTAATCTTATAATATGCTTAGTCTATTTATAAAACAATTATATAATAAAAACTATTAAAATAGTTTAATTCAAATATTTTCATATATTTAATAAGTAAATGGCACTGAAAGTTTTTGTAAATATAAGAATTTATTTAATTATATTCATTTAGCTGTCTAAAAAATATTATGGATAAAAGCAACGTATTTTTCAGTGCAAAAAAAAAGAGCATTCATTTAAAATTTAATAAATAAATAAATAAGGGTAGAAATGTACAGAGGTAATTTTATTTACAAAATAAACTTATTTGGATGTTACCCTTCGCAAAATAAAGATTTTTACTTCACTCATTAAAAGAACACGGATACATTAAAATAAATATTAGGTTAACAGAAAGTGAACACATTTTAAAATAAATACAAAACTTGAAAGAAAATTCTCCAGCCTTAATCACTGGTCCAATTTCATCAATTTTTCTTTTATTTCAAATAGTATGATTTTTAGAAGTTTCTTCAGCGGATGATAAACTTCGGAAGGATGTGATTTAAAATTAAATATCTCTACTTTGGATACTTATTTATCATACTAAACGTAAGTACAAAATTTTATCCTCGTAACTTTGGTAGCGAACTTGTTCATGTGATATTCGAAGGTAGAAACACTTCCTAGTAATGGATATCATTCAAACTTGAATCGAAATCTATTAATTTGACTTAAAGATGACACGCTGACTTTCATCCCTCTATCTCGCAGCATTTTTGAGTTACTGTGTTCTCAGACAGGCAGAAATAATTCCAGACATGCGTTTTTCAGTGTCAAGGACTAATAAATCATGAGAATTTCGAAAGCATATTTTTTTATGGTCACGTTAAATGGTTTTCAAATGCTGAGCTGGGAGACTAGACAAAATTGAAATAGAAAAATTTCGCATTAAAGTAAGAGATAATAATAATAATATATTTTTAAAAAACTCGCTGTCTGGATTTTTTATCATGTCAGAGCATGATGTTTTTGGGATGAGGTTTTTGGCGTAGACAAAAATCAAATGGTGAAAAATAAAATTTTTAATCCGCAGGTGAAAAATGAAGATTTTATTCCATAGGCGAAAAATTAAAACTTTATTATCTACACGAGCATATCAAAACACTCGATTTTTAATAACGTGTTGGCAACCCATTTACAAAAGCTCTGATTTAAAAAAAAGTTAGTGACTATCTCAAATAAAACAGAGAAAATCTCATTTTGAGCACGCGACTATATGAAATGGAATAAATAGGATCAATAATATTTTTTTAAACAAAAAAATGCTAATTAATTTCTTCTTCTAAAAAATGAAAATTCCTACTAATCTAAGCTTTAAATATCGAAACCACGTCGGTAACTTCTTATTTTTACATTGAAAATTTCATTGGCGAACTTTTCAACCAGAACGCTTTAAACATCGTATGGTGGATAACAATGTGACGAAGGCTAAAGATGATTATAACTAGCTAGTTTCTTTTTCATGTCACTACTTTTGCTTCTGTGTATACAGTTATAATGTATCTGGCCCAAATTGCCATCATGTCAGAACATGTTGTTTTGGGATGATGTTTATGGCGTTAACACAAATCCATAGGCAAAAAATAAAAAAGTCTGCAGGTGAAAAATAAAAACTTTATTATCTGTACAAGCATCTCAAAAAAAAGTCAGCTTTTAATAACGCGTTGCCATTGTATTTACAAAAGCTCTGATTTTTAAAAAAAGTTAATGACTACAGCCAATAAAACCTAGAAAAATGTCATTTTGAGCACGTGATTATATGAAATGAAATAAATAGGAAATGCGATATTTTTTTACACAATAAATAATCGTTTGCAATTCCAAAGTGACTCATTCAATGAAACGATTAAAATGAATATGCATAGAAGAATTCATTTTAATCTTTATTATTTTTTTAGCTATTTTGATGTGCTAGCTTTAAAGATAACTTTTTTTTTCGTCCATAAAGCCTACTTTTTGAATTCCAATTTTTTAATATACAATTGATAGGGGGGGGTGGTTAAATTTTGTAAAGTTTATTTTTGATTTATCTCTGATTCGCTATCGATTCCATGAAGCCATATTGGAGAGCATGGCCTATAAAATTCCAGGAATAGAAATAGGTAATTTGTGCAGATTTAAGCACAACCCTTGATCAGCAAGTCTTGGTCTCTTCGAAATATCCTCGCTTTTGCTTTTATGTAATGGCATGACTAAACAATATCATTTATAATATGATTGCTTAGCGGCGTCAGTAACTTCTTAGAGTTAAGTTCTTCTTAAGAGTTTTCTGCTCTTTAAATATGCTTCTTTGTTGAACCCACAAATCTCAACATCTGTTTAAGCTTCAATAATACAAATAAACTAGATATATAATATAACGTTTGAATGGATGGCTGATGATAGTCAATCAGGCCAGAACGAAATTGGGTAAATTTAGTTCAGCGATAGATTATCGTATTATCGTCTAGAAAAGAATCTAGGCCACTATTTATTTCGGTTATCTAAGTGGTTAATTTTTTATTAATTAAAAACTAGCTTTCCCACCAAAAATTTTCATGGCCGCCAAATAACTAATGGTTTAAGTTTGTTTCCCCCCCCCCCACGCTAACGAGGTCAGGCTTAACATGTTTTCGGTTGATTACTTCAAACGATTCTACTTATTTTATTAATGCTTGATGCAATCAAAATTAAACATTGAATCCGAAAGATCGATTAATTAACATTCTGAAGTACTTTTGAAAGAAATTTTCGATTTCAATTATGTTTTATTTTCAAATTTGTTTTGCGTTACCCCAACTGGTGTAGAAAATTCACGCATTAACATTGACCCAATTGGCGTTGAATAGGCATGCGCAGTATTTTCTTAACTCGATTTTGTTTTGGGCAGACTAATCAGCAAAACGATTTTGAATAATTGGTTTTCTGTTTTGTTTTATTTAAGGTACACACTGTAAATAAATTGTTTTTAGATTAATTGCGTGGACTAAGCTTTCACATAAAAATCCATATTTCGTGGTTTACGAAATGGGATTTTTTCGGTAGCGCTTTGTTTGGTTTGCATGTTCATCATTTCTTTATGTTAATGTAATTCGATCTTTCCAGTTCATTTCCCTTAATTTTTTTCCTGCTGTTCGTATTCTTTTCATCAATTTTCATTATTTTTGATTAATTTTTTTGCGTGCACTCCATTTTTATGCATTAACTGATTTTTTTTTTCTGCATTTACCTTAATGCGCTGCAGGGTGTATCAAAACCATGCAATTGGAAACCCTATCGCTCTACATTCGGCCTTTTCGCTGAAATTTGGCGACTAACTTTTTTTCTCCCCTATGCGAAAATTATTTTCAACAGCACCATAATGATACAGCTTGGTAACATTTTATATTGTGATCTGACCGCCATTCCTGATACATAAACATAAATATTTTCACACGCGCGAAGTCGCGGGTAAAAGCTGCTGCTGCTACTACTACTACTACTACTACACGCACACACACACATATATATATATAACTCTAATTTTATTTGTAATTAATTTCCAAGATTTTGTCTTGATTTAGTTCATACTAATTTCATTCTGGAAGCTTTTATAACTTCTTGATCCATTCGACTTTTTCTATTTAATAAATCAAATGAAGTATTACAAAGATAATTAATTACTCCAAGTGCAGAGTGGATGGATAATAAATCATTGATGTAAATATTCTTTTAGAGGATTCCTTGGATGAATCATAAATCACTGATTCTCTTGTCAAGATCAAATGTATAAGAATTCCTTTCGGAAATCTATACGTGTATGATTTATATCATAGTATATAAGACTAGAGATAAATGTTTCGCCCTTTTCTCCCCTTTTTTAAACCTTCTCCTGCTGTTTTACTGCGCAGCATACCTCTTGAGATGAAATAAAATCAAAATTGGGGATTCAGCATGTGTTTTCTGCATGATTTTGGGCCATCATTCTGCAACCCGTTTTCAATTCAAAACTAACATGGCTTACGTGATGTATGTATATATATATAATGACTGATTCATCTAATATTAATAAAATTGCATATGAATAAAAATTAAGTTATGGGATTTAATTTTCACATTTTCTTTACGCTATTTCAAGGCAGACTGCACCAAAGGTTCACGAGCTGAAATATGCTTTATGCTGAATTATGATCTGCCATTCAAGGCCAGTAGGAATTATTGCTATTATTTTTTCTGTTTATGGGTCACTATCTGTTTTGCATCCGAATCGAGTGATTATTTTTGATTTGAATGTTTATGAAAATAACGACAAAAAAATATTATTACAAGAAAATAAAACTAATTTCAGATTATTATTGGAACATTTAAAGAGATAATTAAGTAAGCAACTCTGATAAGGAAGTAGACACTCTTTTTACAACTGATGAGAACACCTCGCATATTTTCAAACTTTATTATCTCATGTATCATCTTTCATTTGGGAAAAGAGGCGCAAAGAGAACACAATTTCTAGAATGAAAATTCTTTAAATTGAGTAAATATACGTTTATATAATTTCAGAATTCAATCGCAATAATATGTTTGATATAATTTTAAAAATCGCCGATATTACTACGATGCACATATTCTAAAATTAAACTTTCGACTTTCATATTCGTAAGGGATCGAACTGTCTAGAAATTTAAGAAACTTTCTTCGCCAAGTCTTTAGGCTGAGCATTTCCTAATTAAAAATTCGGTACCATTTCATTCCCCAAATTGTTGCTTAATGAAATTCGGTATAAAAGTGTTATTAAAAGTAGCAACATTAAAATATTTACTTTCATATAAATAGCTGATGATTACTTGAAACTAATAATAATAATACAAAACTTCAATAGTAAACAATAATTTACTTCAAATTTGACTTAATAATAAGTTTATATTTCAATAGAAGAACCCAAATATACTTTATAATTAATAATAAAGTGCCCAGTCATCAACCTACACTTTCAATATATGGTATGAAATTAATTAATTTTTTTATCTCAGCAAAATAGGATATCATAATTAAAATGTTAGAGCAAATTTTATATCAAATAGAAATTAACTTTATTTAAATTGTATTAAGTATTTATCTTTTTTTATCTCATATCTATTTCATCTATAATTTTATAAAATGTACATTATGTGTATCAGCAATAATAATTAAATATAGAAAAAAATAGGAAAATAAAAATTAAGTTCTGAAAAAACATTGAAATAATATCTGAAGAAGGGGAGGAATAAGACAGGCTTCAGTACTCTAATTAAAATTATTTTATTCAAAAAAAAAATACACAAAATCAAATGTTCAAAGAGATATTAAAGATATTGTAAGAGTATTCATTTATTATCTTTAATATTGAAAAAGAAAGAATAATCTGAAATATTTTAAGTAAAACATATGTATACTAAAGGCATAAAGCTATCAAGTGATATTACAAAAGAGATAAGTAAATCTGAAACTGAGCAAATACCTTATGAAAGATATATTATTGCCAATAATTATGCAATTTTATTACCCACATTCCACAGTAAACAAAATCTTTAATGTTTAAAGATCCTTAATTTAAAGAATCCTTTATTCTTTATACTGAGAATTAACAATTATTTATCAACAATAAAAAAGGCAACTTTGAGAACTGATTTTTTGAACACATTATAACTGCAAGACACAGAATGCACCTTATAATCAAAAAGGACAGAACATCACATTCTTAAATATTATAGAACAATAGCACATAACTGCATTCAGTATTACTGATTAAGATCTAAAGCTTGTAATGAAAATGTTGAATTTCGCTCTTAAAATTTGCATAGCTAATAAAAGCAATTACTCACAATTATCTAAAGGTATAAGAAACACATAAATACTAAATATTTTTTTTAAAGTCACGATACATAATACAACCAGTCTTCAGATTATCATGACTGTTAACCATTCAAAGATATAGAGATAAAACAAAAATTCAAAGACACCAATGATTCAAAATAAAATATACATATACTAAGACAGCAGTGGTAACAAACACATAACACAGACAAAAAAAGGCACAATTAGAAAAGTGATAAATTCATTGTAAGATGGATAAAAATAAGTTCATTCAAGTTAAGTACACTTCATAATATGAAATTAAATAATTAGCATTATTTTTGAAGGATACTTAACATTACATGAAAATTCAAAAATCACATGCTTTAAACACAGACACAAATATAGAACAAACAAACAAAAAATCACAACAAAGACCATATTGAATACACATTCTACACTCGAAAAGAGAATTGTGACTTAAAATTTCAATCGGGGATATTTTTATAAACAAGTTATGTTTCTGAAAAATAGTGAATCTTGATAAAATAGTTAGATATTTTGTTAATCAGTACATTTTCATTTAGGTAGACATTAAAAAAATGACTAGTTCATTGTTTTTCTGTCCAGTCTTAATTATCATAAACATATTTAATATATTCATTATTATATATAGAAAAAAATTCTATATAATTTTGATTTGTCCATTTTCTTTACATTAGCTTATTTTTCAGTTTCATGAAACAAAAATTATATAAGATCTCTTGAAACAAAAAAAAAATTAAGAAATATTTTCAAGAACAATGATTTATATGACTTTTTATATTGAAAAGTCATATAAATAATTGTTCTTGAAATAAATTTTTATTTTCACTGGTATTTAACTATTATATATATATATATAAATAAAATTCCTTTGGATGAAATTGTATAAAAGAACAATAAACAAAACAAAACAAAAATTAAGTGAATAAACATGAGCAAAAATTGAATTAGTGAAACATAGACTATTTAGATCTGCCAAAATTAATTAATTTCATGAATGACATTAAATAAGCATCAAAAAATTTTTCATGACTCATGAACATTCACAAATATTAACACATCTAATATACATATTAATCAATATTTACAATTTATGACACCAATAATTTTTTATTAAAATATAAGTATTTTATTTATTGATTGGTGTAATAATAAAATAAATTTATGGCATCAGTGACTGTTCCTTTGATTTAAAAGAAAACATGTGTTGCTCATTGCATAGTTGTTGGGGCTAAGTATTAGGCATTGCCTAAATGTTATAGTATCTAGATTTAAAAATAAGTCTTATAACAATAAAATATATAACATGAATCTTATTTATTTCATTATGTATATTTTATCTAACATATATTGCACTTTGATTTTTCTGTAAGACATAAATTTTAAAAAAAATCGATACATAAATTTCTGGTCATATCAAGTAGTCCCTTCATAAGAATATCAAATTGCATAATGTTTTAGGTTATACATTATGCCTTTTCTTTTGCCAGTTTGTTGCTGAATAAATTAAAAATTTAAATTGTTGTGATGTGTTACATGTATGTCACATGAGTATAAACTGATGCTATTAAAAAGCAGTATTACACCAGCAGAAGAACTTCTAATATTCAATATTTGAGTTGAAATCCTGAAAAGAATAGGGCTTATATAAAGGCCAAGGCCTTCAATAATAGAATAGGTTCATAATAATTTATATATAACAACCAATTTTTACATATAATAACACAATTTAGAATGTTTTATGTCCTGTAACATAATTCAGAAAAGTGAATACATATTTTTTAATGTTTTCTTTTACACTAAAAGATTCCAAAATTTTATAAATATTCTTAATTTGAATTGGAAGATCATTTACCAAATTTAATATACATAATTTATTTTTAAATTATCATATTCAATGTGAGACAGGCATATATAATTTGACAAGCATAATTATTTAGGATTAAAATTTTTTAACTTGGAGTTTCATCAAATTCTTAGATTATTACAATAATTGTATTGGCGTGAAAAGCCAGACAATATTGTTATAATATATTGTTTGGCATTCACAACATCAAACAATATCATGGAGATATCAATACCCCACACTAAAAGGGACTTCTACTTTTATGCTTTAAATATATAAGAAAGTAAGAATAGAATACCAGTAGGGTAAACACTAGATAATATATTTAATCTATATTCAAATACATAAAGTAAATGTAATTTTAGAAAGTAAAAACTTAAAAAAAAATAGAGTCAAAGATGATAGTATATTGCTCTGAATATAATTTCATTTACATTATTGCATGTTAGAGTGATTGCATGAGATATTGAAAAACTGATTGGACCAACAAACAATTTTAATTAAACTGAATTAGGCATCCCATTTTATAAACTGCTGCTATGTAGTATCTAAAACTCCTTTGAACAATTTTAGTTTTGAAAGAAAAACTGTTTATTTTACTTAGATGCCTTAATTAGTTTACAAAAAATTGTGAGTTGATCTCTTGTGTTCAAAGTGTTTCAAGTATAATAACATGAAAGATTACAAAACATATATTAGACAACACAAAACATACAAATATACATATACAAGATATATACCATTGTTTATAACACCACAGCAGGTGCTTTAAAAGATACTTTTATTATTTTTTAATGAATTTATTTAAAGGACAAATTAATATAACAAATATTAATATAATGTTTTCATAATAAATATCATTAGCTGATCATTATTTTGTGACAAATTTCAATAGAATGAGTTTTTATTATGCACATGCATAATACAAATTGATGTACTTTCAAAAATAAACTGATAAAATGAATTTAACCAATTATAATTCATTGATTCAATAAACTGATAAAATATATTTAAATGATAATAATTTATTGATTTTATAAACTAACAAAATATATAATAATACATAGTGCAGTGCTTTTAAACATAAGGATTTAATAAGGTGATAAAATTCACATAATCATTCAAAGCATGAAATTAAATGTTTTCAATGAAAAAAAGTTTTTTCAAAAATAATCTCTAAATCTATATAAATATGTTTATCAAAGTACTTTAACTTGACATTTTGCGAATAAAATTAGTAAAAATAGAAGTACATTGTAAATTCCTTGTGGAATAAATATATTAAGTTATTAATATATGAATTATAAATCTTTATTTTTAGCAAGGAAAAAAATAGCATTTTGAACAAATTTCATTAATGCAGTTTCTAATCAAAATAATTGCCGCTTATTTCCTCAAAATATTTTCATAGAGTAAGCTGACTGCCTATCATTGACAAACAGATTAATTTAGAAAGCAGTCTGGTGTTTAATCACTGAGATATGGGTAATGTAGTATATGAATGCAATGATTAAGATCTTAACTATCTTTGAAATCGCAATTTGTCAAAGAACTTGTTTGTTTATTTAATATAATTATAAAAATATGTTTATATAATAATATTAGGTTGGGTGAAAAGAAATCTATTATTACTTTACAGCCATGTATCAAGAAAATAATGAATTTCTTTTTCCATTATTTTCAAAATTCCATATGAAAAGAAATCCATTATCTTCTCAGTAGATGGCGTAAAGTAATAATTGATTTCTTTTTCTCCAACCTAATATTAAATATACATTTAATATTTTTATATTTCATTCTTTGCTTTAAAGTTATTGCATTAACATGATTGTGGAAATACAAACTAATGGACGATCAACTCCTTGATATACTTGGATTCAATATTTATAAATATCTACACTTTAGGTGTTAAATCTGTGTACTAAATTTTATCATTCTAGCTCTCTTTATTTTATAGTTATTGTGCTAATTTACAGTTAGACCGGTTTCCATAGAAAGTTTTTGTTGGTGTAAAAATTGTATGCCAAACTTTATAAGTCTAGATGAAGTTATTATGTTCAGAGATTGTCAAAATTATAAATATTTTTCAGATTCAAGGAGGTCTGAAATGCAAACATTCATCAAAATTTTGTTTTCAAATTATTTAATATCAGTCCTTTTTTTTATACTTCTCCTATGAGACTGTAAAAAAGCTATAAGTATTTTAAGTAGGAGTAAAAACTGATGTTCAAAAGG
This sequence comes from Argiope argentata, assembly GCA_026289955.1. Classification (NCBI taxonomy): domain Eukaryota; kingdom Metazoa; phylum Arthropoda; class Arachnida; order Araneae; family Araneidae; genus Argiope; species Argiope argentata. Next base: position 761,781 of record JAOUZG010001904.1, on the reverse strand, counting down.
ATAATTAGGGGATTCCTTAACTATTTATATATCGATTCATTTAAACACGACTACATTATACTAAATCAGTAGCATTCTACTTTCATTTATCCTTAATCTACATTCAAATACAGATTCCAATTAGTATACACCACTCAATAACTACATTTTTCTTTCATCCTTGATTTATTTTTGAGAAAATTTATTCTTTTAGGATAATTGTAAAAAAATTAAACTATTTCCCAATAACTTTTTAAATTATGATAAAAATATTTTTAAAGAAATAACTTGACTTTTTTCCTTGTTTAAACTTTTAGCATAATTTCAAAGAATGTTACTTAAAATTAATCCAGGCACAAAAGGGGTTAAACAAATTTAAACAATTTTAACTTCAAATGAAGCAGAAACACTCCTTTCTTAAATATTTTTAAATGTATAAAAATGGTTTTGAATAATTTTCCAACATTTCTTTACAGCACATATTTACAAATATTCAGGCACTCAGTGTAAAGCAAATAATGAATAACTAATCTAATTTTCTAACATATCTTCTAAAATACTATCAAAACTAGTATGAAAATTAGTGCAAAATATATTTAATTTCATTCATCCATCATATAAAATTCTGAACTTTCTGCATGTATTACAATTCTATATTCATTGAAAAATAATCAAACTGTGATAATAAATAATATATTAGATAAATCAAATTTGTGATAAAAATTTAAATAATTTTAACAAAAAAATGATAAGACACATTATTTACTTCTTACAAAGCAAAAAATAACAATCTTATTTTATTGCCATTTGATATTATAATTTACTAAGTCAATAATAAACTAGATGCCAATCAAAAATTTTCTTTTTAGATATATTCAAAAAGCAAGTTTCTAAGCATTTTCTTATATCAAGTTTATTTCACTATATATCTTCAGAACATAGTCTTTTCATTTTGAAACATTATTCCGAGTTCATTTATTATTGAGACACATCATTCACTGAATATTAAAATTATAATTTTAAAAATATATATAAATAACATACTTTAAATTGCAATTCTGAAATGTATATGATATTTATACAATTTCTTAAAATTTCTTCAAACTTATCTGAGATGATTTAATTTTTCTTCAAGATAGTTTCTTCAGCAAAAATGATATTCTTTAAAACGATCTAAGAAGCAAATGTAAATTAAAAAATTGTAGAAAATATTTCTATCATCAAAATAGTTATAATGAAATATTGCAAAAAAATTTTTTCAATAGAATTTATTAATAAAAGTAAAATAAAATTCTAAAAGACCAATAACAAAAAAAATCATAACACAGAAATTTTATAATTGTATTTATCTCTAAAAAACTAATTCAAATTTCACTCTTCTTTATGTATATTCTTAACTACAAACTGCACATATTCTTTAAATATTGCGAGTAAAATATTCAGTTTTAAAGTTTCGGCTACATAGGAAACAGTATTTTTCCTAGTTTGAAATGGTTCTAACAGATTAAAATAATTATTGCTTAGAGATTTATGTATTCAATCATTGTTAAAAAAATTATCTTGAATATACAAAAAACTATTTTTCTACTACTTAATAATGCTCTCATAAAAAATATTTATAAGTATATAATCCATTAATTTATTTAAGAAACATTAAAAAAATCTACATACAGAAAAGTAGCTGCAATCTAGTCCGACAAATTCTTATATTGATAAGAAGAGAGCAGAGTTAAAATTTTTAAATTAATATTTGAAGCATACTCTATTAACACAAAATGCCACAGTTGTGATAATATGATATCTTGAAAACATTGTGTGATATTCAGAATACCAAACAATGTTGTAAAATTATCATATAATATCCAGTGCTAATAGAGTATACAAAACAAGTTTCAATTTCTACAGTCAACCATTTTATTCAATTCTTTCAGAGATAGAAGGTACATTATTTAATTCATAAACTTTTAAACACATTACGAAACATAATGACAAGTTTTCAACAATTACTTCACAGTCGTTATCATAGTAATGTAAATGATATAAAAAAAGAACAATGTGGAATGTATCATTCATCACTAATATATAGATGGCAGTGGAAAGATGCAACCTAATTGCTCGGCAGAAAGATCCAAAAAAGTGAATTTTATCTTTTACTTAATATGAATTGCTTTGAAGCGTTTTATTGTTTCATCTGGAATAGTATTTTGAAGCACTTCAGGTTTTTCAAGGCACATTTTTTGTAATCTACTAACAATAACTTTCAAAGATGCAACTTTTTCTTGAAATCCTCTGGGTTTTGAAATGCGATTATGATATGCTTTAGAGCACTGATACACTTCTTCATAAATGGTAGTAATTTCTCTCTGTTTGAATGAAGTGTTTTGAGAAATACTCTTTTCAGAAGAGCGTATTTTGGAAGTGGTATTATTCGATTCACTGGGAACTGGCATTGGGTGATTGTATTGAAGATATTTCTGGTTATTGGCCTGACTTTTAATTAATACAGGCTTTCTTCTTTTGCGAATCTAAAAGAAAGAAAAAGTCAATGTTTTCTTTTCTCTTTTTATTCAATATGTAAGATAAGCACTACTTGAGAATGCTTGGTACAACTATGTTTATTTTATTATTTTTTTTAAGTATCAACTTTTAATATTTTTCACACTGAAGAAAACATCTCAGAAAAAGTATCATCATTAGAGATTTGCTGACAACAATTATACTAATATTTTTTCTCTCCCTTTTAACCTTCATCTCTTTTAAAAAATCAAAGTTAATTATTTTCTTAATAATTAAAGTATATACCTATCAGTGAAAGGGAAAAATTCACAACCAATGTTTAAGAGATGAATACTGTTATTTTTTATTTCTGTCAAGTCATGCTAATTCCAATATCTGATGCTATTTGATGCCATACACAATAAAATGCAAAATATATATAGGCACAATATAATAAATACAAAAGTACAAAAGTTTATAATTAAATTTTTCAGCATATGTTATATTAGATGAGTGCAGTTGTAAAAATAACTTGTTAAACTTTTGGATAAACCTAGCTTTACTCCAAACTTTTTTTATCTTGGTTAATTTATATAACAGTCATACTCCTAATGATATAATTTGTTTAATAATTAATACATTTATGAATTTTTTTTATTTAGTTAGAAATAAATTGAACTTTTATAATTAAAACATAATTTCTTGCTTTGGAAAGTAAATATTATTAAGTAACTCTAACGGAGAGGTTTCTTGTTTTCTCATTGTAAATTTCCCATAAAACAATATTATCTTTATATGCATGTAAACATACTTTAACAGTTGCACGGCTGAATAGAAGAAGCTTTTGAAATGCTAACTTTATTTATATCATCATTGGTGGCATATTATGTACAAGGAAGAAACAATGAGATACATCAATCATGACACAGAATAGACTAAAACTTTCCCCTTTAGTGGTTTTTTCAATGACACTTTGATAGGATTTTTTTTGACACATTCAGAAAAAGTAAATTTAATATCTTTAAAAGAATGTGGTAAACATTAAAAATTTTATCTCTTTTCTTGGAACATAAGAACCTGCTGAATTAAAAGCTTTATAGAGACAGAATAATAATAATAAAATAAAAATTGAATACTTAAATAAGAGAAGAAATTTAATATGAGTTAAATTAAGATAAAAATTTGGAAATATTAATCAATATTTAAATTAAGAGATTATTACAAATATGTCTCCTTACAGCCTTCACTAAATTATAATCATGATAAAATAGAATTAATACACAAATTTTTTAAATATTCATCAGAAATTCATAAAATATTTTATAATAATAAATCATAATTTCCAAAGCTAAAAAGCTACGAATTGACTTTAAATGATTTTCCCTAATAGCTGAATCTACTTTTCTTCTTAATATATAAACATCAAAATAAACAGTACATAAACTTGAATAATTAATTATAAATACACTTATTAATAAGGATTTATACACACACAAACCATTATATAAGCAAATCAATTTGCTTTTTATCTTTTTCATGTGGAGTATGTGTAAGTTAGGACCTAGCTCGCAACATAATAATTTGTAGCGAAGTAACATAGCCGCTAAACAAAAGTGCTGTTCCCAATCTAGTCTCCATGTCATAATTTTGGTTATGTATATTTTGCAGTAACTTAAATCATTGAATAGTTTTAGATAAAAAAAATTTCATTTGCAATTTAATGAAAGAAATTAAACAATTGATTTTTACTATGCATTTCACCAAGGCAGAGTGGGAGAACATTCCAAAGAGAAAGAAAGACAAAAGCTTTTTAGAAATTTCACAAGAGATAATATTTAAATGAGTGAAACGGATATTCACACATAGACTTAAAGCATCATGTAGTTTAAAGATATCAGACATGATTTAAATTTATGTTGTTGCTTCTTATGGCAATTGCTATGTACAAGCTCGCTGAGATATTCATCATCTCTTGTTTTGTAGTAGTGCTAAGAGTATGACTTTTGCTACTCAATCACCACATTCACTTGGCACATTCAAACACCTTAGAGATAGAACAACCATGCTCAAACCAGGACTAGATACTGGGATGCCCGGATCATGACCTCTATGCCATGACACTGGCACAATTTATATGATTCGTGATAGGTATAAATTATTTATGTTAGAAACATGATTTATGATAAGTATAAATGACATTAGGCATTTACTTGACTTTCTTTAGTAAATTAATAAATTTAGAAGCACATTTTTAAAAATGTCTCTTAGCTATTCAACAACTTCAAAAATTAATATTATGAGATTTTTTTTAAAAAAATAAGATAAGACTAGGATTTATGATTTAAAAAAAGCATTCTAACACCATATGACACAAATTTGGAGAAAAACAAGCTGAATTTCTTAAACAATAAATCATATACAACAGAAACATTGAGAAATAAAAATGAATAAACAATGATTAATACAAAAATAAAACAAATTTCTACAAAAAGTATCAGTAATATTACAGTTATTGTAGAGTTATTATACAAAAAACTCAAACTCAAATTAAGTTATTTAATTTTTAGAAGGACATTATGGTCAGGAAGTTAACAATGGATCAAGGAAATTCTAATAATCAAGATAATTAATCAAATAATTGAAAAGAAAAATTCATATGTAAAAAAACTACGCAAACAATTTATTACAATAAATAAACACATTTTTTTTTTTTGTAAAAATGGAGGGAAAAAAACCATTTCAACAAATTTTAAAATACTGTTAAACAGAACTATAATTTAAAAAGTTCACATAAGATTTTAAACACATTTTAAAACAAAACGATTTTAAAAAAATAGATGATAAACAAAAGGATTTAATATAAATAATAGTAGGAGTGCACATTAAAAAAAATTGTTCAAGGGCAATTTATTATAAAATACAAAGTAAAAAACGACTTTAAAAGAAAATGAATACAGAAATATTTGATTATGGTTCAAAAATGATAACTTAATTAAAAGATAGGGAAAATAATGCATTTATAATTATCTATTTATTGTACACAGTTTGTAAGTTCATTTAATTTTGATGTTCTTCAATAATATACACATTAATATTATGTAACATTAGTATATTAAAAAACGCAAATATATTTAATAATTGAAGTAACTTACTCGTTGAGCATATGGTTTATGGCGCATTAAACTAGAAATATGACAATAAGTATGCTGACGCCATTTATTAGAGATTTGTGGCGATTTCAAATTATTAGGGATGTCAACAGTTGAAGATGAGCTTGAATCTGATTCCTCAGACTGCATAATAAAAAACAAATATTTCCAAGGCGAGTAAAAATGATACTAAATCACAGATAGTTTCGTTTCCATACGATGGATGAAAACAAAACTAACGATCTTGGAAACACCAAACGGTGAAAGTCCAATTTTATTGAGAAATTCAGCACTGAAATTCAATAGCATTTCTTACAAGGTCAAGTTAGTAGCTGCTGATATTAATTAGATTAAGAATAATTTGCATCACAAACGAGTATTTACAATAACAAACTGCTTCCCAGTGATTGAAAGGTAAACATGAAATGTTGAGTTGTCTTAAAAATGCGTTTGTACTGCGATATTTTGAAAAATGTTTACATACTACATTTAACAAATGGTGAAATGACGTCTGTTTGCTTAGTTTTACAGATAATAATGTATGAATTGAAAAAAATATATATTTATTTTATTTTAGTTATTTAATTTTGCTCTTTTGATGTCTGAAAGAGGAAATATCTTATCTACTGAATATTAGTCTTATAAACCGTGCTGCCATCTGTATGGAAACAGAATTACTAATTTCCTATTATTTTAATTTAATTTTTTTTCTTTCCAAAATACTCGGAACAAAATTTTTTAACGATATTTAAGCTTTTACTAATTAGCTGTTCAAAATTATGAAAAAATTTTAATTATTGAAACAAATTGTTTTGTAATATTAAAAGTTGAATTGAAGGAATCCACAAGAAATAGGTTTTAGAATTTGCTCAAAAAGTGAAATTAATTTTAAAATTTGATTCATGCTTCCACTGAGAAATGTATTTCCATGTTCAGTTTCCCCCACTGATAAATTTAAAAGTACCTTCACAAGCATAAATTTTATGAAACTATTTTTGTGCATTATCTGAAAATAAAATTTTATTAATAATAAAGACTTAAAGAATTATAATTTCGAAATAAGAATCAAGCAATTCTAGATTAATTTCAATTCATATAACTTAATCGAGATTCTATTTTATTTTTAACAGATATAACAATTTCTTTCAGCATTATCTTTTGCATTGTTCCGTCATTCCTTTATTTTTAAAAAATCAATTACCAAAACTTTGTCTTTGGCATAGTATCTAAAAGCTGAATTTTTAAGAAAACTTTTTAGCTTTTAAATGGAATAATTAAGATTAAGACTTTATTTCAGAAGTAACAAATGATGATATGAAATTGAATGTTTTTTCTTCTTCGTTTGTATATATTTTGATATTTAAATATTTCTCTCATTGTTATTTCTGTTTATTTTACTTTTTTACTATAAATAACTATTAATATTCGACATATACTACTAATAAAAGAAAATGTGTGCGTTTTGATGCTCTACGGGATAGATACTATTTGATCCAGAACTACAGAATTTTAAGGGGGAAGAACATTCTTTTCGATAAAATTTTAATTACAATTTTTATTAATTGAATAGTAAATGCAATTTAATCAAATAATGTTTGGCGTTTTTCTGAGTTGCAATATCCAAAAATATTGTGCACGAAAGTTACCTTTACATCATTCCAAAATTTTAAAAACTTTTTTTTATGATAAAAATTTAACTCTTAAATTTTTTCTTAAATTTCAACATTTCAAGAAGATAATTTTTTACATAACTTTTAACAACATATTTAATTATTTCAATGAAATTTAAACCGTGTTCATTTCTGTTTCATCAAATATTTTATCACTTAGTTTCAATCTATTGTTCCAAATTAAAAAAAAGAAACATTTTACTTATATATATATATATATATATATATATATATATATATATATATATATTTGTTTCGTATACGAATCGTAGAGAAAATACTGTAATCGACAAGAAGTTAAGTTTAAAATTTTAATTTAAGATTTTCACTTTTCATAACTTTATGAGTTCGAAAAGCGAATTATTTTAGCCTTATTTCTGCATATCTATACATCTATCTTTGAACATGATTACAAAAAAAATGCTCTCATCTTAAAAGATGAAATTTAGACAAAATGTGTAGATTTCTATCAGTTTTTGAACGAATCCATTTAGAAAAAGTTAATCTGTCTTCTGGTACAAATGAATTAGATAATTGCAAAACGTAAAGAGCTAGGAAGGTAAAAATTTGATATGCATTTAGAATCTAAAATGGGAATTCTTATTTAAATTTCAGCCAAATCTGTTTGAGAGTTGTCTTGAATTTCACAAGTATGTAAACTCGATGATTAAAGATTTGTGACTAATTTCATTTTGTGTGTTTTTTTTAAAAAAAACACTGCAAAATTGTTGTTTTTCATTTTTTTGAACAAAATAATTTGAAAAAACATCAATGTATCCATCATTAATCACTTAAAAGTTTTTCACAAAAATTGGAAATATGTGAGGTTTTGACTAAAAAAAAGTTTCGAACCAAAAACCTTTTAGTTTAAAGTATATCAAATATTTTCCTCAAAATTATGTAAATAGCTCAATAAATATATTTCTTATATTCCGAAGTAAAAACAGCTTCTTCTATCTGATCTTTAAATACAAGAGTTAAAGTTTTAAATAAAATAAAGTTTTAAAAAAATTTCGCATCGTACACAAAAAATTATTCTATATTTTTATATGAACTGGCTGCTTACTCAGAAAATGTAAAGAAAATATTGAGAAAATATTCTATCATATGTAATCAAAAAATATTGCATTAGATATTAATTTGAAATTCTTTTTGTATAAAAATTATTCCAAAAATTAGAATTTGTGAAAAAGCATTGAAATTAGCAGTAAAGATTAAAATTACATGACTTTAATGTCTATTGATTTGAGGCTTCAAAACAGTGTTTTCATGTAATCAGAGGCCTGAAGTTATGTCTGAGATTAATTGAAATAAAATATTACCAAAATCAATAGTCACCAAAATAAATGTTTCTGTTATTCTCTTTTTCCAGAAGCACATATGCATGGCAATCACAAAATAAAATATTCATTATAAATGCGTTTCATTGTCATTTCATTTTATAATTAATAAAGCACGCGGCAGATTGAAATTATCCAACCCATTTCGGTATTAAATAATGATATTAACATACGCACAAATGGGCAGAGAAAAGACAAAAAAAAAAAAAAAATTTCGCATTCTAAAATTTTGGCTCTAAAATTCATTATTAAACTTATTAGTTTCTAATTTAACTTGTTTACAAATTTACCAATAAGAAATGCACAATTCTAAAAGAAATAATACAAATAGACATAATTCAAATATATATACAATATAAATATAAAATATATAATATAATATAACATATAATTCTTATATAAATAATACAAATACAAGTAATAAAATATAATTCCATAAGAAATAATAAGTAATCCAGAGTGACATAATTTCATGATAAATAATAAATAATCCTGAGGGGCGTAATTCCAAAACGAAAAAGAAATAAATCAGACTACCATAATTTAATAATAAAATTGTATGATTATCTGATAGACATGATCCAAGATAGATGACATATAATTCAGACGGCAGCATTCGCAAATAATAATAATAATAATAATAATTGACGCAAACTTATAACTAAACGAAATTAAAAATAATGTAGACACATTATTCAAAATAAATAACACATGATCCAGACGGACATAATAAAAAAATGAATAATCATATTTGATGAAATCCAAAAGTTGGAAATTTATTAAAACTCTGAACTGTTTTAATAGCAATTACTTTGAAACTTGTTTTTGTACAATTTGTAATTCAACAGTTCATCTATTTTAATGAATAAACTATTGATTGAGTTGGACTAAATGTTATGTCTATACTTCTCTCCAATATCTCGCAATTCTGAATTTTCTATTATCTATGCGAATCTGCAGAAACAAATACTGTGAAATGCGTTGCAATAAATGAAAGATTGGAATTTGCAAGATAGATTGGAATTGATAAATTATTTTAGATAATCAGTTTGTTACGGATAAATTAATTTTTGATTAATTTGTAACTTAGAAACATTACTAGCATTATTAAATGAAAATTCCAAATCGGTTAGTTGCAATTAAAAGCAATAATTCTTAATTTTAAAATGAACCGTTTCTTCCAGAAAAGATGAAATAAATAAGAATTCGTTTTCTTTGTTTTTGAACATTTATAAATATTAAGGGATCCATATCACGCATTCCAGTTAAATTTACGAATTAGTTTATTAAATCTTCATCAGAACTTTGTATTGATTAATTAAATCAATAATGATGAATTAGCTTAAAATAATACAGGATGGCATTCTACGGTCATATGCCGGAAATTTCAAAATCAATTAATTTTATGAATTAGAATTGGTAAATTACTCTGTTCATCATTTTCAGAAGAATGATTGTTCTTCAATAATAGTACAAAATTTAATTGATGTTTGAAAATATTCATCGAAATTAGTTTCACTTTTCATTTATCGTCTGCATTTTTAAAAACAGAATCTGATATTAAATTCCTGATTTATGTAAATGTAAAAGCAGAAAACTGAATTATTTTATTAATGCACGCGAAGGAAATCAATTCGTTGGACGTGTAATCGTTAAAGATTAGCAGTTATAAAGTTATGTATTGCCAATAGCAACTTAGCAATACTTTATATTGAACATGTTGAAGAAACTTTTTCCTAAATATTTTCTTCTCAATATTTTACCTGTCAATTGTGTACTTTTAATGAGTACTTTTTTATTTAGTAAATGTTTCATGTTTCCCAAAGAATTCACTATTCGTTTTTCATTGAAGAAATTTAAACATTCCTGCCTATTTTACCATTTTACTTTTTTTAAATTATTTTAAATATGCATATTTCTTGTTGTTAGAAAAGATTGATAATGGAATAATTTCAAATTGAAATTAATTATATAAGTATAATTCGGGATGTGTCTTTATATTAAAGTCTGTCGATATTTATCAAATTTCTGATTATCTATCTGTATGTTATTGTGTAGTAAGCATGATTATTCAAAAATATTAAATAGAAGGATAAATATGGATATGTGATCCTGATCGCTCAATGGCTGATCAGTCCGTTAGACTGCTAAGTGTTTAAATGGGTTAAAAAAGTAATTAACTATACAAATGGAATTTAAATGTGTAATTTAAATAAAAAATGATTATTTAATTTGTATCATAGTCTTGACCCAACTGACTAAGAAGAAAAAGTTCTTATCTTTTCTCATTCATAATATTAAAACAAAAACTTCTGTATTGTACAATAGAAAATTTGAGACAAGCGCAATATATATGCTTCATATAATCGAATAGAATATTAGCTTAATGTGACTGACTCATTGTTTTTGTCAACTGATCTAAATAAACAAGTTTTAACTATTAAACAATCTTTATTTACAAACATTTTTCTAAAAATTTCAAACCCATAATAAATTTTAAAAAAATTATTTTACAAATAAAACCGAATAATAATTAATGTGAAATATAGTTAAAATGTCACGGTTAATTTTATCCTTAAAAAGTCTCCCTTGAGTTCCCATATAATAGATTCTGCTGAATTATTTATGAAGCGTTTAAACAAAAAAATTCAATTTAATCTCAGAATGCAGAAAACCTTAACTCTTTTTTTCCGTTCCAGTGAATTTCAATAATGGCTAAACTCGATTCACTAAAATATGAATACTTTAATCTAAACTTTCAATGGAAAAATAGCAACAAATTCATTACTGAAACTGAACATTACGCCCGAGCCCATAAATTCTCAGCGAAGCATGGCAATTTCACACATAACCTACCTTTTGTGTTTAGAGATAATCGTGCCATTGCCATAATCTAATTCACAAATGATAAAAGAAAACAACTGGCTGCAATTGGCAAATAATCCAGCGAATAAAATTCCCAAAACTCGTGTTCCCAGACAAATCTGTCGATAACTCTTGCAATCACCGGCACCACTAAGCTCTGAAGACTCAACTACCATCAATTGGCCTGGTTGCAAACCTTGCCAACCTTGTTCATCCAAAGGAACAAAAAAATGGCGGGAAAAAAAAGAATAAAGAATAGAATATTTTTTAGATAAATGACTGGGAGGCTTTTAGAGAAAATTACTAGACGGTGGACTACAGCTAGACCGGCATGCATTTTTCAGAAATTTCCTCTCTTTCTTGTCTTGGGTCCCTTCCAAAGCCATCGAGGAATGACAAATCACGTGCGTGACAAGCTCGAGATGGAACGTTCTTGTGACAAAGTGGGTTCTGAAATGGGACTGTTTCCGTCCGGCCACTCGTTATCAGTCTCGGAGCTTTGTGTTCTTCCAGCGAATTAAGATCTAAAATTAGATCTCGGTTCTTGAAGATTTCTCTATTCTAAGAAATATCTTAACTTATTCATCCGATTTGGATGACATAGATTTGATTATATGTGAGATAATTTGATTTGGACCAGTGAATCAGAAATTAATAATAATAAAAAATGATATTGAAAAAATAATTGGAGCCTATTTTTAGATTCATTCGACCTTTCGATTACTCAGCCTACAATATTTTATGATATGGGCAATCAAATTTGTTTAGTTAGATAATAAATTTCTATGATGTTATCCTTCCATCTAAATGTACTTGACTCTAAAAAGATTTACTTTACAACATGGTTTTATAAATATTATTATTAGTTTTTTTTTAGTATTTTACTGTAATAACGTCCTCTGAGATATATGTGATGCCATTTTTTTAATTATTTTATAGGTAAAAAGAATTCAAAACGAAAATACTGTCATCGTCGAAAGTTTAAATTTCAATATTTTAATGAATGTACATTTTTAGGTTTGAAATCTGACTAAACCACTAATTAATGAAAGCTAAAAATTGTTAATTTAAATTGTTGAAGTTTTATTTGAATTTGAAATAATACATTAGAGATTTAATAGGTATTAAATAAAATAGGCTCACCCGAGAACAAATAGAATATTGAAGGCGGTTATGAATAAATGAAAATATGTGTAAGTGTTGGCAACTGGATGTACAGCTGACAAATTTGTCCAAAACATTGCATGGAGATTGGCAACGCGTTCAGGGCTTCAATTTTTAAAATCCTTTTTAATTAATTAAAAATTAGGATAGATTCAGGAGTTTTTATTCGAACTTTGAAAAATATATTACAGCTCAAAAATTATTTTTATAGCTTCTGAAGATTTAAAAAGACACACCTTATGTTTAAGGAATAAATTTATTTGCTATATATTTTAACTTATTTTAATAAAAAATATTTTTCGGCATATAGTTTGCAACAAAATTTTTCATTGTTAAAATGGAGTTTAAATTAGTTTCATTATCACAGTAAACATAAATACAATTATAACTTTTATAATAATAAATATTTTATCCTGAAATTTTCTTTTATTAGATAAAATCTGTTGATTTGATTCTTTTTCAAGCTATACAAGTTTCTTTTTAAAATGGATTAAATAAATCCTTTCAATATGATTTTTAAGTTTTTGGTGAGACAAAATTTAATTACAAAACTAAACATTAATGAATGTGTTTCTATTGTTAGAAAGGTGCTGACAAACATAATTTCAAATACTAATTATCCTGAATGAAATTTAACTTAATGTATAAAAAGTTATCATCATTCTTTACGTTTGAATCTTTGCTTTCTCATTAAAGTGTATTAAATAGCTTTATTGAATCTATAAAGGAATTAAAAAGTTATTAATCTAAAATTTTTATTTATAAATATGTATCTATAAATTACTTTTAAACATATATAATTAAATTTACATTTTTAGCTAACTTTAAAATTTATTTTAAGTTTATTTTAAAAGATTTTTTCACTTGAAATAAAAATGAATGCAAAAAAATGTTACATGCGCGCATGAGGGAAAATGGCTTTTATCAAAGCATTGCCATTACTTTTACAATAGTTTAAATAAAAGTATTTACTCCAAAATAAACTTAGATATAATTTTGGGCAAGTGTTTTCAAGGAACAAAATAAATGTGGTATTATTTATATGATACAAGAAATATGATATCTTCTAGAAAGACAAGTATAAAAAAAGGTCTAAGTAGAATTTTAATTTTTTAAGTTCGCTTTATTACATCTCGAGAGGCACGCATTATTTACAAGCAAGGTGGATAAGGTACTTCCACTCTCAGCTTGGAAAAAAAAAAAACAGAAGATAATAAAGAGCTAAATCCTTTATCCCAAGTCTTATATACAATCAGATTATAAAATATATAACTTGAACCAATTCTGATAGGAATTCTCACACGTGTCGACCTTGACAAGGAAAATTCAATGTTCCTTTAGAAGAATCGTTTTACATCAGCAATTCTATATCATTTCACTCGGCAAGTAGGTACCGCTGACGCAGGGTTTATTACAACGCTTTAATTGATTTAATTAAATAGAAAAAGTGGAATGGGATCAGAAAATAAGAGAATATTTTAGAATAACTTCAATACGTAATGAATTAAGCTAAAAATTAAGATATTAATTCGGATTTTTCACGCACGCACACACACAGAGAGAGAGAGAGAGAGTATAAAATAAAGTCTCCTGAAAGCGTCTGTATTTTGAAACCACAAAAACACGATAAATACTAAATGTATATTAGAAAAATTTATACCATTTTGTTGAGCATTTGTTGGGGAAGGTTTAAGTATAAAAAATCTTATCGAAATAAAAAAGGAGAGTTTTATAATTGCGATTTTAATTTAAGAACTAAAAATGTCTAACTGCGCATGTGCAAATAGAAAAAGCTGCGATATGCGTTATGTTTCTTTGTTTACGTTTGATTTTAAACAGCGATTTAAATATCATTACACTGAAAAGAAGGAAATCCTACCTCGAATTGATCCTTGTGTTTTTTCAAAGGACATACCATATTTTTATCTTTGTAACCGTCTAAATATCTTCAAATGTGTGCAGTAAAAATTGTTTTTTATCTATTTTTGATAATTTATAAATATATTTTTATATTTGTCTGATAGTGCGTAACTAGCCTTTGTCACATCGGGTGGAGGCTGGATTTAAGTTTAAATCCAATTTTTATTCTTGAATGCTATGCCACGGGCAATGCCGTGTGGGTACTGCTAGTTAATCGTAAATATTACCATTTCATAAAAACCTATGAATTTAGGTCACTCTATTGTTTGTTTCAAAGAAGAGACATTTCTGTTTCAATTCACATATAACAGAAGAGGCGGAAAGTAGAGAACTGCATAATATAATGAATAAATGAACGTAATATTTCTATAAATAGTATGAACATTAAAATTTTAAACGTAAAATATTTCACTTCAGAAGGTTATTAAGAGACTAAGTTACATAAAATATTCAGTTGAACATTTTCGCGATCGTTAATCACTGCGATCTAGTTGGTTGCCAAAAAATCACTAGTTTAGGATAAAATGAGATTAATGGCTATGAAATTAAGGTTAATTTTAGTTTTTTTTAAATTGAAACTATTTTTTTTATTTCTCGAACACGATGATGAAGAGACAGATTATAATCGTTAAAAAATTCAAATTCAAGATTTCGATAAATTTTCACCTTCCAAACCCTCCTAATTTAAAAAAACAAACTCCTTTTTTGACATTTTATCTGTCCGTTTGTCTGTAAGCACGAAATACGTAAAACTAGAACGACATATTATACGCACTTACTACCAAATGCGTACATTTTTATGTTGTGATATTATTGTTATCAGTGGCATATGCCATGGGCAAGCTTCACCGATGCGTCAGCGAGTTTAAAACCGAAAGGAGCGTCTCTTGTTTTGAAGTAGCGACAAATAGGGCCAAGAGTATGACTTAGCTACTAACCCATCACTGTCTCTTGCACAGTCCCTTTTTACAAGGGGGGGGGCACATTCATACACCTCACAGATAGAATACAGAAGAACAACCATGCCCGTACCGGGACTCGAACCCTGGATGCCAGCTCTCGGGAAAACCCCGCTACCTCTATGTCAGGACGCCGGAGTGTAATTTCATTCATTTGTAAACGATATCATTCAGAGGAAGTCAGTCTGTTAGGCTGCTCGATTCAAAGTAAATTCCATAAATACAAAATGCATAGATTTAGATGCATAAGATTTGGTGCACAACTTTAGCACCTAAAATATAATAAACGCTTTGTATCAAACCTCTCAAAAGGTGGATCGTCCGGGTATCTGTATTTTCACGAACATGTAAAAGCAATAACTCATACATGTAGTGGCTTAATAAAATTCAGTATAGAAGTTCCATGTCCAGTTTTGGTTTCAATCAGGTAGCAAAAGGCATTCAAGGTGCAAATCCGGATGATTTTTTTAGTAAGATTCCAGATTCAGATGCTAGATTCAGGATTAAAAAAAATCTATACTTCTTAGTATTATTTATTCGTGGATAATCACTTCCTTGGATTAGGTCGCCAATGCATTGGTAATTTTTCCAGGCTGTAACATTTTATGGAGAACTTCATTGGAACGATTTAAGATCACTACGACTGGTTTTATCAAGTGAGAACAAATTGTTTTGGGAATGGGGCTTCTATTGACGAAATTTTGGACTTCGAAATTTTTTTATTATGGAAATAGTAACTTTTAAAGCTTAACCGGTAAAACTTTATTATATTAGAAACATTCCAAATTCGCAGCGTTTGTTTTTAGATTCTGAATTTCCACAACCTAGTTTCATTTTTATTCATATCCTTCAAAATACTTTGTAGAAAGATTATTACAAGAAGTTCAATCCACTTTATGAAAAAAATTTTGGGGGTAAAATTTATCAACGTAATTTGTGTTAACAGATTTAATATTTCAACTCTTGGCAATAAAATTGTCTTTTGAACAAACAAATATCATCATATGATAACTTGATATTGCAGATTGCATTTTTTTTATTTTTTCATAATTGATGTATTTTTATAGTGAATTTTGCGGTTCATTTATTTATCTTCATTTACCAAATGCATGCTCTGTTTCTAAATTGAATTTATTTCTTAACTTAAAATTAATTATAGATTGCTAATCAATGCTTTTTATTTTTAGGTAAGTTTATACTTTTCATCTACAACAGTATGCAAGCAAAAATCATTCATTAAGCTATGGAATTAACTATTAAGCATTCGTAAGTAATATTATTATTATTTATATTTGTAATGATGAATAGTTTTCACATAGTTTCAAACTGTTAATAATTTAGATTTGCAGACTGATTAAATAGCAAAGAAAGACTAAATGCATGATGTTAGCCCCGAGAGTCTAAAACAACCATTTTCGAGCGATTTTACGCTATAAAGGGGTGATACGCTGTGGGTAAGATTGGCACAATTTTATTTTTACCTCATTAACTTTGTCTCATTAGATGTGCTCTCTCTCAAATGTTTTTTCTGCTTGTTATTTTGAATCTATCTTATAATTGCATTTCGAACTATGCAATTTGTCGTTACTACGGATAGTTCAATTTTGTAGATTATCGTGGTTGCTAAGCCACCTAAATCCACTGATAACATGCTTTTATGTTTAAATAGAAGGCAAACAACTCTATGTTTCAACTCGCCCTGTTTCTGTCAAATCTACGCTTCCTACAACATGCTCTAAAGCGTAAAGGATTTCTAAATTTGAGACAAAAGAGTTTCATATTTTTCGGTATATATAAAAATTAAATATGGAAAATTCCATCCTGGTTAAAAATTCGGAAAAAAAAATATTTGCAATATTTGTAAGAACTTTGTAAAATACAGATTGGAAGATATTTGCAAAATACATATTAATTAAAACATTTTTTTAACGGTATAATATCGCGTACGTAGTTGTGTGAGTGCTATAACATTATCTAAAATTTATACAATTGATGGATATTATTTCAATTAAAAACGGATAAGTTGACTGAAAAATAGTTTATTCTAATGTAAAATATCAGGTCTAACATTATTATCAGATGACAGTTGTTTTCATTGCCTTGATAAAGGAAAGTAGAATTCCTAAAACCTATAAATTATAAGGGAAATGATTTCTTTCAAAATACTACAATGATCTATTAAAACCAGAAATTAGAAGGTATTTTCTAATGTGCATACCTTTTATCATGCATCTGCTAACATATGCCATGTATCCAGATTATCCAATGCCATTCCTATTCTTTTACTGCCGAAAACAACTGTGAGCGGAACTAAGCCAATTTCCCTCATTGAAAAAAAATACTACAATCTTTCAAATATCATTGAAACCCATTCAACAAATTGCCAATAATAATCGAAAACAACAGAACAACCTTCCAAATATCATCAGAAACAACATATGAACCTTCCAAATATCATCAGAAACAACACAACGACCTTCCAAATATCATCGAAAAAAAACTTCCAAAAATCATCGAACTAACACAAGAACCTTCTAAATATCATCGAAAACAACTAAACGAACTTTCAAAAATCCTTGAAAAATACACAACAACCTTTCAGCCGGCGTCCTGACACAGAGGAACGTATCTTCCCCGTAATCTGGACCCCGGGTTCAAGTCCTGATTAGGGCATGGATGTTCATCTGTGTTCTATCTGTAAGGTGTATGAATTTGGCCACCTTTAAAAAGGGCTGTCTGTGCAAGCGACTGTGGTGTGTGAGTAGCTAAGCAGTATTCTTGGCCCAAATTGACGCTACTTAAAAAAAAAGAAAAAAAAAACCCGAAACAATGTTTATTTGACCTAAAATTGCTGACGGCCACCAGCTTTCTTATTCATGACAAGTGCCATTAATAGCAACAACAACCTTTCAAAAATCATCAAAAGCAATACAAAATATAAATTAAAAATTTAAGCATTCAGTATCAGAATTCAAGCTTTGATATACAATAAGTCGTTACTAGGAATATTTATTATTTGCCTGTAAGTATAATGTATTTTTTTAAATATTATAGGTATATAATTAAGTAAACATACGCACACTTTTTAAAATTATAGATCAATTCCAAAATGTACACGCACCATAAGGCTTTACAATACTTTATATTTATGAAACTATACTTTATGGATTCCTTTTTTCCCCTTGCCATTAGATCGAACATGAAAATTGACAGTCCTTTAAAGTTATTATGCAGAGCCCCTTAAGATGTTGGTTTAGAGCCTCTACTTCTGAAAATTAAAAAGGACTTGATAGAAGAAGGAGTGCTTTTGAATACATTTCGAAGCTGTAACCGCCAGAAACTGTCAAAACAATTTGAACCTGATGGAAAGAGATAAAACTTGCCCTCGGGTATTTTGGATAAAAGCAAACAAAGTATTTTAAGATGGGAGATATTCAGATAAATGATGGGCTGCAGTGGAATGTATTAGCATTATTTAATTTGGACCTTTTTTTCTGCATAGAAGGCACTATTCTAGTTTTATTATCAACAATCAGCTGATTAAAACCATAAATAAAAAGTTATATGTAAATTTCATATTTGTATGAAATTAATAGATGCAACTTCCAATTTTTCTGTTTAGAAAATTCAAAATATTTCTTTAACTTAAAAAAATTTAAAAATAAAATATTAAAATAATCTTTAAAAAAATAATACTGTAAGAAAACCTGCGACTTTTATTTAGCCGATTAATACAAAAATTATCTGATATTTCATTAGTATTATATAAATTATCATTATTTAATTTGAACCTTTTCTTTTATTCACAGTAGGCAGTTCCATAGTTCCTTTTTGTTACCAACAATCAACTAATTAAAATCATAAATAAAAGAAAGTTATATGTCGATTTCTAGTTTGTATTGAATTCATAGATGCAATTCACTGTTTTTACTATTGTGAGTGAATAAGTATTGAACCGAACTCGAAACTTTAGGATTCCTATTCGAGTAACTAAACCACCATACAAAAGTGATCACTCAACTCCAGAAATTATTATCTGGTTTATGGTGCTATCACCACATTCTCTCCTATGAGTGAGTCGGTGGAGAGATGAACGATATATAGTAGAGCGTGTGTTTGATGTTGGTGCTGATGATGGTTGGTGATATTAGCTGTTGTGTCTAATGTGCCTGAAGACTTGTGCTACCAGTAGAGGGTGCCACAACAGTTGTAGAAAGTTGCTTATTCAAGGCCATGGACCGCCATTGTGAGTGAATAATTAGGACCGAACTCGTAATGTTAGAGTTCGTATCCGAGTAACTAGACTCTACCTACATAACATAAGTGATCACTCTAATCTGGAAATTGTTATCTGGCTTATGAAGCTATCACCACACAATCAAGAAAAGTTAGAATACTTATTAAACCTTAAAAAAAACATTTTTTTAAAATAAAAGGTAATAATATTAAAAAACTTCAACTTTAACTTAAACAATTAATTTGAAATTAATTCACATTTAATTAATATTATATAAGTTATTTATGTGAATTGGAAATGTAAAATTATTCATGGAGTAATTTTTCTGTTTAGAAAATTTAATAAGAGTATATTTTTAATTCAACTTTTACACATGATAGTCGTGAAATGAATTATTCATTGGATCACACCTTGAAAAATCGATTTATAATATAATTATAAAATTTAAATACTTTCTAAATTATTTTTGCTTTATTTAAGTTCATCTTAACTACGAGTACGATGGCTAGAAATGATGATCTTAACAGCTGGAGATGACAGTGAAAAAGTGGCTACTAAACGGGATATGAACAATTATCTACAAGTTTTTCTTTGTGATTGTGCAGACCTTAAATGATTCAAATCCATAATATGTGGAAATGTTTTTCCGTTCTTTAGGTAAAGGCTTAGCTAAATATTGTTCTATAGGACACATTTGGATACAGAGGTATCTTTATAGGTACAAGTGTAGATTGTGCTACTCGTAAATTCATGTTTATCACTTCTTATTTAGTATCTTACTAACAAGCAGCTTGACCTTAACAGAGTCGGATATTATCATGACTTTGATAAATACTCATATCATTACTACGAGACGCAACTAAAAAAATATATTTAAACTAAAATGACTTAAAAGTTCTAAAAAGTTCATAGTATTAAAGTAACTTATATTGAAACGATTTTTGTTATAAAAAAGATTTTATGTGAATGGCAACAGTTTGAATAAATAAAAGAATTTAGGTATCGAGTTTTGAGATATTGTGAATTATTTCAACTGACCTGTTTCATTGTAATATGAACAAAACAGATGCAATGTCATCTTTATAATCTTAATGTCTTTCAATTATATGTATCACATCTTTTTTTGAAACGGTTGGCCCGATTTCAACCAAATTTTTAACACTGAACTATTTAAGATTATTAGCAAAAAAATGCCGATAACTTCTCGAAGACCAAAAATTGGTTCCATATTCAATTAATTGGAGAATCATTTTTCTACAATATAAAAAAATTAACAAGGAATTTATTTAAGTTCTTTAATACTATCTTAACATTTGAAATTTTACCTTTTCTCTAGTAATCATAATCCTCTCTCTACAATTTTTTAAGTCTTTTTAAATCTGACATAGATGATTTTGAAATAGAATTAAAGTAAGACTTTGTGCAACTCTATCACTATTTTTTTTGAAATCTATATTTAATATCATTAGAAATTACTAAAAATTGGTTCAAAGTTGTTATTTAACTCTGTGAGAAAGGATGATCTGATGTACCCTTTTATTTTAAAGTGATTAAAAGTAGGTAAACCCCATAAAGCAAACAATCAAGGGAAGGTATTATAAAAAGATTGCATGTATTATATTAATTTATATAAAATTAATTTTCACTTTTATAATATTATACAAAAAAATATTTAAATAGCATCGGATATATAAATTAGTATACATGTCAAAATGAGTATTTGTTACTTCTTCTCTTATAAAAAAATTCAGCTGAATAATGATATTGAAAAAAAATTTGCCTACTTTAATGAACAAATGAAGCTAATGTCAAGGTGTAAAAGTCGAAAATAATTTAGATGTATGAAATGAAAATTAAAATAGTCATTTTTAAGTTTTTGAGTCATATTTTTCTAAAATATTATTCTATAAAAATAATTTTTGTGGAATAATATATTTTAATTGATTTTGAAGGAATGGCTTAAAGGCAGCTATTATATATTTGTACAAATTTCTCTCTAATTTTATAAATTATCAAATTTTATTTGATACCGCAATTGATTTGATCAATGTTTTTACATTCATGTATTTGTAATGTAGCGAAAGTATTGTAATAGTAAAAAAATTGTGACTCGATATTTAGACGAATCTTACGTTTTAGACCTCTCTGAGTTAGTAAAACAAATGTTTAGAAAACGCCAGTATGTGTATATGTTCGTCTTTGACAATGATAACTCAAAAATGTTTTGAATTAGACGGATGACATTTTGTTTTTATACCAGATTATTATTGTCTTTATACTAAATTTGTATATGTCTATCAAAATTTTAATCAAAATCTTTTCACAGGAAGTTTGTCTGTTTGTGTAATCGAATATAATTTAACATTATAACTACAAAACGAAAAAAGCTAGATAATTAAAATTCAGTACACAAATTTAACTTATATAGCGTGGTACTTTTTGAATTTTAAGCAAAATGCTACAAAGTTTTGATAGTCTGTAGGTCTGCACTTTTACAAGCATATAAATATCATAACTTTAAAATACACTAACTTATACGTAACAAATTTGGCATAGAGTTTTGTGACTAACTTTTTGTACTCTTATCATTCGATGAGGAAAACGCTTCTAAAGCTAAAATATAATTTTTGGATGCTATTAATCATATAAATAGGGTTAATCTCGAAATTTTTTCCTAAGGATCAAGCTATAGATTCATTAAAAATGTTAAACTCTCGCCAAAGGTAATATTTTGTATCTATTGTACGCCATTCCAGTACGTATCTATTGCACGCCATTCCAGTACGTATCTATTGTACGCCATTCCAGTACGTATCTATTGTACGTCATTCCAGTACGTATCTATTGTACGCCATTTCCAGGCATTATCTAGGATAAAAGTTTTATCTGGAAATATGTGAGAAAATTTTGAGGAAACCACTCTAGCTGGTTATTGTTCAAGTAAAAACTAAAATAATTTCATCGTTTCATCAAAGTACATGCTTTTAATTTGTACTTTAATTAATTTTAATTTAATTTAAGATTAAAATTTTTTCTTTTAGATATTAAATTCGAAGTAATATTTTTATTCTTCTATTTTGTAGCATATAAACTTTTAAACTATGAAGGGTAATAATTTGTTGCAAATTGGCTTCCTTTAATTAACATTTTTTAAAAAATGAAATAAAAAAGCGAAATTTTAAATAAATATATTCCTTATTAATATAGCTTAACAGCCAAGATAGGGAATATTTCATGCAAATACATTTTTCTCTAACAGTGGCTAGTTGTGTAATAAGCACATGTTGACTTGATATATGTCTAATTATTATGTTATTAGATTAATTTGAAAGGAACTAATTAAGCGTGTTATAAGTTCAGTACACCCTAATATAGTTTAAATTAGATTTATTCTTAATAATTAGATGATGTACTCGTCTAGACAGGCTGTTATCGCGTTAACAATATCTTAGGTCTGATAGTTAGGGATTAACTAATGAAGTTTGCAGTAGAAAATTTCATTTACTTTTGCAGAATTCCTAAGAAATACATATATATTATTTGCGAAACATATTTAATGAAGATAAGCAATGACTTTATAAGCAAACTATAAAGATACAGAATTCTGTAAAATAATTATCTTTGCAAATACTGAAATCAAAATTAATAATTAAAAACGGATAGTTACAAATGCTTTACTAACAGAAGAAAATGCATTGAAAAATACAAAATAAAATAATATTATACTTTACTATGGCCAGAGAATAATAAACATAATATAAATTACAGAGCAAAATTTGCTGGTTCTGATACAGTATAGAATAAAAATATAAATAAAACAGGAAATTTACGATCCCATAACTAATTTTTATTCATGCTTTAATATATATATATATATATATATATATATAAAAGAAAACTGCCTGAATTGGTAGATTCGAAAAGAAAGGTTGGTATTTCGTTTACGTCAAGATATTTTAAATTTCGGTTTACGTTACAGATGATATTATACAATTATGCTTACTGATACCAACGATC
>JAOUZG010001904.1:691778-715750 GCA_026289955.1 Argiope argentata | reverse complement strand
TATATATATATATATATATATATATAACATAATATGAACTCTGAACATAATATGAGAAAAAATTATTATTTTCGCAAGAATTGAACTCGCATTCTTCATCTTCAGATGCAAAGTCCCAAAATTCTTGCATTTTACCGATTGTGTTAATGCCTATTGTAAAGATTACTTACCAAATTTCATTAGCCTAGCTCATTCGGCTTTGAGTCATTTTGTTCCCGGAATATTCATAAATCTTTTTTCAAGCACAGATAACTTTTGAATTTGCAAATTCATTAAATTATGGATGTTATACATTTCGATTATCATGATGCTTTATCATTTATACTTCCGATATGCTAGAGTTTAATACTTGAAAAAACTTAATAAAAATACTATCATATATTAAGCACAGTAATTAATTTTTCTTTATTCAATAAAAATGAAAAAAAATGAGTTGCTGAAAGTATTTTCGAATAAATCTATATATATTTATTTTCGAACTCTGTAGAGTATATGGATTTTGTTTTTGAGCAAACAGACAAGAATTCTGACGAACATTCGAGAAAGGAGAAACTCTTTTTATTGAATCCATCCTAACTCTCTCTTATTGCTTTGTTCTCGAGATACAGACATCGAAAAATCTGAAATGAAGCATCTTAAAGTTTATATTTTCTTTCTGAAGAAAAATATTAAAGGAAACTACAGAAAGAAGAAGATAAATACTGGAAAATGACGACGAAGTTGTTGCCTAAAGGGGAAATCAGCGTCAAGGCAAATGCAAAATCTTTATCATTTTGAAAAGTTTGGAGAAGAGAAGTTTTCGAGATATTATCTATTTATTTAAATTCAAACTGGCACTCCGAATCGAAAAATTAATCACTGAAAACAGTGAACCAAATATTATTTAAAGGGAGAAAGAAATATTTTTTATTTTTATTTTATTTTACATCTTTGGATAATTATTTCTGACTTGACATGCAAAAATTCGCTGTCAATTTTTGATTAAAATTAAACCAAATTATTAGAATGTTTTAAATGCTCCTTGAACGAAATAAATTAATATAAATTTAATATTTATTAATAAATCTTGTTATATAACATTAAACAAAAATATGCTGCCTTTATGAACGCATTTGAAATATTGATAAAATTACAAAAAATGTTGAAAGATAAATTGTTTTATAGCTCTTCAAAGTGTTTTTACGATATATTCAAAGAAAAGTAAATCATTTAGTCTTTCTCGTGCACAAATATACATAACAGTTACTTGAATTTAAAAAAAAAAGTAAATTCCTACTTAGTTCAACAAAGGTAAATGTTATTTCATTTACTTTTTATAATATATTTACAATTAATATAAATTATTTGTCAGAAAATTGTTGATTTTTGATAGAATTGAACTCGAATTCTTTACCTTCATGTGAAAAATACTGAAATCCTTAAATTTTACCGATTGAGCTACTACCTTTTGATTTCAATTTTCATTATAAACTTATAAAAGCCTCTTAAAATATTAAAAATTAATTTAATTTAATTGATGGATTAATATTTGAAAAAAATGTATTCACATTGAGTGTCCTCTGCTACAGGTTAAAAAAATGTATTTGAACTTGAGTGAGTGAATAAAAAGTATTTTATTAACGTTAGAAAATTTGAATAAAATATATAAATATATATAGGAATGGTATGAACTGATAGTATGAATTGAAAAAATATTGTACTGATCAACAATTTTTTTTTAACAAAATACTTGAAATGTTGACGAATCTTCACGTCTCAGATTTCCCTGAAATCGAAAAATACATTTTTTTAAAAAAATTATACAAGTCTGACTACTTGTGAAAACGATATTTGAAACATCTTAAAGTTTATAAAAATTGTTAAAATTTGTTATATGGACTTAATGACATATTTATAAATTATTACAGAGTTCGAAGATGTTTGTTGTCAGAATACAAGTGAACATGATAAAGAGCTAGATAAATGAAATTAAATAATAACATTAGGGTATGATTGAAAATATAGATATGTGACAACTTTTGTCCAGAAAGGGCTGTGAGAGTTTTACTGTGTATTTTCATGCATATGTAAACACTATAATTCAAACGAGCAATAACCCATGAAAATAGAATTTTAAATGCAATGAACTGACCTCAATTGTAATTTTATATGGGTTGGTAAAAAGGTACCCCAAATTCAGTTTTTGAGTACTTAAGTAATAACCACATACCAGTGATTAATTATCAAAAAATTATCTATGATCAAGCTGTAAAATCATATCACAAATGGAACTATTCATCGTTTATCACAAGTACCAATTTTCTGACGGTGCCCTTTGACAGGGGCAGCGCATCTTCCCCGTGATATGGCATTCTGTTTTCGAGTGCCGGTTCGGACATGGTTGTTCTGTGTTCTGTCTGTGAGGTGTGCCCCGTTGTAAAAGTGGATGCGCAAGCAAATGTGGTGCAAGCAATGTGATGTGTAGCTAAATCGTTCTCTTGACCATAGTTGCCGCTAAAGAAAAAACAAGAGACCCTCACTTGGTTTAATTCGTTGATAGATAACTGTGTCTTAAGTCCCAACCCCCAATTTTCTTTACTGCACTACAAAACTCTTAATTATGATACGTGAAACATTCAAAATAAAAATCTGAACACTCGTAGTGCTCACAGTTTTGTCCAAGATTCGTATTTTTGCATGCGTACTAATTGAGGGACAACACTTTTGCTACTCAATAAACAAGAATGTTTTGGGGTGACCATCCCTCTAGTTCTCTTTTTATTTTTTGTATACCCGAAAAAATACTGTTGAACTCTATTAATTTTATTTTCCTCTTTCTTTTATATATGAAAATATAGATGTGGCCTCATTTAGTTATAGAAATAAACTTTTAAAAAATGAAATCTACAATGCATATTTTAATGTATCATATCAGAACATAGTTTCTTGAACGGAAAAGCACCACGTGCCCGAGCAAATTAAATTATATTTTTTATTCATTTTAATGGTTTCATTGAATGAGTCACTTTAATAATGCCAACGATCCAAAAAACTTTGTCTCGCATTTATTGTTTTTAAAAAAATCCCATTTCCTATTTATTTAATTTCATTTAATCACCTGCTCAAAGTGACATTTTTCTAGGTTTTATTTCCTGTAGTCATTAACTTGTATTCTGTAACCAGAGCTTTTGTAAATGCAATAGCAACGCATTATTAAAAGCTGATTTTTTGAGATGCTCTAGCAGATAATAAAAATTTTAAATTTGGCCTACAGATTTTTCTTGACGCTGAAAACCTCATTCGCATATCAACATCATGTTCTAACAAGATAAAAAATGCAACATTTCAGGCCTTTTGCATTGTTTATTTTTAGATTAAAACAATTTAAAATGCATCCCACTAATTAAAATAACTTTTAAATCCAGTGTGAATTTGATGGGCTCATAAATTAAACTGGGAACTTTATTAAACTTTAAAGTTAGATATAATTAAATTAAAGGGGTTGTCAATAAATTAATGTTTTCAACTACTGATAATATAGAAATTCTGCAATAACTTGGATAATGAAAAATTTAAAAATTTGAATGTATTCTTTTTTAACCAAAATAACAAGAAAAAACATAGATCGCATTTTTTTTTCAAGAACGCAGCTTAGGAAATTTGATAGGTTGGAATGAATTTCTATGTATTAAATCTTATTGAGGTGTTTTGAATGTATATGTATTTCTCTTCCTTGGAGGTTTTTGAATGAAACTTATGAAGCATATCGTATTTTAGAATCGGTTGTACGAGAAATTTACGATATGGTGCTAAGTTTTCTTTATTCCTATAGGAGAAGGAATATATTTCCCAAGGGAGCAGTTTTACCATGGCCGGTGATGGCCTTCAGAATTCAACATAGGTTCCGACTGCCTGGTCATTCAAATTTTTTCATATAGCGCATTGCGTTTGGAATATATAACTTATGATACTATATTTCAAATCCACCGGGCAGGATCACGGTAGCATAGTGATAAGCTCTCGGTTCATGAGGCATAGGGTTTCAGATTCGAAACCCTATTCCACTGAAGAACAGTCGTGTACGGAGGTCTGATGCACCATTAATTCGTCAGGGCCAAATATCATTTCCATGGTGTGAAGATGGGGGTGCCAGCTCAGGTGTCGCCCTAGTCATCTGACAGCGGTTAAAAATTATGGGGTCTGTCCCAGTCCTAGTGTTGTTTTATAACGGGGTGTTAATATACTTAACTTAACACCTTAACAGCACACCACACCTCCGTCTCTAGGGCTCATGTGGTCACTTTCCAATTTGGTATAGATGTAGGTGAACTTTGGTGGTGTTTTTTTGGTTTTTAATAATCTATTAGAAAGAAGCATACAAAAGATAAAATACTCACACATTAAACATAACAATAAATGATAAAATTAGAATGAAGAAATTCTGGAGTACAACAAAAATGGATGAATGAACATCATAATGTACAGTATGAATGAAAACAGGAAGAAAAAAAACATTAGTAACTTGAGGGGTTAAAAGGATTTATTAGAAAAATGCGTGATATTAATTGATACTAAAAAATTAATGAGCTTAATCGAACTTTAACAGTTCTCCATGATGAATTAGAAATCTAATCATGTTTATGACTTGTTTTGGAAGATGAAATATTAAGGACTCTTTTATACCAAAGATTTTCTAGCGAAGATGAGGGTTTCCGAAGGTGCCATGAAACCGTAAAAGGGCAGGATGTTGCAAAGTGGATGGGATCTCCGACTTCCCCACAAGAGCAATAGTCATTTTCTGATAAATGGAACCGGTGAGCATTGAAGGGAATGGACCCAGTTCAGTAACAAACAAAAATTCTTTACTAGTCTAGGAGAGTGGTTGCAGTTTTACTGTTTTTATGAGTATATATACGGCACCAGTGTTTCCACTATCTCAAAGAATTTGCAATTTTCTAATAATTTTTTTGAAGATGATGTTTAAGATGACACCGGGGTTTCGGAGCTTCCATCAATGCACCATAGGTAATGGCTGATTTCGCTAGGATATCAGCTTCCTCATTACCCCTATGACCAACATGGGATTTGATCCATCTGAAGAGAATATTTGGATTTGGACGAGTAAGGACAGGAAGCCTCGGACAAGTTGATGAGGGGAATGGAGATCTTGAATTGCCAGCAAACTTGAAAGTCTTCGGAGAGTTAATGTAACTAAACTAAAACTAAACATGAAATCCACCACCGGGCAACTCAGATAAGGGAATGAGAAGTTTCTGGTATAATTGTTGGTAATCCCCATTATCAATGGTACATAAATGGCATGAAGTCAGCTACCATCTACCGATTGTACAACATGCCTTCTGCGGAGTTGTAATGTGGCAGGTGATTTCTCTTAGGTTTCCACCATACTTCCAGCTTATACTGTCGCAAATTTCCAATTAATTAACTTTTCATTGCATTTTTCAGTTGATAGGAGTTGCTGTTTTTGGTTACATGGAATTTCAGAAACACAAGGTATAAGGAATTGGAGAATACTTCATAGACCGATATACTTTATTTAATATAGTAATTTTCAACTTCGAAATATTTACAGGTATTTACAGGTTTATCGGGGGGGGGTGGACTTTTTTTGTATACTAAAACTGACATTAAGTAATATAAAACTACTGAAACTTCTTCTAACATTGTAAAAAATTAATTTAATAAATTTAAAGAGTTTTTCTAATCAATAGTTACTGAAATCAAAACCTTTAAATTCGTATTTCGAAATGTAATTAATATTAATTAAAGATTATGTATTGTTATTTAATTATCCATTATAAACAGCAAAAATATAAACTAAATAACAAAAACCATTAAAATTTAAAAAAATGATTACATTTACTTCAAATTCAAAATAAATAATTTCTAATTAATATTAATGAAACTTAAAAAAATCTAAGTAGTTATTTTAAAATTTAATTATCTTTAATTAAAGACTGTTATTTAAATATCTGTTATAAATATCAAAAAAGGAAAGCAAAATAACAAAATCCATTAAAATGTATAAAAATGACTAAATTTACTTCTAAGTCGAAATAAGTAATTTATTCCTATTTTTTTAATTAATATTTAATGAAACTTAAAAAAAAAGTCTAAGCCATTATTTTAAGATGTAAATATCATTAATTAAAAATAATGTATTGTTATTTAATTATTTATTATAAACATCAAAAATGAAAGCAAGATAATAAAATCCATTAAAAAGATTTAAAAAAATAAATCAATTTATTTCTAAATAAAAAAAAAATATTGCGAATGAAATATACGCTGCTGAGATCCAAACAAATAATTAACTCGGTAAAAATAATTACATAAACGGAAAGAAAAGTCACAAAACATTAATTAATGATGCAGCAATTCCGCATCTCCTATTTTATCTTTTTTCATGAGATAACAGATGCAGACGATTTGTAGATAAGCTATGACACGTTTCATGAAATTTATGATGCAACTATTATCATTTAAATATGATAAAGATTAAACTAATGACTATCATTTTCTCCTTTTTTTAAATTTTTTTTTCTTTTTCAGTGATGCAAAAAAAGAGATAATCAGCTTTAGCATCAACTACGATGTCGCTAATCGCGTCTCCATCCAAAAAGACAAATAATGTCTTTAGTTTAAATCTTTTGGTGCTCGTCTAAAAGATGGTTTGTAAAGATAAAATTTTGAATTTTACGCAAAGAAAATGAAAAATGACCTGGTACAACGGTGGTACAAAAGGGTCATTACATAGTAAATAAATAGCATTAAAAATGGAAAAGGAGGAGGGATTTGGAGTCAGAAATACGTATTTACCTTGGTCATGACAAATAGGTTGAATATTTGCCGTATCCACGATAAATATATGATATTAACGAAAAAATGCTTGCTCTCGTGTATGGAATAAAATATGTAAAAGAAAGAAGACTATTATACTCCTGTGTAGCGAAAACTGGAAATTATTTTTAGTCTATTTTATAACTTTGTTTTTAATTCATTAGAGTGGACTGCTTTTACTTTAGCAATCATATAAAAAAAACTAAATTATTTGTATAGATTATTAAAGCTCGAAGTTGCTGTAAGTTAATGAATGATATCTGTAAAAGCGGACATTTTCGTTTAAGCAAAACTATATGGTATACATTTTCCGAGATTCGTTGATATCTTTAATTTTGGAAATAATAAGTGATTAAGGATTTTGCAGCTTAAGGCATTGAGATGTATTAATAAAAAATCAAACATATGCAAATTAACATTTTTTCTCCATCTTATAATGATGGAATGCATGTTGATAATGCATCAAGAACCCCTGCTCAAATATATTTGTCAATTCTTTTACATATTTCAAAATATTTTTATCTTGATCAGTATTATTATGATTTATTTTAGGTCTGTATTTTTCAGAAAGCATAAGAAAGCATTTTATTAGTCGAAAATTCGAACTTGAGATTTTGACGAATCTCCATATTTTACGCAATCAATAAAATTGTTTAAATATATTCCCATGTTTTACACAATCAATAAAATCTTTCAAATAAATTCGCATGCTTTACATAGTAAATAAAGTCGTTCAAATTAATTCCCATGTTTTACACAATGAACAAAATTTTTCAAATAAAATTTGTCAATTTAGTTGCATTTTTTAATTTGATCAGTATTCTTCTGATTTATTTTAGTTCTGCTTTTTCCAGAAAAGAAGTATAAGAAAGTATTGTAATTTTCGAAAATTCGAACTTGAGCTTTTGACGAATCTCCATAATTTACGCAATAAATAAAATTGTTTTAAATAAATTCCCACGTTTTACATAATAAATAAAATTGTCCAAATAAATTCCCATGTTTTGCACAATAAACAAAATTATTCAAATAAATTTGTCAATTTAGTTGCATTTTTAGTTTGATCAGTATTCTGATTTATTTAAGATCTGCTTTTTTTGGTAAAGAAGTATAGAGAAAGTATTATAATTGTCGAAAATCCGGACTTGAGATTTTGACAAATGTTTACACTATAAACAAACTTGTTCAAAAAAATTCCCATGTTTTATGCAATGAATAAAATGGTTTAAATAAATTCCAAAATATTATACAATAAATAAAACGGTTCAAATAAATTTGCCAATTCTGCTACATATTTCAAAACATATTTAACTATCATTATATATTATATTATATATATATAGTTTATAATTTATTTTAGGTGAGTTTGTTTTTTGGTAAAGAAGAATAAATAAAATGTAGTAGTTACAGAATTCGAACTTATTTTGAACTTACTCGATTTTGACTCCCCCCTCCCATGTTCTGCACCTCTCATCTTGACTGTAAACACGTTAATTCACAAATGTTTTCATCTAGGCAGACGCTTTCATCTGAAGTCCTTTTACTCATTTTCATCTCAACAAATGAAAGTTGGTATATGATTTTAATCTCTAACTCGGAATATTTAAAGTAAATTTTTATAAGACATGTTGCCTGAAGATACATGTCTTACAATTAATCATATGCATGTTTTATAATTAGTTGTATCATGTCATACTATTCTTTAAGAACATTTCAACAAATATTATATATTAAGACATTCAAAAAATTTGTAAATTAAATCTAGAATGATCGAAAAATAATAAATGTATAAACTATGAAAAAATTTCAAAAACATCGTCTAACATCAATGCATCATTCTGGTAACCTAAAAGCATTCCTACAACATTCTAACATCTCGCTTATAATATCACAACAGCACAATAAACTAATCACAATCCTGTCTTGCAATTATTTGTAAAACGTTCAAAATTTTTTTTTATATTAAATCATTGAAATTGTCAAATGTCTAAAATGATCTGAAAATAATAAATATATAAGCTATGAAAAAAAATCTCAAAAACATCACCTAACATCAATATATCATTCTGGAAAAATAACAACGTTCCCAAAACATTCTGACATCTCAAAAATATCACAACAACACAATAAACTAATCGCATACCTGTCATTCAATTATTTGGAAAATTTTTAGCAAATTTCTTATATGAAGTCATTGAAACAACTCAATTGTCAAATAAATCTAAAATGATCTGAAAATAACAAATGTATATGAAAAATTCTCAAAAACGTCATCTTTCTGTAAAAGCTTTTGGCATCGTAACAGTATTCCAACAATATTATCTCACCAATGTCATCCGAACAACACAATAAAAGAAACATTTTCTTTAAAGATTTTTCATGTATAATATAATTACTGATACAGAAATATTTGCAGTGGCAAGTATTGACCTAGTCTCCTAGTATTAACTCTTCGTTTCTTTTCTGTAAACTTCTGAAGATTAGGAATCCAGACGACACTTATACGAGAGTCAATATACGTCTTAGGTAATCGATTCTTTTACTCCTGTTTCCTCGAGGACATAAAAACTTACTCAGAAACATTTTTTTTTGAAAAAAAGAAGTCTCGTATTAATATTGTAGGCAGATTTCAGTTGCAATAATAAAAATAGAGAATGCACTGGAGTGTTGTGTATATTTATGTTGCTATTTTCTATAAGGCATATGGAATATTATTTATCAAATTAAAGATAAAAAAATCTCGGATTCTTTATATAAATAATATAAATCGAAGTTTACTGCATTATTAATTCTGAATTTGTGTTTTCAACAAAAGAAAAATCTAGATAGATTATCTAATAGATTATCAACCATTTGTTGGATTTAGCTCAAAATTTGATAGATGTCTATTCTATAATATTAAATCTTTGTATTGAATATTAAATCTTTGTATTGAATTCTCCGTTTTGTAATTATTATATTTACTTATGTATAACACTATAAATGTTAAATCTTCTTGACAAAGTTTATCTATCTAGTTCTCTGCGTTTTGTACTCATTTGCACCACTGTTGTGGTGTGGAAGTTTGGTGAAGAGGGAAGTTAGCTCAAATGTCCTTTTCATCATCTGACAGTGGTTCAAAGTTACTCTGTCCGATCCAAAATAGCCATAAAGCTGGTTCAAAACGAGAAGTTAATATAAATGAATTAAAATAAACAAATTCGTTTCGTATTTATTGTTTTATGTTATATTTTAATACTCGAACAGATGGACTTTCTCGAAATAGATGTTAATCAAAATTTGATAGAAATCTGGAAATTTGTCGTTAAGACCACATAAAATTTTCGACCGTTGAGATCGAAGCTTTTTTGAGTTATCTTTTTCACGCTTTCTAAAAATGTGTTTTTTGAACTCAAGAATGCTATACTTTCTCTGTATTATGTATATATATATCGCTTAAGAATTCCTCTTGGGCACAATATAACAGAGATTCAACCAGAAGAGCTAGAGGCGAAAGCAACTGGCTGGTCAACTCACCCTTCACAGCATCTCAATCCCACCCAAATTTCATTGGGTGGGATTGAGATGCTGTGGGATTGAGATTGGAAGAAGGAATAAATATATCTCAAATGAACAATATTAATATCTTCACAGATGGCTCAAAAATAGAACATGGAGTTTTTTTGTCCTGCAAACAACAACACTTTTAAAGTGCATGCCGACAATAGAGTTAGTATCATGGCATCTTGTAATCTAAAGAGTACAAAACAAAGTAGAAAGATAAATTTTTGGTATCCTAATTACAAATCCAACAGTAAAAATCTCATGGTTTAAAGTGCACGCAGGAAATAGAGGCAATGAAAAAGCAGACCAACCAGCAAAGGACGAAACGCTAACTGGGCAATCTTATATGCATACAAAATTCCTTAAACCATATATAAAACCCTTCTCCGGAAAGACATTCTAGAGGAATGACAAGGATATCAGCGCTATGGGGGCACAGGCACGAAAATGTTCAATATTCTGCCTTCAATCAACCTTCATCCCGCAAAATGGATCAGAGAGGATATTATTTTCTTCTCAGAACACAGCCCTTTTCCTACCTACCTTAAAAGGTTCAACCTTTCTGAGAGTGACCAAGACAGTTGTGGTGGGACTGGCATGCCACTTCATTACGCCACGGAATGTATCCTCACAATCTCTAGGCATCTGAAAAAACCATCATCAAGCCATGAACTAGAATGGCTGAAAAGAGTCGCCAGCAATCGCTTTTCCTGGCAAAAAAATCCCATAGCATAATTAAATTTATAAGTGGAAATAGAAATCTTTTCTCATCTTCCTAGTCCTCAACATCAAGTCTCATACTCACAAAGATTGAGGGTAAAAGCAAGCAGTTTCCTATTATACACTTTAATCAAACAGAGTTTTTCTTCATTTCAACAATCCAAATTATTTTCTATCTAATTTTAATACCTGCAACGTCACCTAGTGCGTCATAAAAAATTAAATGAACACAGATTGTATGTATATCATAACACAAGTTATATTTCAGCCTATATTAGCGTCAAACCATTTTTCAAAGAAGAAAATCTCTGTAAACGGCTCTTCTCCTTATCATATCTTATATGTTTGTAAATTATGTAAATAGTCTTGATTTTGTTTTTTCTTATTGTAAATATTTTGTTACTTAAATAAAATTCCCTTAATATGTCCACCAAACAGTGAAGTGACCAGAATGGTTGAAGTTCAAATACAATTTTTTGACGTGTAGTAAATGACACTTCACGTTAATACAGTTTTTTCAAACATTAATTCATTAATTAATTTTAATTAATTTTTAATACTTTAAATAGAGTTTTAGCTAATACTAATGAAAAGTGAAATCAACAGGCAGTAGCTCAATCGGTTTTATTGCTACAACACACAGTCGGCTACAACAAATCCTGTCGATGCTGCTACGTTCAGTGATGGCGGGGTGGTCGGCTCTACAGAAGAAGAAGAAGAAGTAGCTAAATCGGTAAAATTCAGGTATTTCAATTTTTTTTTCGCGTTAAGGTGAAGAATGCGAGTTCAGTTCTTCCGAAAATGAATCATTTTGTGATACGTTATTTATATTAGTTGTCATTATTTAATAAAAAGTGAATGAAATGAAAATTTTCTCTGCTGACCTAAATAGAAATTGACTTAATTTTTAAAAATATTATTTGTTATGTCTCTATTATTAAGAAAATAAAAATATACAATTATTTTTTCTTATTATTATGCTTTAAAAATAAATTAACTCTTTAGGATAAGCTTCAGCTGTTAAATAACTGTAACAGCATTTAAATTCTCAAATTTCAATTTTAAATCGAATTTTTTGTAGGCTGAAGTGTGAAGAATTAAGTTGTGAAGAAATAAGTCTAAAATGAAATTTCATTGTTTAGAGTTTCAAAACCATCCGTTTTGAGTTAATTAACCAAAATACTTAACCGAAGAAAATCTATTGAAATGGTTGGAGGAAATCATTGTTGTCAAGATTAAAGTAACATTCATCTGTAAAAAATAATAATAAAATTCATCTAAAAGTTCATTAGAGCATTTCACTTTCGTTAATTTAATCCCCAAATTTCCATTTCCCTCTCTTTCTCCTATTGACAAACTGTGATAAAAAGAAAATTTTCAGAAGAAATTTTCTCATCTTTTCTTTCTACTCCTTTCGCAGTGCAAGGGGTCTTCGCTACACAACAGCTGTTCGCATTGTGAGGAGGCCACGCTTTGAAATTGAGATTTATGGTGGACTTCAGCCTAGCTGATTTCCTTCTTTTAACCTTATTTTTCTAATCCTCTTTCTTTCATTTCTCTTTTTTGTCCTTTAAATGCTTTCCTTTTCCTTATTGGTTTTGGATGTCGACCAATAACATCTTTGGGAATCGGTTGTTAAAGAGATACGATTTTTTTTTCATTTCTTACAAAAGACATTACATGGACAAAAGGGGGTGGAGAAGGGATGAGGGGAGCTGAAAGAAGAAACGGAAATGTTCCATGCCATGACAGGGTATTTGCTTCATCCACTTTTTTTCTAAAAATTATTTTGACGTATCTGCTGTAAATCGTAATATACGGCCTTTTTCGTCCTCTAAGTACAGTATAAAGTGCTGTCTTGTCTTCGAAATAAATAAATAAAGAATTCTTTTTCAGACGCTATATTATACCCTGCATGATAGCCTATCGTCGGGATTTTAACGAGTTTGACTGTCTCACGAACCTCGTTTAGAAGAATGGTTTGTTTTATGATCATTTTCATCCGATTGTGGCGGTTTAGAAAATATTTTCAAAGTAATATATTTTCTCTGACAACTTAAGCATCAAAAACATTTGTAAAGCTTTAAAAAATAAAACATGGTATTATTGTATCAAAATTTATATAAAGTATCATATAAAGTGTGTATCAACAGATTATTGCTCAGTTTAAAAAATAATATATTTGGCGTCATTGTACTTCTTATCTTAGCATAAATAAAGACCATTGCGGCTGTACATATATATATATATATATATATATATATATATATATATATATAAAAATGTGTGTGTTTTTGAGAGAGAGAGTGGGAAATGAAAGAAGACAGAGAGAGGGAGAGATCTGTGTATTTGTATGTGTATGCTGGAAGGAGAGTGAAAGAAATAACAAAAGTGTGTATTGTATGTGAGTGAGAAAGAGAGAGCGTACTGTTAATGAGAAATTGAGTATGTGGGAGAGAGAGAGTGAAAGAGAGAAAAATGGTGGGTGGGTGTGTGTATTTCGTATTTCTTCCCAAATAACTGGGCCTAATAAGCACGTTTATTATTTATCAAAGAGAAGAAATATTGCTAAATTTTCAAAATTGAAAATTTAATTAAATATTCTGTTAATTGGAAATTAACCAAAATTCCGCCTTTTCCCCCAGTAATTTTAGATAAAATATTTTTGAATTATTTTAAAATTCAAAATCTAAACCTTTTAATTGTATCAGTTTTATTTTTGCATACGATTTTTAGCAAAAACACTTATATTTTATAGTTTTTCTTTTTAAAATTTAATGATCAATGTACAAGTAATGCATATTTATGTATTTTTAAATAAAATACTCACATAAGTAGCAATAATTTTATTAAAATACTCTAAATTTCAATAACGTAATAAGTATTTCAGATAAGTATGATAAAAACTGCCCTATTTATTAATAACACTCAAACTTAAACACGAATTTAAATTTTTCGTATTGAAATTTTTTTATTGGGGTATTAAAACGAATATTGTTTGATATTAATTTAGAACATTATAATGATCGGAATTGCTGTCTAATATGACCAAAATAGATAATATCATAAATAAAAACCGAAATAAATATTGCTATTTCCGTTGTCCTAATAAGCTTCAGAAAATTCTAGATTCTTTTTAATGTACGAATGATGATGATGATGACGTGTCCACTTTATAACTGAAGGAGGGGTGCAGTAGCTTCTACAGGTATGGACGCCTGATCACACGAGAGCAGAAGTCTGACTTCTGGCTCATATGAAGATGACACTCACTTTTCTCATTCACTTTACAGGGGGGGGGGGGGGCAATTCGCTTAAAGGGGGAATGTGCCCCCTGTTTTACACACACCTCACAGATAAAACACCGAAGAACAACCATGTTCTGACCGGGAACATGAACAAGGAAGCTGGCTTTTTGTCCATATAAGCACGTGAATTTCGGAACATTTTTACAGTATTTTGTAGTTATAATTCTCATAGTTTTCATAGATGGTATTCTGCCCATAGAAATAATATAATTGGCATAATAATATTTTAAATAAATTATTATGTAATTTAAAACCATTTTTTTTAGTTTTTAATCCAATTTTAACTTCTTTCTACTTAAAGAAGGTGCTTTGAAAAAAAAAATGCAATAAAAGAGAAGCCAAGGAATTTGGAATTCCACACAATCCTTCGGACGTTCGATCATCTGCTAAGAACGTCGGGATGCTGGTGCTAGAATTCAATTCCAGATATCCAAGCCTCGTAAAATGTTCGGAGAATCGAGTGTGCGTTTAAGATTTTTCTCATAACTCTGCTTCCGAACACCATAAATTCGGATATGATTCTCGTAAATTCACATCTGTTCCGAATTCAGTTGATCCAGTGTTCTATTTCCACCCAGGGGACTCGCAGACGAGATCTCGGCGGTTCTTATTTTTTGAGAATATTCTGTGGATAAATTCTAAAAAGAACGAACATTCTTATGAGCAGCACTTGTTTATTGGCGGTAGGAGCTGAGAGATGGGATGTTTTTGACTTGGAATTCTGCGAAATAGATGTCAAATCTTTCGCTTGAGCCTTATTTTATACGAGGTTAAACGCAAATGCAAGTGTCAAAATATGAGTGGTGGATTTCAAATCTGTGTGCGTGGTTGTATTATGAAATAGGATGCAAAACAGAATCCAGCATAAAAAGAATAAGTTAAGTTTTCTTTTGAAGCTTAAAAGATTTATAATTATATTTTGCTGTCAAAACTTTTCCTTTCTCTTTGTAAATTATTAAAAATACATA
The DNA here is from genome assembly GCA_026289955.1 of Argiope argentata. Taxonomy (NCBI): domain Eukaryota; kingdom Metazoa; phylum Arthropoda; class Arachnida; order Araneae; family Araneidae; genus Argiope; species Argiope argentata. The sequence continues at coordinate 700,371 of JAOUZG010001904.1, read as the reverse complement.
AACGATTTCAGTACTAAACGAATAATGTTATAGGGCCAAAACTTTCGTAAAGCTTTGGTTTACTTCTGTTAAGGTTTTTTTATTTATAGTAGAACACTTTTATTCTTACCTTTTAACATTATATTTAATTTATTAATTAAATATTTTATTTTTGATTTATAAAAATACTAATTTAATTAATTTTTTATGTACAACACTACTAGATTTTACTTTTATATTTAAGTGAAGTTGATTTTTTTATGTTCCTAATTTACAGCTGATATTTTAAGATTCATGATTGAAATCTTTATACATTCACCTTTGAGATTTGCATTTGAATGTGTGCTAGGGATAAAGTATGCAAATTTCTTGTATGGCGTAGGTTACACGTGATTAGAAGGCTAATATAAGTAAGTTGTAGGGGTCCTTTTAACGATGAATGAAGTGCAATGGGAAAACAGAGAGATCATTCACCATTTCAAAAAAGGGCTTAATGTTGGTGTTGTTTAGCAGGTGCCTTGATTTTGTGGACGGTAGATCTCACTGGGTTCTCAAAAGCAACCATATCAAAGGTTTCCAAAAGTTGAAACCAGAATCCACAGTTTTTCTCTAGAAGACGTAACTGTGGTTCGATCACAGTTTTCCAAGAGCATGATCGGCGGCGTCTCCGACGAATTTTACGGTAGAACGGGGGCTCTACTGTAATTCAACTGACAGAAATCGTCATCCAAGGCTCTTCCCAACAGATTTCATCTCGAACCATGCGTAGATAGTTGCAGAAGATAGGAAGGCATAGTCGTGTGCCTGTGAGTAAATCACTCATTTCTACTCAACACGCAAAACTTCGTTTGCAGTGGAATCGGGAAAGAAGACACTAGCCATCTGAGGATTGAAAATGGGTAATGTGATCGGAAGAATCACGCTACACCTTGTTTTGGAATGGAAGACGTCGAATTTGGTGAGAACCCCACGAAGCCATGAATCTGTCTTGCCTTACTTGCATTGTGCAAGGGTCTGGAGGGAGTATCATGATATGGATCCTGTTCTGCTCGCATGGAAGCCTGTTGTTTCTAGAGGGTAAACAAACAGCCATGCGATACCTAGATATACTGGCAGATCAAGTGCCCCCTGTAATGTTCATTTTTATCCTGATGAAGATGGATACTTCATGACTATAATGCAACAGAAGTGATCAAAATTGATTCCCTGAGTATTAGTCTGATTCCCAATACATTCCCTCGCCATCCCAGATCCCAGATCTAAACTTCATAGAAAAGTGTGGGATATGGTGGAAAGACGCCTCCGATAGAACTCTCTTCTTCCATCTAGTTTACAAGATCTAAAAATCTGCATAGCCAATGTATGCTATTCTATGGATGTAAATGCCCTCCAAAATCTTGTAGACTCGATCTCCAAACAAATCAGAGCAGTTATTCATTCAAAAGGTGGTCCAATAAAATATTGATCCTGGGTTTCTAGTTCATTGGCCAGTGAGTGCAGTTCTTTACATCTTAGTTATTCTATACATTTAGCTCATCTACTTGAATTTTATCGTTTCATGCATGATGAATCTTTTTTCTGTATCAAAAAAATGTATCGGTTAATTAGCTATACTAACTTTTCTTTTGAGAGTATAGAAGGCATTACTATATTAACATCAAAGCATATTTCTCATGATTCTTCTTGAGGATCATTATTTAATTATATTCTGAGCGTCGTGTATTTTCGTGTTCGTGGTTGTTTTATCTTTTGAAATGGGAAATTTAGATAATAATTAATAATTGTTCTTAAAACTCTTCCATTATTTTCATTCATCTCAAAATGTAGTTATAAAGAGTCTCGTCCTTTTGCAAATTAAAATTGAACTAAATATGCAGGGGTTCTACAGGTCCGATTGTTTAACCTATAGCTACCAAATTTGGTGCATAGATATTTTGGAGGGTGGGAAAGCTTACATACTTGTGACATTTTGAAATTTTAATAAGGCTTGTAATTAATGAAATAATACGCGGGCATTTTAATGTTTCTCCGCTTTAATTTTCAATGTATTATTGAACAAATATAAATTTTACATCTGTACTAAATTTAAAAACCTCCCTTTTAATAGCTATCTTTTCAATTGTCATGCAAATTTTGCCTGAATTTTGGAAATTTTGTTAAAAAATATTCGCTAGTTTCCAACATAACATTGCTACCCAGAAATTCAAACCTTTATCGCTGTTTCGTCAAATATTTAATTTCACGATTTTCTTCCGTCATCGAAAGTTAGAGAAGAAGAATTATCTTTAGTAAATTTCTTGTTTTTAAAACTAATAATAAAATGTTAAGAATATCACAACTTATTTGATAAATGAACAGAACATAAATGCGTTTTGTTTAATACCGTTTTGATTATATTATTGAGACTGGCCGATATTTCCAAAATTTTATGTTAACAATAAGTAAAAGTTGTAGCAAAATGAAAATAACAAGGCCTTCATTTTAATTGCCTTATATGGAATCTGAAGATTTTTTTTTTGAAATTAAATAATGGTACTTACAGCGTGATAACTGGTCGCGAAAGGTCACAGGCATATAAAATAAAATACATTTATCAATTGATCAGTTATTGAATATTCATGTACCTATTACTTGTCAGCATTAATTTCATCTTAATACGTTATCGGCTGGTGGATTATATATACTTATAAGCTGCCTTTAGAGGCTAAAGTATATTCATGATCCTTGCTTTTCTTGACGATTAAACCATTAATAAGGAATGTGGTCATTTCATATCTCAATTTATTATTAGATAATATTAAAAAAGACGAGTTAGTGGAATCAATCTTCGATAAATTAGCTACCTTTGGTGACCAGGATATTTGGTAAAAGAGTTGTTTTTTTAAACTGTAAAACTATTAATGAGGAATGTAGTCATTTAAAATCCAACCTTATTATCCGATAAGATTAAAAAAGATGAATTTGTGGCATCAGTCTACGTTGAATCAGCTACTTTTGGTGCTCAAAGTGCACACTAGGAATATTGCTTTTCATGTTCGTTAAACTATTAATAAGGAATATAGTCTCTTAAAATCTGTCCTTGTTATTTGATAACATTTAAATAATATGAATTAATGGAATTAGTCTATGAGATATTATTGAGTTTGTTATTTTTAAAAATTATATTCTATGAAATACTACTTATAAAAAATGTAAGTATTTAAAACTTCACCTTGTTATTTGTTAAAAACTGAAAAGTATAAATTTATGGAATCAGTCTTTGACAAATAATTGCCTTTGTAAATTAAAAAAATCTGTATACTGTTCTATAAAAGTGGAATTAAAGGTTCATGTTTGAATATAATCTCTAAAGAGAGCAACATTTTGAATCTTAAATTTTGAATACTTGCAAAAACAAGCCATCGAATGGTTTGAGAAAACAATGAAAAGTAGTTTATATTTTATCGTAACAATAAAACATGGTTACAAAATTAAAAATTCTTAATTAAATTTAAATTTTAGAGGAAAAAAACTGTCCGATAAATAAAATTGATATCCATATAAAACTTTATTGCTTTTTAAGACAGTATAAAAGCTTATTACTGTAAAATAACATATTCTGAAAAGTTTTCTTTGTCTTTATGTAACGTATTTTAATTATGTTTAAAACTTCTGACAAATTGATATTAATTTTCCAGTTTTTTCAAATTATTTCCAATTTCTTTTTCCTTGTGCCAAATTTCATGAAAATTGAACCAAAACTGTAGATTTGTATGATAGTTAAAGAAACAAACATTTATATTTATATAGATAGATAGTATAATAAATGTTTAAGTATGCAATTTATAGAATACTACGTGGATTATGGAAAAGGCGTCATTATATATAAATTTGCCATGTAACCCTCATTTATTAAACTCGAGATTTTCTCGAGTCCGTGACAGGCTTCTAATGGCAGCCTAATGGTCGAAGCCATCAATTACCTATTTCAATGAGCGGAAGGTTAAGTACAAGCAAATTATCGTCTTTTTCCCCCTCCTATCTCTCAAAAAAATGTTTTTATACTCACTTATGAGGATCATTATGGTTTTAGAAAAATATGCAAAAGATATGGAACATCCACATGGCTATCATGTAATATTTTTATTTTTTCCTATATGTAGCATAAAAAGAGGAAGTAATGTAATTTGAATCTAATTTTAAGGTTACATAGTTTCTTTAAAGCCATTTAACTTCAATTTGTCGATTACTGGCATGTTATTGCAAAAAAACTGAAGTCTGGATGTCAAACATTTGATACTTGAATTTACCAAATCCCCCATGCAACAAATTACATAATTCCTAGTCTGGGATACTAATAATTTGATAATTGGATTTACAAAATTCATTTCTGGAAGATATACACTGGTAAAACATCTACTAAAGAAAAATGTAGCATAATTTATTCCTTTCTTTGTCTTTTTTAAAACGCATCCTTTTTTTTTGTATTATTTTGCACCTGTAGTAACGATATATATTTTTTAAAAAATATTTAGACTGCATTTTTGTGTATTATTTACATACATTTTACACGTATTTTTTATGCTTTATGTACATAAACTTGATTTTGAAAATTCCTAGCCGAAAGGAAGAATCTTTTGAAATCCAGATTTTAATACTTTAAATCCAGGGTTGCATATCATATATAAGAAAATAGCGATAAAAGACGCTTCAGTCTACATCGAGGCACAAGCGAAAAGAGAGATAAACTTGCCCCTTCAGTGATTTTATTATGATATTCTGATAGGTATTTCTTCAATATGTGTTGACTTACTCAAAGAAGTCTCACATATATATAGATAATATGTTTAAGGATTTTTATTCCCTCTCTGGGAACATGAAGAAATGCAAAAGTTATCAGTTTTGTAGAGAACGTGTTAGAAATAATTAAATAAAAAACGGAAATTTGATCATGAAATAAAAGAACATTTTAGAATGAGATCAACATGGCTAAATTAAGATAAAAATTAGGAATTGAATTAATATTTAAATTAAAATAAGATATATAATTACATTTATTTATATTTTGATCATGTTTGCGAGCCATTCCTATTGCAAAAGTGTAATTACCGTAAGTTTCTGTTTGTATGCGCGTAATTTTTTTGTTCTATTTTTATATTTGCTTATATTGCTTTTATTCCCTTTTGATTTTGATTTTTGAACATATCTTTTCAAATTGTAACTTATTGACTTTATATCGATTGAGTATTGACTTACATTTATAAGTAACTAGATTGAGTAATGATTTACATTTATAATAATTTAAGCAATATTGCATTTATATTATTGAGTATTGACTTACATTTAATTTTATTGGATATTAACTTTACTTTTATATATATATTATTATATAATTATATATATTTACGTTAATGCGCTATATTTATTGGTGGACACGGAATTAATACCTAGAGCCTGAAAAAAAAGTAAATGATAATTGGAACCTTGAGATCCTGATGAATCTTCATATTTCAAACATCTTTGCTTCCCCAAAAACACATTTTTGGAAATATATCTGCGTCTATCTGTACATGAACGTATTAACTCAAACACTTTGAGCTAGATGAATGAAATTTTTACTAAGGAATTTTAACCAAATTTGTATATTTCTGTCAAATATTGAAAGAAACTTAATCGAAAGTTTGTTTCTCTTTCAACACGAATATAAAATAATACGATAATCATGGCAATAAAAAGTTATACGGATAAAATTTGATATTTAGATTTAACATCTAAAGTACAGATTTTAGTCAAATTTTAAATCAAATCAATCAAGTAGTTGTCAGTCTAATTGTTTTCATACGCACGTAAACACCATAGCACAAGAATAAACTGATTTAAATAATTGAAATCCATTATGCAATTTTAAGGCCATATTTTCAGTTTAGTAGTTTTTGCTTATTTCAACCGATCGGAGCAAATAATTATCGAAATACATGTATGGTTTGGGGTACCTGTTAATTACCCACCACTCAGAGATTAATCACTGAAAATAGCACACTTATAGATTATTTATTAACTATTGCTTTCCAAATGGCATGTAGTTTACAATGCACAATTACCGGATTTTACGACTTTGCCCAATGTTAATAAACTTTTGGGGAATGAGGATGATGATGGTGCATTTATTAGTATGAGGTAGAATTTAGAATAATGTAATGTTTCTATTTTAAATTCAACTCTTCTATCTTCAGTCAAAGAATGTGAGCTACAACAGCCATTTATTTAAACATAGCGTTTGTATTTCAACTAATTTTTAATTTAATCAACGTATTAATAATTCATTTTAGTGATTATTTATATTGATTGCTATTTAAAAATGTATCTGTTATTTTTTATTGTTTCACAATGATTCACAATTGAGCTGCATATACATTTGCTAACTGTTATGAATCGGCACTCTACTTTCGTTTTGAAATTAGTTTATTTTTGAACAACACAAGACAGAGAACATCGTGAGGCTATTATTAGAAACTGGTCAGATTATTTACAGATGAAGTAGACTTAAATTGATAAAAGGATCCAAACATCAAAGAGATGAAAATAAGGTAACGTACAAAACTATAATCTTAAAGCAAACTCAGCATACTAATCATGGCAATAAAAAGTTTTACGGAAAAATTTGGTACTCAGATTTAGCATCTAAAGTACAGATTTTAGTCAAATTTTGAATCAAATCAATCAAGTATTTGTCTGTCTAATTATTTTCATACGCACGTAAACATCATTGCACAAGAACACACTGATTTAAATAATTGAAATCTAGTATGCGATTTTAAGGCTATATTTGAGGCTCTGTAGTTTTTACTTATTTCAACCAATTGGAGCAAATACAACATCGGGTTTGTGTCCTGGCTCGGGCTTGGTTATTCTTCACCATATGTTCTATCTGTGAGACGTGTAAATAAACGGCTGCTCCGTTGTAAAACTAGGTTGTGCAAATGCATGTAAATTTTATCTTCGTATGAGCTAGAAATCTGACTTCTGCACTCGGGTTCTCGGGGTCTTTGCCCTCAGAATCTACTGCTCCCCTCTTTCGCTGTAAAGCGGACACGACATCACCATTAAAATCGGATTCCCAGATTCCACGCTGGGATAAGATGCAATTCAAACTCTAAAATTTAAATAAACAGGAAATGTATAACTTTTTTGGAGTGGCAACATATTAATTAGTAAAATGCTTGGCTCAATATGCAGGGTTTTTTTTTATAATTCATAGAATTTATATATTTTAAAAACTTATTTATTTAGGAAAAAGGCTAATAATATTTTTTTATTCGCCTGTTAGTGTCCCTCCTCAAACACTTTCTGGAAATCTAACATTGAAAAAACAAGCCGAATTTTTATTAAGAATGTTAGAACATAAGTCACTAGTTTTTAAAACGCATTCGCACGAGACTAACAATAAATTTTAAATTTAATTTTCAGATAGGACAACTATTTGCTATTCGTCCTATTTTCTATCCCGTCATGTCATTTTCCTGAGGTAGGCGCGATCTCTTATCGCGCTGCATTGGTCGACCTCATCGAACGTTGTCTTACTCATTAAACTAATTTATTGTGCTAAAATCCTAAAGAGCTGCATAATTAAAAAACAAGAATACCTCTAATCTTTATTTAAAAAAAATAGAATATTTAATTTACGGTAATAATCCTTCTTTATTTTTACTTAAGAAATTAAAAGCAAACTGAAAAATAAACAATAGAACGGTACTTTCTTTGCTAAATAAACAAAAAATAAATTCCACTTAAAAGAATTCCAAACATTGTTTATTAAAAAAAGGGGGAAACAAAATAAAAAAAGAGCATAAATGGAAATTCACGCCTTCTACTAAAAATCATAAACTCTAACTTTTTATGTAAAAAAGGAAGGTTAATAGTTGCTTAAAATTTACACTTACCTTAATACACTTCTAAAGTAAATCTTTCTAATCTATTAACCTTTCAGATAAAGCTTCTTTCTACGAATAAATAGATTTAAAAAAAAATTCGATGAATGTGAGCCTCGAGAAACATTATTAATATTTCATAACGAAAAAAATAATGACATAAAGCACGAGGTATTTGGCAACATTCCAAAACTTTTTTTTCCTTCTTGTTTTTGAAATCGCCAGGTGCAACGGCTCACCTCAACTCAACTCTCATTTATCCCTTCAGACGGAATCTCTTCTGAATACTGCTGGATGGTTTTTCTTCTTTCCTCTAATATCATCTACAGATGTTTCCTTTCTCCTGACTTGAGTGCTTTCCCGTCAATGGACTAATCAGAAAGAGGGAATAATCCCTTTTGGTGTGATGGGCGTACAAAAATGATTGAATTATGAACCTGAAGAGACGCTGAGCTTAGCTTAATTCTTCACACGCATGAGTTGCTTATTATTTGTTTACTAAAGGACATTATTAAAAGATGTTCTAAGACGAGATAATTTTTTTTACTTAAGATTTCGAATGTTTATTTATTCAAATTGTATGTACTTACGAATTTTGTATTACAATCCCGTTAAAACATAAGGTGTTTACTTAGGGACAAAAAAACATGAAACATTTATTTAACAGTTTGTTCATGATAAAATGATTTATTAACCAAATGCTTACT
>JAOUZG010001904.1:669226-684526 GCA_026289955.1 Argiope argentata | reverse complement strand
TATATATATATATATATATATATATATATATATATATATATATATATGCTTTGTAAAATGATAAGAGCAACAATTTTTTAAAACGTTTCCCTAGTTAATACTTTTTTTAATTGTATGTTGTTTATTATATTAATCTATTTTGTCAAAATTTGCTATTTCTAAAAAGTATGCTCGTGTAATGGTAAAAATAATCTTAAAATGTATTTAAATCGACTGTTATATGTAATTTAGTCAGATTAAAACATTTAAAATTTGAAGATCAATGAAAAAAATGATACACAGATATTCCTATAGATAGAAATACACACAAAAAAAATATTGAACATTTTTTACTGGAAGTTCCAAATTAAATTGGAATAATACATTTTTAATTAAATTCGAATTTATTCTATAAATTACAAAATTAAGAACATTTCAAAATTGTTTTCTCTAAATTTCCTAAGTCTTTACATTTCCAGTCACTTATTATTTCTTTTTAAAATTAATTTCTTTTTTACATTTAAGATTTGTATTTAATTACACTAATTATGAAAAATTACTGTAATTAATTTAAAACAGAAATTAAACTTAATTAAATAATAGATAATGTTTATTTAATTGAATTAAATTTTAATTACAAATCTAGTTAAAATCCAAAAATAGAGAAAAAGAAGTGAACATAATTATAACTTTCAGTATGCCCTTATTTGCTAATTATTTTCTTATATGCTACTTACAGTCTTCTTAAAACTTTTATGGAAACATTAGTAATTAAAACAATCTTTTGCTCTTATTAAATTATTATTAATTATTATAAAATAATTAAACTGTTTTTGATTGCAATAACCATTAATAAGTTTTTATGCAAATGATTTTGCTAATGTAGGATTTTTTTGATACGATGTACAGAAAATATTTTCTGTTGGATATATTTCTTCTTATAAAAATTTCTGAAAAGAAGTTCATTTTATGGCAATTTCAAATGTATTTGTGTTCAAAAATATTTCTTATATATAGATTATATAGTTTTTATAGATATTATGCACAAAATAAACCAATGAACAAGCATTAGTTTATTTTTTCTAAATTTAGAAAAAAAAACAAGAAATGAAAATTCAAATTCTTTAATGAGATATGTTTTTAGAATTTTGAAGAACAAAAATTCTGAGGTAATTAATTTTTTAAATATTTGTTTGACAAATAAGAATAAATAGTCATTACAAAATAATTAAGAACAAAATATTTATTTCTTCAAAGAATAGTTTTAAATTACTCGGTTGATTAATAAAAGCGAATCAAAAACCATTTCAACAACATCCTTTATTAAAATGCACTTTTCTGTGTACAGTGTTTTATATTTTTATGATTTCATAATTATCATTTTTCCGTTTTTTATTTGATTGTGGATAATATTATACTTAATTAATGAATTAGCCATAAGTTTTGTGAACTACTAAAGAGTCAAGTGATTTTCATTTAATTTACTAATAGATTAAAGCGTTCAACATCGCATTGACCATTAAATGAACAACTATTAATAAAAGTAAATCACTCTGAAAATGCTCTTCTAACTGATTATTGGAATTAGTTCTGGTATATAATTTGTAAACATAAGGTGATCCTCACATAAGGGAATTTAGCTTACGCGATGGAAATTATATGAGTTCGTGTTTGGGCATATTTATTGCAGTCTTAATTCTGCTGCGATCGTTGATTATTACCTTCTAAAATAAATTATGTAATTTTATTACCCATTTTGCTTTGAAATTAGCCAATCCAATATCTTTGCGATCATCTCCAGAAACTCTTAAGACACATTGAAACAGATATTCCGAAATTCTTGTCATGTAACTACTCATGAAATTTTGATTAAGATTGATACGGTTGATTCAAAGCTTTCAAGAAAGGTAATTTAAAACTATTTCAAATTCAATAATAACCTTAGCATAAAATAGTATAGATAATAGGAATATTCGTTTATATGCGAGAAAATTCGATAACTAGTAACCAATAAAAAGATTCCTTTTGTTTTGTGACATCATACTGGATACTTCAAAGCCAGAAGGGAAATATTATATTTTTTTGCTTTATAACATAATTCTTAATACCTTTTTATTAATAGTAGTAAAATATTCTACTTTTTTTCAGCATTTTCAATACATTTTGATCACAGCATAAAATATGCTTTTTGATTTGTGACAAAAATTTTGATTGCAGTAATCATGTACTTTTTGTTGAATAATATCATTCTTGACACTTATTTTTTTTATCATAGTAGTAAAATATGCTTTCTGATTTCTAACAAAAAGTTTGATTGCAGTAATCATATAACATACTTTTTGCTTCATAACATCATTCTTGATCCCTTTTGATCACAGTAGTAAAATACTCTAGCTTAAGTTTTATGCTGCCATTTCAATACATTTTCATCTCATTAGTATAACATTATACCTTATGTTTTATGACTGCATTCTTCATTAGTAAGACTCTACATTTTATTTATTTCTAACTAAATTTTCATCATGATAAAGAAATATTTTTGGCTTCAAAGAATTCGTAATTTTTAAAAATTCTTTCCTACTTGACTACAATCAATCGAGCTCAGAAGGCTTGGTTGCTAGTCTTTTAATGATTCCAATCGTTCTCTTAAGGAAAATGAGCTATTCTGTCCCAAGCAGCTTAAAATAACGAAAGAGGAATGGAATTTATTTTTTAATTCAAGTGTTTGAACATAAAGAATAAAATTCTTCAAATTATTTAAGAAATATCCTGTATCATTATGTATTTTACAGAAGACGTAAGAGCTTACGTCCATTGCTTTAAAAATTAACTTATAGCTCATTATTAGAGTGGACACTCTGTTTAATAAAACTCTTAAAAATGAAGGAAGGTTGCTTAATAAAGCACCATTTCTTATGAAAGTAGCAACTTAATACAATATTGAATTCTTCAGATGCTAATTATCAATGTTTTGGAATAAAGCCAAATTCTTTTTTGAATTAAAGTAACTTAGAATGAAAGTAAATGTTCTCTCTAAATGCTGGAAACGAGAGAAATATGTTTGCATTTTTTTCTCAAGGAATATTTAACTGGAGTTCATTATGATTACCTCATTTATTCTTGAAAAGCCAAAGAAGAAATAATTCCCCACAAAGAAAATAATTATTTCCTTAAAGAATGCTTTGTTTAAGAAAGTTTGCTGATTAAGATCCACTTAATATCTGTAAAGCTTGACTTTTTTTTGTTGATTTGTAATATTTTTTAGTTATAAGAGTAGAAATTGAATATTTGTATGTTTCGTATTAGATAGTTAAATATAACACTGCCCGGTATCCTTGCATGGGAATAGCGTGTCTTCCCCTTGATCTGGGCGTCCCGGGTTCGAGTCTCAGCTCGTGCATGATTTTTCTTCATCTGTTTTCTATCTGCGAGTAGTGTGAATGTCCCTCTCCCCTCTAAAAAGGATTTGTGCAAGTGAATGTGACCCAGGAGTAATTAAGACGTACACTTGGTCCTAGATAGTACTACTGAAACAAGATACGCTATCTCGGCTTAAAAATTGCTGACTTCATCAACGGATTTGTTTATGACAAGTGCCATAAGAAACAACAAAAATAACATTTTCCTTATAAATTCATATCAGGATAGATAAAGGGAAATATTAAAATTTCGAACTGTCTTCAAAATTTCACCACAAATATTTATTTACTTCCTTTCATAGCTAAGCATACTATAAGTAAATTTCCATATTAATTAGACACCTTTTTCTAACATCCTAATTTGCTGGGAAACATCTTATGTTTACTTTCAATTAAACCTCTCGGGCATAATCTGATTTCATGATCTTAAAAGAAAATATTTTTAATCTAATCATCTAATTGTGACAATTTAATAATTATCTGATTATGGCAACCATTAATGCTTTGTTAATAACCGGAGGAAGTTCTGTTACATGTGAACTAGAATCAATTCCCCTGACATCATAATGTTGTTGAAAACGCTATTTTTGAGCATATGGTGGTTGAACGGGGATAATACTTATAATGTTTAGCGTCAAATAAATTTAGATAGAATTTCGTATCCATGATTTCGTGTAATTGCTATGCAAACGGATTATTTTAACTTTTCTACATTTGTCTTGATCATTATATGAGCCTTTCCTCATGAGATCAGACTTGTGACATCAGAGCTTTTCAACATAAGTATCTGTGACTATCTTATAACTTTCACTATTTTGTAACTTTACTTTTTGAGTAGTTTTGTAAACAACAACACGATATTAAGAAGAAAAATATATTTAAGAAAGACCTTCTTTAATTTGTATCAATACGTGAAGAATTATATATTATATAATTGACAAAAACATTTTGAATCTGGTGGTGAATATGCTATCAATTGTCAAAATTTTGCCGAAAATAATATATTTTTTTAATTCACAAAATTCATAACAAAATTGCTCGAGTATTAAGCTAGTATAATAGAAATTATAGTGGCTGGAATTCTGTTGTTGTTACTAATATCAATTGTCATGAGCAAGCGCTCTGACGGCCATCAGCGATTTTCAGCCGAATGAGTATCTCTTGTTTTTGAAGTAGTACCAACTAGAGTCAAGAATACGACTTTGCTACACTCTCATCACATTCACTTGTACAGTCCCTTTTTACAGAGAGGGAGGGCATTCAAACACTTCACAGTTAGAACACAGAAGAACAACCGTGCCGTAACCGGGACGCCCAGATCACGAGGAAGACGAGCTAATTCTGTGTCAAAACCTCGGCAAGTGAATTTTAAGAGAAGGTAATACTTATTTTTGCTTTTTAAAGTTTTTTAAGTTATGATGCGAAAATGATGAAATTCAGAAGTCAAAATTTTGTTTGATTTTCAATTAATTAAAGTTCTAATTGAAAATTAAAATATTTATAAAATTGGAAGTTAAATTTTTTTTTTAATTACCAAAATTCCCCAAAACATTAAGCGCACATTAATTAATAAAAATATTGAATTAAATTTAATGATAAGGTAATAATAATTTTTTGTTGCAATAATAATAATTTTTTGTAATAATAATTTGTCGTACATTATAAAGGAAAAACTTTGCACTTTGGGTGTAAAAATGTTCCTTGATTTTTAATCAATTCAAATCTTATAGAAATTTTTTTTAAAAACAGCAAAGCAGACTGTTTTTTTATGTATGTGCCAAGTTCCGTAATTCTAAGTCAAACGGTTTGGCTCATAGAATTTTAATATCCTCACATGTATATAAAAACCTTTGTTAGTTATAGAAATGGAAATATCACAGATATTATTTTTCTTTTATTGATAACAGAGGGCAAAAAATTACACAATTCTGTATCTGAAGGAACAAATCAAATTTTTTAAAAATTTCACGTTAGCAATAAAATATGTTTTTGAAAATTTTTCAAAAAATGTATTTTTTTAAATGCGACTGAAATTTGATAAAATGCAACAGAAATAAGCAAGAAATTAAAGTGGGTCTTTTGCACATTAAATCCGTTAGGCGCCTCCCTCTGGTGTGGTGTGAAGAGGGAGGAAGGTTGTCGTTCTCGTCATCTGACAACGGTTCAAAATTATGAGGTCCGTCCAAAATAGCCCCACTGTTGCTTTACAACGGGATGTTAATAGAACTAAACTCTATTGCATTTTGACGCTATTAAAGAGACGTCATTTGCTCAAATGCCGGGAAGGTTAATTCGACACCCCTCTCCCTAGTTTCGTATCCCACCAGCAAAAGAAAATTTTAAATTATTATCAAAATTCAATATCTTTAAACTAAGCCTGATATATTTGATTGGAATTAAGCGCAAACAATATTCCAAAAACTGGTTACTCATCAAATGCTATTAGTTTAAAAACAATTCCATATACTTTATATTGAATTTTTTTAATGGGAAAAGGCATCATTTTATTTTACTTCCCCTCTTTTTTATTATTCATGTTTATGTGTATGTACGTGACTCAATCCTTTGTTTATTTTTATGTTTCCTTTGCAATTAATGCACGCCTTGATGACTATCAAGATCGTTTGCTAGTGAATCCATGAAGCAATTCAGGGGTTAGAGATTTTTAATTGCTTTATCTTAATTAATGCCTTTTTAAATAAAAGGAAGCAAAGTTAAAGAATTAGGGTAAATAGAGCCCCAGACCTCTTTAGACATCAGATTCTTTGTATATGATGAAATTTCTTTTAGTTATTGTTTCGTTAAAGAAGACTCATAAAAATTTTTGAAGCTCTTTAGAAATTCTTTCATTTTATGTGGGCTTAACAATAATAGATTGAAGGGGCTGCTGTTTATATTTATAGATGCATAAGTATAAGTTTAAGGTGATTTTTAATAGCTTTGATTTTGACATGCCTAATTAACTTCAGTGCTCAAAAGCATTTTCTATTTACATTATATTCAGATAAGATAACTTTGATTTTGTTAATTCAGTTGTAAAGCTTTTATTCCTGTAAAGCAAAAAAAGTCGAATACAATATTACTTATTAATACTTCGCATACAATATTATTTATTAAAATTTTGACAACATTTATAGAAAATAGCCTTAAGGTTTCGGTTAAAATCGTTTTCAAAATTTTTTGTTTATTAAATACTTAATTTTTTAACTTACATTTTTGTTTATAACAAGGCGACCATCCATTTCAACAATCTTAGCTCTCATTACAATTTTTATAATTAAATATTTTATTTAATTACTGTTTTAATTGCTTCTTTATCAAAATATTTTAAACCTTCATATTTTGATAGTTATATTTCACTCATAAAATTATAAAGGTAGCAGTAACGTCAGCAATGACGTAATATGTATCTGTTTAATCTACTTGCCGTAGAATTTTTGCTTTAAATTATAATGGAAATGATTAATCTACAATTAATTTTGCATTTTTTACTGAAACAAAACTTTTTTTAAAGTTTAATAGTTCTGAAAACAGTCTCTAAATTTTAAACTATATGCTCGAGACTAAATAATATATTTCTTAATTTATGTAATATCTCAAGAATTTTTCTACAAAATTTCTCAGATACATAATGATTGATTAATTAACAGTGTTTAATTTTAAATAACCAAAAACTAAGAAGATAAATAAATTCATTTGAAATAATCCGTCGAAAGAATGTTAAGCCTAACTTCATTAGCGTGGGAAGAAAAGCTACCTAAAAACGATGTACTTATATATATGCGTATGCGAAAAAAATATAAATTACAAAAACCCACTTTTTACCCGGATATAATTTATTTACAGTTTGTATCTGAAGTAAAACAAAACATTAAGCCAATAAATCAAATTCAAGTCCGTATCCGTTGAAAATACAGTTGTCAATAATTAGAGCACAATGAGCATGCTTGAATTTTCTACGCCAGTTGGGGCAATGCTATTCAGATTAGAAACTTTCAATTTCTTTTATTCTGTTTAGTCATTGCAATTTTGAATTCCCGCGTTTACATGTTTTTGAAAGTATAGACCGATAGAAATTAAACCAGTTTTGGTTAAAACTTAGACAGATGTTTGCAAAATAAATGTTAACTATCATTGTATATGTATTAATGTTAAATCTCAAATGTAGATCATTTTGAATTTGTAGACGGTCAAACTGGCATTTTACAAACTGTATTTTTTCGATCTTAGGGAGATCTAAAACGCGAAAATTCCTCAAAATCTTGGATTTTTTGAGGATTAATATACTTTTTTGTATTTCGTATTTGAAAAAAAATAAAAAAAAAATTCGTCTGATTTAGCAAAAACAATTTTTACTGCCAAATAAAATTGCAAATTTTTTTTGTTAACAAGAATTATGGTGGGAATACAGAATAGTATCATTTTGTATCCATTCTTCTAATTGTGGTGCAGAAATCTATTTTTTATTTAATTTTTAATAGTAATTATAGATATAATAAATGTTGAGATATAATGAATCATAGCAATGAGAATATAAGAATGCCCTTCTACTACACATTAACTTGAGAAAGGCGACAGTTATTTCCACAAACCTGGTGTGTAGAATAATAAAGTCAGCATGAATTACTATGTGAATAGAATTAGATCACTATCAAACGTCAAATAATGGACTTGACGTTTAAATTTCGAATTCATTATAAGATGCAGGAAAACAGTAAATCACTAAATTGTAGAACCTCTTCATTTTAATACGAAAGACAGTATTAAAGGACTGTTTCACTTATGGTTAAACAATGCTGAAAGAAAACATCCGTATAAAAACGCAATTGTTTAGCTGCGATTTTCTAAAAGTAACAAGTAATGACAGAAAAGGAGAAAAGACTTCATTTTTACAATAATAAGCTCCACTGCAAAAGCGGAGAGGATTTCAAACACTGAAAATATGAGGATCTGTGGTTAACTAATTTTTAATTTTATATCTAGTACTTTTCTGGTATAAACTTGGGTTAGCATAACAAAGACACGAGAATTGTTGATAATTAATGGACCACATTATATTTATAGTAAGTAGTTCAATAACAAATAAGGCATTTCGCAATAGTCAATCAAAAAATCATAGGCAGTATTTAAGGAGCACAATTGTACAATACTGTGCGATATTATATTATACCATACAACGTTTAAAAATATTGTTTAACATTGTACAATAGTGTGAAGTATTATGTCTTACAATATTTAAAAGTATTATTTAATATTGTAGAATATTGTGAGATATTATATCATACAACGATTAAAAATATTTTTAAATATTGTACAGTTTTGTGCGATATTATATTATACAATATTTAAAAATATTTTTAAATATTGTAAAGTTTTGTGCGATATTATATCATACAATATT
Organism: Argiope argentata; assembly: GCA_026289955.1. Classification (NCBI taxonomy): domain Eukaryota; kingdom Metazoa; phylum Arthropoda; class Arachnida; order Araneae; family Araneidae; genus Argiope; species Argiope argentata. Next base: position 675,727 of record JAOUZG010001904.1, on the reverse strand, counting down.
TAAAAATTTTGTTTAACATTGTTCAATATTGTGAGGTATTATATTATACTATACAATGTTTAAAAATATTGTTTAATATTTTTTAATAGAAAATAGTAAAAACAAATAAGCATAAAGTCCGCTCAGTTTGATTACTACAACATTTTAAAGTATAAGACATAAAGGCAAGAATAAAAGCTTAAAAAATTTAAAGAATTTATTTAACATGATTTCTTTCCGTTACAATTACATTTCGAACATCGCTTTTAAATTAAAAGTGAAACATCAATGAAAGTGTTGTCTCTTGCTAGAATCCATGAGGTTTTGGGACACATTTAGTTTTTATTTGTAAAGATTTCTTAACGCAGCGTTTCGACTTTTTTTTATTGACTTCCAGCTTTTACTTCGCTTCTATGGAAATGCGGAAGAACTACCATTTTCCGGTTCTTTAAAAATTCCGTAAGAAATTTCTTTTTTTTTCTTATTTTGTAGAACTAACTTGCTACTTAATACGGAGCCTTTTTTTTAACACAAAAAAATATTTTCATTGTAGCCACTCTTAATACATATATTCTATTAAACGTTAAAAAAACATTAATATCTGCGATTGTTTTTCATCATGATTTGCTCTTTTAATGAATATAATATGAATGAAAGATTTTGTTATTATTGATTGATTTGAATTTTAATTATTGATTATATTTTTAAAAAGAAAAAAAACTATATATTTCATGACTGAATGAGAGAAATTCCATAAATGGTTTTGGACAAATTATCAAAGAGCGTTTTTAATAGAAAAATATAAATTCTAGAATTTAAATGCTGCATCAAATGTTTAAGTTTAAATAAAATGTACTTTTAATCTATCTTGATTTCATCAACATATAAATATTCCCTTATATACAATTTATATTTACGATAAAGTAGTCCCAGATTTTCATAATTATATATATCCAAATGGATTAAATGTAAAATATGATGTTAAAGAATATTCCGAAAAAAATGTAAATGTAAACACACACACACACACACACACACACACACACACACACACACACACACACACACACACACACACACACACACTTAAAAAATCAATTCCTACTTAGGTCTTTTTACTTATTTATTTATTACTAACAACTTAGGTTAATTTTATTTTAGTTTATTTTTATTAAATAATCTCAATTAATATTTTTTTTTCTTGTTTTTTCTTATGGCGCAGTAGCCGACTATTATTATAAATGTACATACATATGCATATGACATAACACAAAATTAAGGGACAATTATACTACTCATGTGTGAATTTTCAACACCAATTTGGACAACATAAATACACAAATTTTCTACGCCATTTGGGGTAACGCAATATAGATAAGAGATTTTTAATTTCCTTTGTTCTGGTTTATTTTAATTCAAAAATTCTTCAAAATGAATTTGAAAAAAAAATAGATTAATTAACAATGTTTCATTTTAACAATAAGAAACTAAATAGAATCGTTTTAAATAATCGGTCGAAAACATGTTAAGCATAACCTCATTAGCGTGGAGAAAAACAAACTGAAGTCTTACTCATTTCACGGTGGATAAATGTAGATTTTTGTCGGGAAATTTAGCTTTTAATTAATAAAAAATTAACCAAATTAATAAATTAATATTTTAAAAAACTGTATTAATATCAAGTGTCATCCACTAATATAATAATATATTTATCGGTAAATAAATAATTTTTTAGTAATTTCATATTTTCATATGTTTGCAACTCAATATTTAAGAAATTAACTATTTTAAACAATATGAGAATAAATTAGAAAAGATTGAAATATTTTTCTGTACTGCCATTAAAGTGCTATAAAAAATGTCGCGGGCCAACAACTATGCTTTTAAATGTAGTTGCATAAAATAAATGCATTATGCGTTTAAACATATTTTCTTAAATTACACCCCCTCTAAAGAATAAACTATGTTCGTAATGGTGACTTATAAAAAAAAATGACTTTTTTGTGATAAATGTGTCAAGTCATAATGAACTTCAATTAAACAGATTTTGCGTAAAATATGAAAACAGAGTAAATTTATTCATTTACATATTCTCTGGGCGGCTTTAATCAAAAAGAATTTGGCTTTTGTCCAGAATATGAATAATTCTATCTTGAAAGCAACAGCATTTTATTAAATTGCTATTTTCATGGAAAAGGCTAAGTTATATTCTGCTTTATACTATTAAGCATAAAGAATGTCATTATTTTTCTCATAATATCAAAATAAATTGAATGCCCGAGCATAATCAAGAAAAGTATCTTTCTGCCCGAATAAAGCTAAAAGGCTTTCAAACGATATTTTTGAAAGCTTCATTACAACAGAAAATTGTTAACGCCGATCCGAATTTATAACACATAGTTTTATATTAGGTGTAGATTTTTTAGAAAATAATCTTATTAGATCGATTTTGTCTTGGAACAATCATACAATTTTTGATATTTTTTTTATAAATATATATTATTGCATATGATATATGAATAAAATTGAGCTATAAATATTTCATATAATTTATAAATACAGTTTATTTAATGCTTGAAGTCAACTTTTTCTATTCTTTGAGATATTTTATAATACTGAAATTTTACACATTTGTATTTTCTGAATGAAATTAGTATCTTAACATTTTATAATATGGTATTAATACAGTATTTTAATATTTCAAGGCGGTTTAAAATGTGGAGTAATTACGTTTTTGTATTTTCGCGTTTACAAGTTTCAGAAAGAAAAGATTTGTAGATGGTCAGATTCTCGTTTGATTTGACAAAAGACATTTAAAATGTTACACTATAAATATTAAAAATGTGTTCTGAATTTTTTATATCAATTCATTATGCAGATATCATATATACTTGAATTCGGACATCTGGACAGACAGACTTCCATTCAACGGATGATGCTGAAAATTAAGCTACGAATTTGGTGTCAAGATCTCATTATAAATTCCATGCATCAAACTCAAGGCTTTTTAAAATTATCTTTGTCACATATTGGGAGACGAACAAGTTCTAAAAATGCAGTTTTAGAACACAGTAAGGTTTAAAACGAGATTTTTTTTTAAAATCTCGAGTTAAAATTTTTTGAATATCGCTATGCATTCTCTATCCTTCTCATACGAGAAAATAAAAACATTGCAAATAAATTTTCAACGGGTCATATAAGTGAAATTAAAAATTATATATATATATATATATATATATATATATATATATATATATATATATATATAATATGTCTTCAAAACTGAAGAGCAAGAATCAAAATAAACTTAACCCTTTTACTAGCCTCTTTTAAAATATTTCATTTTATTTATTTAAAAAATACATTGAAGCCTATGAAGTATGCATCATTCATCATCATCATTATGAAGTATCCTCATTAAGACGATTTTCTGATTATCAATCTGTTTCAATATGTTAATGTGTCTTAAGAGTTTGAACGAAAGCATCCCTCAATTTAGGTTCAGAACAAGATGGACGATAAAATTGCATAATTTATTCTACAGGGCTACAAAGGCAAGGGACCTTACCACAACATACTAGCCTTAGCACGACTAAGTATTATTTCCCTCACGTAGTCGGAATACCTCACAACTAGATTCGCCTTACACATACATATTATGTACTAGAACTAATGAAATGACCTAAATAGTTCGTAGAATGCTTCCGCAGAAACGCAATTTGGAGTTTTACTTACAATTCTCCCACAGATGTTTAAAGTTAGATTACAGTCGTAGCATTCTGAATTAGCGAGAGGAAAATCACTTAACTAATTGGGACTAAACGGAAAGTAAATTCTACATTATATACTTTTGCAAAAAGAAGGCACATAATACAGGGATAATGACTTTAAAGAATAAAATATCAGTCAATCAAAATTCGTTAATCACACAATAATTGTTTCTCTATACAATATTATAGGAAATTGTTTATGCGATTTTGTTCTTGATGAACACTTCTGACATTTTTGAAAAAAGTTTAAAATTTATGATATTTTTGAATATTTGCATAAAATCCGATCGAAAAGACGTTTAGGAAACGAAAATACTCTTGGCACTAATTGGAGCTGCTTAAAAAGAGACACATGCTCGGCTTAAAATTGCTGACTGCATCAGCTGGCTTGTTCATGTCAAGTGCCATTAGAAACAACAATAACAACAGTGCTCGGTTGATTCGGTTAGGAAATAGATTACATTTAATTTAAGTTCAATTTTTTAATTCATATTTTTCTCATAAGTAAACTTCAAAAAAAATGCAACTGAAATATTAAAACTAAATTTTTAAAAAAAACTTCAAATTTGTGATTTTCTGGTTTTGCCAAATATTAAAACCATAATGTATAATTCTATTAGAAATGTTTGGTTCATGTTGGGAATCAAAATTCTCCGTGATGTCCTGTCCCATGATATCACAGCTCTTCCAATAATATAAATCTATTTTCTGAAATTTACAATATAGTAATTCCTTACTTTTTTAGTTCGCTATGTTAACAATAGAAATTTAAAAGAATCCTTCTTCGTTAGCTTGAAAACTTAAAAAAAATTCTAATCGTGATCATTGACAGCAAGAATTAAAAAAGAACAAGCAAAAACAGAAAAAAAAGTAATTTTATTTAACGCGATTTCTTACCGAAACAATTTAATTTCGAGCACCGTGTTTAAATGAAAAGTCAAACAGCAGTAAAAGTGTAATTTTCTTATTCGGATGCACCCCCTCTCTGATGTGAGTGCGGTTTTTTAGGAAACGCCTATTTTCGTCTTGCAAGGATAATCAAGTTATGCAACGTTTCTTTTTATTGGCTTCCAGCTTTTACATCGCTTTTATGGAAATACGAAAACTACAGTCCTTTTCCGGTTCTTTTAAATCCCTAAAAGAACTCGTTCTTTTTTACCCCGGCTCCAAATCCATTCTTTCAGCTCGGTCTTGTTGTTTAATAAAGCGTACATTTTTATTTAATATGAAAAAATTATTTACATTGTAAGTGTCTCGATATAAAGTTTAAAAGATTACTTAAGGAAACTTACATATCTCGAATAAGTTGGGGGTTTTTTTTTTCAGTATTTTATTGGTTAGAAAATTCATTGTTTGTGATGTATAATGTTTAGCTGAACTTTTCTCTCTTCTATGCATAGTTGGTTTTGAATAAATATTTTACAATTTGCAGAAGTATAAAAATAATGATTTTCCTCTGGCAAAAATGAATATTTGATTTTTATTGGGAATTTAATCGTTTAGCAAAAAATATTCCCAGTATATAACACGGTTTTAAAATTAAACTTGTGTTTTATAATACGTTACATGTTTTCTACTAAAAAGATGTAATCTTGATTTTAGAACTGTAGAAATATCTATAAATAATGTTTTGAGTTTCACTTCAAGACCAGAGAGTTCAAGATAGGGATCAAATAACCCTAGAGAATTTCCATATTATATCTCCGGTTCTTTCCGAATTTCCTTCAATAGGTATATCCGTGAAATTTGGGAAAACTAGCCAGGTTCAGGTAACGCCCGTGTCATCTAACCAAGATTCAAAATTACGAAGACCGTCCAAAATTTATTTCTCGTTGTTTCAAATTCAGATGTAACAGTAACTGAATTAAATGTAAGTGCAATTGCATTAAAAGAGTCTCCAAAGCAAGAATACTTACAATAGGAATTTTTTAGAAGTTGAATCTATTTTTATAAACTAACTTATTATACAAGTCGAAAGTATTATGAAAAGAAAATACCATAGTGACAAAGGCTACTGTTCGAATATGGTTCATTGTTTACGTACTGTATCGATGCATAAATATTAGGGAAGTTACATCATATTAATCTTCATCTTTTTCATATTTTCTGCGCTTTTCTGTAGAAAAGATACCACAAGTACGAATATTAGAAGTTAATTGAATTTATATGCAGATTCGCGTTTATCCAACAAGTGCAATAATGATATAAACTCTGGTGAGAGTTTTGATTGCCGATTAATGTCTGCAACTTTGTTTTATTTTTGGATCGCTCTTAATGAGATCTGTTATGTCCGCAACACAATGCCCATATTATTATTTGTGGTAGCCCGGGTATTTAGATTCATCAGGTGATTTATTCTTAAACGGGGTGACATCTTTATAAATTATGTTCTATTTTTTGTTTGATACCTTACATTAGTTTCATTAAATAGGTAATAAGGTATATAAGTTAAGAAAAATTTCCTTTAAAGAAAGACCACTCAAAATAAATGCAAAGTATATATCAGAATTAGCCGTTGATTGCTGGATCGAAATTACAATACAACTTATTTTAGAATATCAATATCATGGTCTCTAAATGTGATTGGTGACAAAATAAAAAAAGGAAATCTTCGATCGTAAATTTTAAATTATCATGGGAAAACAATATTATTTTTAAGTCATTATTTATCCTAATTAATTTAAGTTATTATCCAATGTACTCTGTTTTGAAACAATCACGAGACTTTTCTATCGGTCTCTCTCTTTATATA
>JAOUZG010001904.1:624362-664226 GCA_026289955.1 Argiope argentata | reverse complement strand
AAAAATTTTGTATTTATAAAGGAAATATTTTATTCATCATGGTTGTTACGTTAGATTCAAATTTATCATAAACTTTTAATTTATAATGAATTTTGCTGATCTTTAAATTTTCAGCAGGGTTTTGTTTCATTTTCAAAATTTTTAGTTCTCAAAGACCAACCATCGTGTGATAAATTTCATTCAAAGAATGCAATATTTATATATATATTTTCTACAAAAGATATTCTTATTTTTTATTTTACTTAGAAAAAAATCAGGACAATCCATCAATACAGTCAGGAAAAATCTCAGCAGAAAAATTTACTCTCTCTGCTTAGAAAATTTGTTTTCGGTTCCTTTTATTGACAGCTAACGAAATAATCTGCTCTAATAAGAAAAACGGGAAGAAAATGATTGATTGAACAAATAACGGAAAATTTAAAGCAAAGAAACTTTTTCCAATCTTTGGCGTTATTTTCTAAGGGGAAAAAAAAGAAAAAAAGTGCTGAGAGTGGAAAAAACCGTCTGAGGTTTATTTGGTCTTTCAAAACGCTATTATCTACAAAAATAAAAGCAATTTTCTTTATAGAAATTCACATTTTACAATAGTGGAAATCTGAGCATCCGTTGAAAGAAATCACTCTTTCAAAGAGTCAACTTTTGACAACTACAGTGTAAAAATATAGACAAAAACAAAAATTTCTTTGAAGTGAAAAATTAATTTTTTCTAGTACGAGATGATATTGAAATTCTTTAAAAGATTAATATCCGCATTATACTGGAAGCATTAGAAAGAATTGATAGTTTTGAACCACGGATGCTCTGACTTTAATTTCAATAGACTCTAAAAACAAAAGAGGGAATAATTTGTAAACTTAACAATAACTAATTTTAAATTGAATATTAATAACTTGTAAAAGCAATAAGTGATTGCAAGTTGAATAATAATACATGCAAATTTAATAATATATAATTGTAAACTTAATAATAAGTAAGTGTAAACTTAACAGTAATAATATTGTTAATAATAATAATTTGTAAATTTAAACAATAAGTAAACTTGTAGCAACTTTATTGTTAAACTTTAGAATAAATAATTGTAAACTTAACATTAATAAATTGTAAACAATAAGTAATGTAAACCTAATGTTAATAATCTGTAAACTTAATATTAAAATAGAATTTTAGATCGGAGTTAAATCTTTGTTAAAAGGAATAAAGATGTATTTTGTCTATCTCTTAATACCCACAAAAATCGTATATTCATTTCTATTTTCGTGTATGCGTAGTATAGAAAAACTACAAATCTCTTTTTAGACCTCTCTGAGTTCGAAAAATGCATTTTTTTAGAAAATATGCTTCTGTCTATAACAAAAATAACTAAAAAAAGTTTGAGCTAGACGCCTGAAATTTGCTATTCTATCTTTAAACAGAATTTGAAGATTTCTGCCAAATTCTAAGTAGAATCTGTTAAGAGGAAGTCCGTCTGTACGGCTATTAGAATACGTAACTCTCTTTCTGTTGTAATTATCGTACTAAAAAGGAAGAGAGCTAGATAAAATAATCAACATACAGATTTAACATCGTCAGTGTAAACATTTATCAAATTTCCTGCCAAATCTAACTACGAATGGTGAACTGTCAGTCTGTCTATAATTTTAAAAATAAATAAAAGTGATGATTTAAAAACTGGTTGACTGAAATATATCAATTTTGATTTGGAAATTTAGGAATTTTATCAAATTTATCTTCCAAAAATATAAAAGAAACGTATCTAAAGCACTAAAGCACGATTTTCGAATACTATTAACAGCATGGTTGGAAAGAAATGTCAAATAACTCGCCAAAGATGGCACAATAGTTTAATAAATGTTCTAATTTCTCGCCGAAGGTTATATTTCGTAATTGTTGTTCCCCAGTTCTATGTAAGGTATTTTCTGGCATGATAAGTTAATTGGAAAGAAAAGCGTAAAGTTTTGTGTATATTATTCCCGCTGGTTATATATCAATACTCAAGTTGTATGCGATTATTTTTTATTTTGCATATAATATTTCCCTTCATATTCGTTTTTCTATAATTGAATTCCTATATCTAAGATTAGAACAATTTATGTTTCATTATCCGGTTGGGCATTGATTTTAAAAACTGGATGCAAAAATTCATTCTCAATACTGCTTTATCTGCAAAGGGAACCAGTAAATGAATAATCGAACTGGTTGTTAACATCTCCCTGCATCTTTTAAGTTTATGTCCGTAATAAGGGATTAGATTTCTACAAAGTTTATAGTCAAAGGCCTCGAAATAAATTCTGTTGTTACTAAAGGCACTTGCCATGGACAAGCCCCCCCCCCCGCTGATACAGTAGCAAATTTAAGCAGAAAGGAGCGTCTCTTGTTTTTGAAGTAGGGCCAATTAGGGCCAATAATACGACTTAGCTACTCACTCACCACATCTGCTTGCACATCCCCTTTTTAAATGAAGGCACAGTCGCACATCTCGCAGGAAACACACAGAATAACTGCCATGCCCCAAAACGAGACTCCTAGAAGACGAGGAAGACGCGCTACCTCTGTGCCAGAAAGCCGGCGAAATAAATTCTACGTTATCCTATTTCTGCTACGTTACGTCTGTCCTGCTACGTTATCCAATTTTTTAGTACATGAAATTAGAGACAAAAAGAAAATTTAGTATGTGGTTTTTATCAAAGACAAAATAATTCAAAGGTCAGAATTTCCAAATTCAATACAAAAATTTTCCATGGTGGTGGTGACAAACTTTAATAGCTGATAGATATACAAAAATAAATAAGTTTTGAAAAAATTCAGAAAGGTAGAATCTGAAGGGGGGATAAAAACAACTGTTTTTAAAATATGCTTATTACATCATAAAAAAAATCCAGTGAATAAAGTACCCAATACTGATTTGAATGAATCCATTAATAAATAAGTACAATTTATCAAGTAGAATCCAGCAAAATCTACCATGACAAGGCATCCGGGGTAATATGAAGATCGATCCACCAAGACGGAAATAACGCGCATTACGGTGCGTCCGCTATGTGCAAACCCAACGAAGAGGTTTACCTTTAATATAGGTATGAAGGCAGCTCAGTTGGGCAGCAAATTTTTCCAAAAACAAGAAAAATGCTGCATTATTGTAAATTTAAAAGAAAATTTGCGATTTAAAGATTCTGTTTCTTTTTATTTTGATGTTTCAGTTTCCTTATTTAAAAAGAAATTAAGATTCTTTTGATCATCAACCACTAAATAAATAATGACTTTCGATCTGAAATGGACGAGTGTATTCGTTGCGAGGGGGGTGGGAAGAGGAGAAGCAAAACAAAGCAAGTCGCGGAGAAATAACAGTCTTCTGATTAATAAGACTCAGCTGATTATTTCTTTCATATCAAAGTAAACTCTCCCGTATCCCACGAGGCGTTCTTCTCAGTGACTTTATCTAAGAAGTTCGGAATTAAACGGAAGTGTATTTTGACATATTAACTTATTATTATCTTTCCTTTAATATAATGTATGTAATATTTAATTAAAAATAAACTTATTTTGTTTTCGATAAACTTTTGTATCGGTTACTAAATCAGAATGAACAATCTGTTTCAAATTAAAATGCATAGAACATGGTCATAAACAAATTAAATTAAAAATTCATTAATATTATAATTAATTCATTAAGGCAATACAGACGATGCCACTTTAAATCACAATGAAGTCAGAAGAGCTTAAACAAATGGAAATATCTCGAGGTGATTTCTAAACAAATTACTTATTCATTTTTACTTTAAAGCTCTTTCAAATGGAAATCTGCAGATAGAGAAACAATTTATTTACCAGCACGCAAAGCTTCGTTCTTTTTTTATGCATTGTATTTTGCAGAAATTACAAATACAATCATTCTTATTCATGAATTGATTTCCTCTCTAAAGCACTCGCAATGAGAAACTAAACGAAAGTTAATGGGAATGTGTAAATGAAGGAGTGTTTTCGTATACTTCTTTCAAATGATCGGGAGGTTTGGTAAATTTTAAATTCTAAAATAGCTTTGTAAATCAAAGGGGTTTTTTTTTCAAAAAGACAAAAGAAAAAAAGGAAATTTTGAAGTAAATACTTTGGATTTATTATTCAGATTTAATTTATATAAAAGACAGTTATTTTTCTAAAAATATTTTTAAATAGTAAAATCATTCTTATTATACTTGAATAGAAACAATTTTACTGCGAATTTATTAACGCTTCCGCTTAAAAGACAAATTCACTCCATAAAACTCCATCAAAATAATGAGAAACGCGAGAAACATAAATTAAATTTTTAACTAAACTATGCGAGTATTTTCTAAATTATTCTTTTAAGTATAAAATTTCCAGTTTCTATTTAAAAAAAGCCGTAAAAATTAATTTGATCGAATTACAATAATTAAAAATTATACTATTTATAATTATATATATAATTTATATTTAAAATAATTATAATTTTATGAAATTGAAACTTATACTTGAAAAATCATTCCTCAAATTAAAAAACGATCTCTCAACAGTTTTTTTTAATTCTATTGCATCAGCAGTTGTTTAGAAAAATTCGATAAACCTCCATCATTTAATAACAATTCGCATGAAAATGTAATGTGTATTACTGAAATACTTATTTGTTGGTTAAAAATATCGTTCTTAACAATAATATGCTCTATTTATTTTGAGGAAATTTGCTAAGAATGTAATTATTTTTTATTTATTAAAAATTTTGTTAAAATGTTGAAACACTCATTTTAGATGAACACCTACTATATAAAAATTTATATACACCATATTTGGTAAAATTATTTCTAACGATGAATGTTTCAACGGTTTTTATGTAATTATTTTCTTATGTTCTTCAACGTTATGTTCTTTCATCCAGCTTTATGGTACTTCAAATATTTTTTCATTCTAATCTTTACCAATTTTAATGCTATATGTAATCGTATCCAGCAATTTATATGTTCCTTTCGAATTGTTTGACTTAATTTTGATTTATTCAATTCCCATTATTAGTTAATTCTCTCTCTCTCTCTCTCTCTCTCTCTGTATATATATATATATATATATATATATATATATCCTGTTGAAATTTTCAATCCTTAATAAAATACTTTTTATTCATCCATTGAAATTCAAACAGAATTTCTTAAAATTGTAATGGGGGACACGTTTTCTTGTGTAAAGCCAACCAAATAGCCACAACTGAACATAGCAGTATCAACATGATTTGTTGAAAGTAGGTGACACTCGATGTTAATAATGGTTTTCAAATGTTAATTCGTAATTAAATTTAATTAACCTCTTGAGCTATCAGTTAATTATCAAAAATGTATGCCCCATCCTATCTAAAGAAATTTCAATTAAGCTTTAAGTAGTACAGTAGCTCAGAAAATTTAGTAGACGTACGCTGTACGTTATTTTCAGTATAGGTATAAAAATTTTCAGTATAAAAATTTCTTTAAAAAATATAATTGAAGAAAATTTAAGCTTTAGGTTCAATTCTAATTTCTCTCCTTAAAATCTTTGTCATCAAGTGTAGGTCACTTCTCCTACCTAACCTTAAGATTGAACCACGTGTCGAGAAGGAAATTCGTGAAAGAAGGAGAATGGAAAATGTGCAATCTATTTTGCCACTTAATATTTGGAGTCTGTCTTATGTGTATACATAGTTATATTAATCGTAATAATTTAATAAGAAGCAACTAAAATAAAAAAAAATTATTGACCTAAGTAGGAATTGACTTAAATGTTCTTAAATATTATTTTTTATTTCTTAACTAAGTCCTCTCACATCAATGCCAAACCAAAAAGGGATTACCTAAGCTCTCGAAACGAGGTGTCTTTTGGTGTTAAGTATTAAAATATTTACAAATAAAATATTTTCACTTCCTTCACGAAGGTTTATTAAATAAAGTTTACGTAAGCGCTACTACAGATTCCTTTGACGAGGTAGGTTAATTTCATTAGATCATGCATCGCTCGTTCTATCATTAGCCAAATAATTTCCTTTAAAAGGAAAACAAGACGAGTGTTGGATGCGTCATTGAAATGCTCCGCAGAATTCTTGGTCGATGTTCGTCTCTCCGGTCTTGTTCGGTCGCTCACTTCCATGTCTCTGATGCCTTGATTAAAATGTAATTAAAAGTGATTAGCTACGCAAATTACTCATTTAACCTCCACTAATGAGAACTTCGTGGCTGAAGATCGCTGAATAATAGCGAGCGAGGTTGGTTTTATTTGTTTTATTGCGATTCAATCGGAACTAATGGAAAGATTTCATTTTAAAGGAAACGAAGGCATTTCTTTCATGCAAAGTAATGTTGTATTGTTTATGCTTCTACTGTTATTTTTAATACAGAATATGTTTTAGCAGGGTATTGATATTTAAAAATGTTAGAGAAAAAATTTTAAGACGTATAATTTTTTACTTTACTTACTATTGTTATTATTTTCAAAAAATACTCTTTAAATGCAAAGTTTTCATCTAAGTAGAAATATTTTTTTTAAAGTAATGAATTGCTTTCATATATATATATATATATATATAATTGTAGCATATCGATATTCTATTTGTATCGTAATCGTTTGGAATATCTGTTTACAAAAATAATAACTTGAATTTGGCAACTTTATTCATTTATTCATAGAAATAAAAAGAAAGGTTGATTTATTCTAACTGAGCTTTAAGCATTTTTTGCGTTAATAATCTGCACGTGTTTCCTATTATTGTTTATAATTAGGCTTTGTTTGATAATATTTCATTATTGAATAATAATAAAAAAATGGCATTTTATTATTAATAACAATAAACAATAAACAAGATTTTTATAAACAATAATATAATAATAAATAATAGTATTTTATAATTGTATGCTGTATTAACAAAAAATAAGCGCCTGTAGCTAGGAAAGGGGGAAAGTAATTCTAAATGTCCTTCATAAGAGAAAAAAATTTTTTTTTTGCTATAATAACATGAAGTAAAATTTTCTGGCTCATCAAATTATGTGTTATTTTAATGTAATGCTTTATTGTTATATAGCAGCTCAATGATATAATATTAAGGGTTAAGACAAATAGAATGAGAAAAGAGTATATGAGTATTAAATTGGAATTTAAAAGCTTATTAAATTGTAATTCAAATGCTTATTAAATTGAATCTATTGATATTAAAATATATCTATTGTATAATATTAAATTGAATCTATAGAAACTTAAGTCTGTCTATTGGTATAATATTAAATTGCATCGATTGAAAGCTGATTGAATGGGTATCAAATCTAATTTATTAATATTAAATTCTATATAGTGGTATAATATGAAATTGGATCTAGTGATATTAAAGTCTATCTATTAGTATAATGTTAAATTGAACTTATTGATATTACAGTTTATGTATTGGCCTAATAACAATCTATTGACATTAATGTCTATCTATTGGATAATATTTAAATTAAAAGCTGATTGAAGTGTTATTAAATTGAATTCATTGTGTAATATAATTCAGTAGAATAGTAACAAAATATAAGCCCAAAGTGTATAAGTAAAAAGAACAGTAGAAATGCTTAGTAACAGTGGTATAGTACAGTATAGAATATATAGTAACTAAAAGTAAACCTTCTGCCATGTAAAGGGAATGATACGAGTTCTCCTTTAAAAACTACGATCGTTTAATATTTATATAATGCTATGTAAAGTTTCTTAGAATTTGAAATTGTTATTTAAATGCAATATTTTATCAGTTTTATTACTGTTACTTATGGCCCTTTACAAGCACGCTGACAGCGATTCAAGCCGAGTTAGCGTCTCTTTTTTTTCAGTAGTACAAACTAGGGCCAAGAGTACGATTTAGTACTTCATATGACACAACCACCTTTTATAGGGGAAGGGAGCATATTCACACACCTCACGGATAGAACAAACAAAAGAAGAACAACCATGTCCGAACTGGGACGTTCCGATCATGAGAAAGACATGCTACCCCTATACCAGGACGCCGGCAAAATGACAACTTAAAGCCAAGCATGGAATGTCTGAATCTATCTTATGAAATTGTGCAACAATAAATCAGTCCATTTCTGCACATACGCTGTTTTCTGGCCATCTTATAACTGGTCGAATGTAAACCCGGCATTAGGTCGGTTTCATTGCTACTTCAAATATTTATTCAATTCAGTACAATTATTTCAAATATGTTTGTTTTATTTTTATTTTTGTTTGCTCTAATGTGACTTAAAACAAAAATTTTCGTTGACAGGAGAGGATGGAGAAATAATAAACATATTTGTAGGGAATATTATACACAATCAATATTAACAACGAAACAGCTGATCAACTAAAGAAGCTGATTATAAATAGAAATGAGAATTCATGCTGTTACTTTAGTTTATTATCGATATTTCTTGAGCTTTATGTATTTTTATTACATCTGATTAATCTAAATTATCTATAATTGCAGGGATTGTGGAAATTTATATTCAAACATTTAAGCTATTTTAAATACTGTCATTTTCAAAAATATTTTTTGACTTTTGCCCTATCATATAAAGTACTTTGATTATTTCTATTAACTTTTTTTACAAATATACTTTTCCTAAAAAAGCTCTGTAAATATTTCTACAGTTAACCTTAAAACTATTTTTAGCGGAGTGCTTTTATTATCTCTGAAGCATATTTTTGGAAAATATACTTTCCCTTAAACAGATATGGAAATATTTCAAAAGATAACCTTAAAAATAATTTTAGCACACAATTCTTCAATAATGTCTGTAACATGTTTTTTATAAATATATTGTCGCCCTTAAAAAATCTTAAATATTTCAATAGTTAATCTTAAAAACACTTTTAGTAATGAAAAAGCATTTCAAATCAATAGCTAAAGTGCGTCGAGAGGGTTCAACTGCGTTGAAAATGCCCTTTTAAATAGTAAGTAACAACCATTACATTTTTTCTCGAAAACTGTGCGCATAAGCAAAGCCTTCAGGTATTTAACACAAATTCTGGCAAAGTCGTTCCCATAACGAGCAACGACACCATTACTGAATCTAAACTCATCATCGTTTTCAAATTTTCTGCTGCGCACTTCAGTTTTCATTCTTGGACGTAATTTTTCGCTATTTCGCAAGAATCTGGCAGCCGTCCAAGTCCGAAATGATAGGATGTCATTATTCCCGATCATTTCCGATGCTTTGCTCGTGCTTTTGGAACTGAAATGAAATCTTTTAAGTCCTAATTAATATCCGTTTAGAAGTATAGTAAAATTCTTAGTCGTTCTGATGATTGAACCCTTCAAAGTAGTTTCTTAACTTCTGAGTTATTTTAATAAATATTCGTAGGTAGATGTACGTTACCGTTAAAGAGTGTAATTCAGTTCAGAAATCGAATATCTCATTATTCCATGAAATAACTTATCATATTTCATAATATAGAAAATTTTATTCTTTAATTCTAAAATATATTTTTATACGTTTTGATATTTCTTAATCTAGTTTGTATTCTGAATCATTTACTATATCTTAAAACAGGCCATATTATTTTATTCTAAAATTTTATCTTATTTTCTTATCCAAATTTCACTTTTTTAATTTAAATATTTTGAATACGCGTTCTAAAAAAATCTTTTATTTCCACTCTACAAGCGAAGATATAAAAACGGCTAGCAATCATAGGATGACTTCTAAAGATACCTTTTCTAAGTCAATACTGACAAAGAAATGTTTATAATAAATTCTAAATAATAATACTAAGGGTAAAATTCTCAGACTTTCGCTTTATTGTTCTGGTGAGAGCTGATGCATTCCACCTTTAAACTCATGTAGAAATTATACCCACCCGTGAAAAAATAAATTCAAGTTCTTCTTCCAGTCTACATAATTACTTCGAAATAAATTACATATATGTCTGTGTATGTGAAACAAGATTGAATTATTTTCATGTGGGAACACCCTAAAAGAAGCTGACAGTATTTTCCTCACAAAAACTACATTATTTCAAATTTTAATACAACATTTGAAATAAATGAAAATAATTTTAAATTCCTCGAGAGGGAATTTAGATTTGAGGATGAAAAACATAGTTTCTTTTTCCGTATCATTTAATTCACCACGTACATTATTAATGCTTGTGTGTTGATCGAAATGAAAATGATCGATATAAAAATGAAGAAAAAGGATAAAAACAAATAAAATGAATTCAGTTTTTAATTTAAAATAATATGTATACAATAATTGCCAGATACGACAAAACTATACTTACAGAACCAAAAATAACTAAAAACGTGCGTGACATGAAAAAGAAACTAGCTAGATATAATCAACTTTAGCTCTCATCACCTAATTATCCAACACAACGTATTCAGTGCAAAAATAACAAGTTAGCAACTTGGCGTAGGTCTTTAATAGCTTAAATGAGTAAGAATTGCCCTTTTTTAGATGATGAAATTAAAAGAATTCTAATCGCTTTTGTGCTACATAAAATTTTATGAGTCTTCGGTATTAATTTTTGGAAATTGCTTTTTTTGGCACTTGAAGAATCACAGACGTGCACTGAAGTGCACGTTTGTGATTCATCAAGATAAGTTGCAGTAAAACATCGGAAGTGATTTGACGGTTGATCCTAGAGGGATAAATAGGTATGAGGATTTAAGATAGATCTTGAAAGAGTTTGAGCCTTGGTGATGAAACCAAAAGACTAAATTGGCTTTCTTGGAGAATATTGAATGAGTAAATGGTTTTTTCAATTTGTCAAAATTATAAAGCCCGTCTTCAGTAATTATTTTCTTTAACTCGATCAATGAGGAAAGATAGTAAATATCCAATCTGAGAAGCTACGAATTCCACCCGAATCTTTTAATATCACTTTAGAATTTTCCCTCTCTTTTTTTAAACAATTAATTAAATGTCTATGGCACATGCTTTACTCATTAGAGATGCTCGCCCAGGTGGGTTAGATATCCAAAGAGTTTACTAAGAACACTGAAATGATGTCTGAGCTTGCATTTATTTAATAGCTACAATTAAGCGGGAAAGGGCTGTCTTTTTATTTTTGGAGGGATAATTGATTTTTTTTTATATTTGAAAGTGAACATTGGGAATTTTTTGAGAAAGCAGAACTGAAGTAATTTTAAGAATGCGAGGATTGAAAGTTAAGAATTGTGTAAAGAATTCTCCATTTAATATTCGGCTGTACGATATTTGAGCGAAGAATCGTTAGAGGAATGTGCTTATTTAATTATAAATATTTTCGAATGAATTCATGAAGATTTTCTTTAATCGCGATGTACTAATGTGCGATGCACCCTATATAACCAATAAAATTCTACAAACACTGTATAACTGTAAAATTACAATTAAATTTCAAAATAAAATTCATGCCCCCTCAACTGTAAATCATTGTTTATCACAAATAACAAGATAATATATATAACTGAACAAGTAACAACTTAACTGAACATTTAACATTTATGAAATGAAATAGTATTTGATAATCAAATAATCATTTTTATTACTAAGTTATACTTGATATTTATTATTTGGCTCAAAGTTTTAGTTTGTACCAAATCGAACTGATTTTTTTAGTATCTCGTATGCAAACATAACTGCATGTAACAAAATTTTGATATTAAGTTTAACAATTTTAATTGTATATTCAAATAGTGTACTGCTATTGAAATTTTTTATTGATTTTTTATTGATTTTCTTTTATTGATACTATATAATTTAATTTTTCTTTACTTCGTTGCCTTAGTTAATTATGTATTTAATTTTTTCTTCTTTTTTTAGGTAAGTTCATATGATCCCTCTACAACTAAAATGCGGAAAAATTACGAAAATATATGAAAAGTCGTAAGTAATGTTATAATAGCATTTTTGTTGCTTCTTCGAATTCAAATTTTTTTGCACGAGTAATGACAATTATATTAAATATTTTTTACTGTTATAAGAAATTTCATTACATAAACATTTAATAACGTATTATAGAAATACATAAATTTTTTTATTTAAAATATTATCAAATTAGTTTTTAAAACAATTATTTTACAAAATGAATACGTGTTTTATTTTTTAGAAGAAATAGATTTTCCGTTTTGTTTAAAAACAGAAAAAAATATTACCATGAAATTTTTTTTCGAAATTTTGTAAAATTCATTTGAATGTAGAAATATTGTTAGAAATTACTATGTAATAATGATAAAATTCAACTTAATATTTTCGTAGACATTGGGAATATTACATCCCACCTACATTATATTACAGCTAACACAGTTTCAGATAATAGACAGATATTCTTAAAAAAAGGATGTCTTGTTAGTTTCAAAGAAAAGAATTGT
This sequence comes from Argiope argentata, assembly GCA_026289955.1. Classification (NCBI taxonomy): domain Eukaryota; kingdom Metazoa; phylum Arthropoda; class Arachnida; order Araneae; family Araneidae; genus Argiope; species Argiope argentata. The sequence continues at coordinate 651,892 of JAOUZG010001904.1, read as the reverse complement.
GCAGCGCCAGATGTGTGTTTAGAAAGTATGGGAAATCATGCATCAAAAAGGGTTCCCAACTACAGACGATGTAAGAAATGTTGTACACAGGGACAAGAAAAGAGGATTTACTACATACGTGAAGAATATGATGTACTTTTGTATATTGTAACACTTTTCTCATCTTTTCACGTCAAAAAATCAGCATTAAATGTAATTTTTTTCATGATTATATATGGTTCCATAGGAAGTATATTTACCCCCCTGAAATTTACATGTAAATATAAATTTAAGCAATATAAAATATATTTACTTAAATAGTTTTTTTTATTTATTAATAAAATTTATAAAACTTGGAGAAATTCAAAAGAGAAATAAATGGCCCATGAGAGGATTAATTTATAATTAATTAAAATGTTTAAATACCATTTTGGGGGTATCTCCTTCCTACAAAATATTTTTGCTCTAATTTGATTGCTGTAAGTGAAAGGATCTGATGTGTAGAATGCGAACAAGTTCACATACACACGGGCACACACTCAACCAACCACCCATCTTTATTATTAATGGAAATTTATTTAAATATCCCATGAATTTTGACTGTAAAATTCGTTTACATCATCGCTTCACACAATTTTTTATGTCAATTATGCCAAACAAAACAGATATATATTCTCCGCTCGCAACAAATATCGAATTTAACGACTGCATATATATTCGGTCAGTGCTCTCTGTTATATGCGGTTGAAATGTACAACTGTCATAACAACATGAATAAATTACTTTGAAAACATAGAGAAACGTAGATCCGCATGGATTATTCAATATACGCTTCAATATTTACTGGCGTTTGTGAAATGTTCAAATTGTGGACATTTCTTCCAGTAAAACGAAAAAGTTGCATCCCATTCGTCTTCCTGTTGTAAAGCAAGCAAAAACATCACTTGAAAATGTATCATGTTTCATAGATTAGTTTCAAAAGGTGGTTTTATAGGATGTTTGAAGAAAAATTTAGTTGGAAATATAAATACATTTTATTGGGTTTTTTTTTAATTCTGAATTAGTTTCATAAAACCCATCATTTTATCCCTATTACATGTTGTTGAATTCCTTTATTAGATGATGTTATTATGAAATTTACTTTGATCAAGTAAGCACATTTTTTTAAAGTGAATATTTAAATTTTTGTATCCATTGATATATCATAATTAAGATATTTAATAAAATGTGGAATTATATGCATTCCATAGATGTATATTTCTGCTTTGAACGCGTTTGTAAGTGTACGTTTATTTTTTCAGAATCATAAAATCATTGATAGATTAGGAATGCTAAAGACTCAACAATAACTTTTAAAATACAACAAACTCATGCATTAGAGTACATTTAAAGTAATAACAATGCGTCTCTCTCTCTCTCTCTCTCTCTGTGTGTGTGTGTGTGTGTGTGCGTGTGTGCGTGTGTGACGTACGACATATAAATTTTGAATTGAAGGAAGGTTTTAAAATCCTAGCCAAAAATCATAGAAAAAACACATATTGAACTTTTTTTTATTTCATCTCAAGAAGCATGCTGCTTAGCACAACAGCAGCTGAAGAATTAATGATGTCGTTTCCGCTTTTTACCACGGAAAGAGAGGTGCAGTAGCTTCTGAGGGTATAGATCCTAAACACCAGAGGGCAGAAGCCCGACTACTAGTTCAAATGAGGATGAAACACACGCTTGCACAGCCCCTTTTTGCCGGGGGGCACATTCATACATCTCTCAGATAGAACGCAAAAGAATGACCATGCTCGAACTGGGACCCGAACCCGTGACACATTTATCTCTCGTCCCACATACTATGATATTCTCATAAATCAGACACATGTAGATTTTTGACAAGAATTCTTTTATGTTTGAACTTTACAAGAGAAAAGCAGGAATCTTCTAAAAAATGTGTTTAAAACAGTGGTTTATTATTCATCCAAGGAATCATCTAAAAGAATATTTACACCTGTAATTTATTATCCATCCACTCGGCACGTGGAGTAATGACGCATTTTCTTTATAATACTTCATTTGATTTATTATATAGAAAAAGTTGAATGGATCTGGATATGACACTTTAGAAGGAAGTTATTGTGAGTTAAATAAATATAAATATAAATGAATTTTTGTTAAAATTTTATTATATATATATATATATATATATATATATATATATAATATAATATACAAACTTGGAATGTTGCAATCAGCTCTGATAGGTGCTGATCGGATGCCGTGTCAGTGATCTTAGAGCTTGGCAACTAAATAAATGCTTCTGAAAACTGTGAATTTTAGCAATTGAACCAATTTGAAATCAAGAAACGCTTAATTGGATCAGAACTTTCTCGGCCCACTTTCGGTAATTATAAAAGTCAGGCAGTCTGAAACTGAAATAAATCAAAGTTAGTCATCAACGGAGTCTTGTATTGAGTCGTCGAGTGTCTTGTATTAAGTCGTCGATCCAGGAGAGCAAAGCGTTGTATGGAGTTCAAACGATTGCTGAACTGAGCTGTGTACCGAGTCCTGGTGCTTATTGTGGAAATCACATTGAGTCCTGTGAAGAGTAGCTAGTCGTGTAGTAGTATTTTGGTGACTCTTGAGTACATCATGTCTGTATATATTTGTCGACTATATACTCTTATCCTTTGTGTTAGTTAAGTAATTTAGAAATAACTTCAGGTCTTCGACAATAGAAGGATTTGTTAATACCAGCGAAAATTTATCGCAATTGATTGAAATTAATATAAAAAAAAACATTATATTAATTTTATTGCGTTACTTAAATTTTGCTAATCGTGTATAAAATACTCTCGAAAGGGGGACAATCGTATGATATACTGCTATTAAAAACGTCAACACCTGAGTATATTTTATCACTTTCGCTATATTGTTACAATATATTTTTACTCGTTTTGAAATCAAAATAAATATTAAAAAGAAACTACTTAAGCTCTAAGAAATGGAAGAAAATCAAATGATTATATATATCATAAAACAACTGAAACAATTTGAAATTGAAAGCAATAATGTAGTATATTATCTTAAATCAGGCAAGTTTTTTTTTTTTTTTTTTTGAAAATTTCCAGAATTGAATAAATATTTTCACGAATGTTAAATTGTCATCATTGGAAAAATAAGTTTTAAAATTTTAAGAGGAAATAAATAAAATCATTTATAATATTTCGAAAATTACTTAGGAAAAAATGCGAGTTTTATTCATTTTTTTAAAAAAAATAATTGTAACTTTTATTCAAGTTTCAGAATGAATACAAATTTTCCGAAATACAAATTTTTAGGTTCCAAAGTATATATGAGCCAAGTGTAGTAACTCTAGGTCAAACTGCCTTACCTTCGAGAGCTAAATACATACACATATTAATCTATATTAATAAAAATGCAACTCGAAATGCGTTACTAAGCGCAAAACTTGAGAACGGCTTGACCGATTCGGCTAATTTTTTTTAAATATTTTTGTTAAGACACGACGATGGTTTTTATGGAGAGAAAAAATGAAAAAACTTCGTGGAAAATAGTAAAAACGACACTTTTCTTACTTTCCCGCCAAAAATCTTCATTTCCTTCCCCACACCAACTGAGTGAGATAGCAGGAAGTAATAAATTATTGTTTAGAAAGAAATACGCGAAGTCGGTTGGTTTTCATTCATAGATAACGGGATGTTTAAAAAAGAAAGAAAATAGTTGCTTTTATTATTAGTCTGTATGAATATTTAATCTATGTCTGCTCAAAATAAAGTCTGGGCAGGGAAGAAAAAAAAAGAATAACTAAGGGGAAAGTGGGTGTGTACAAAAAGTAGTGAAGAAAAAAAAGGATAGGAAAAAAAAAAGAAAAACAAAAAAAAAAAGAAGTTTGTGTGTGTGTCACCATTATTTCCTCTGTGCGCAGCATTTTCGAAGCTGTTTTTAAACTTTCGCTACTCTTGAAAACCTATTGTACTTTTATTTGTTTAGTGTGTTTACATTTATGAAAATTAGAGTCTCCTTATTCTATAAAAACGTAGAATTTTAGACCTCTCCCTCCACCATTTAAGTAAAATATCGATTCCGGGACAATCATTGCACGGATAGAAAGAGAAAGATAAGTAGTACAAGGAACAGAACATCTGAAGAGAATAATACTATAAATGAATTATATGATTATCAAAATTTGTTTGTTTAAAAAATATCTTGGTGAAAAACCTGTTATGAGACACAGCTACATAAAATATTATATGAAAATTTTAGCGAGCATTAATACTGGCGAACCAAATGGTCGCCAAAGGCGGCTAGTCTTTAATATTAATAAATATATGAATGAAATATATACACACAAATAAAAATTAAAATATGTATTGAAATAGAGAGTTTATTTTTAATTCTTTTTTATAGTAGATCAATTAGTTATACAGTACCATATTGCAGTTTTGAGTCTAATTTTTTTGTTTATGAATATATTTTTACAAAATTGGATAAATTTTTCATTAGCTCCCCGCTATTTTATAATGTATTTTATTCATCTCAATACAAATATCTTCCTTATATTCTCTTATTTATAATAAAAACGCACATGTGAGTGCGTTTTTTTGTGTGAAAGAAAGCATGAATTACTTTTTCTGCATAATTACAAACAATATTATTGTACAAAACTAAAATTGTCTTCGTTCCAAGAAATTTTTTTAAAAAAATAAATTAGCATCAATTTAAATGCTTTGCATCCTTTACCTTACTTTTATAATTTTAAATATACTTTTTTCATTTCCAACAACAGATTTCATTGCTGTAATGAAATTCAAACAGTGGTCACAGTTTCATTAAACATGCCACTTGATTTCATTCAAATATTAACTTTCGAGGAATAACAACTTTTTTAATATCTACATAAACAATCAGAAAATAAAATTAAAGGACATTGAAAAAATGACCAATGAACAAATTATTTAGTTAATAATTTGTTATTTAGTTAATAATATGTTATTTGTTTATTTAGTTAATAATTTGTTATTTAGTTAATAAATTATTTAGTTAACAAATTATTAGTTTTATTATTTAATTAAATGAGTATGAAACAAATTATATGAACACTGCATTTTTAATGATACTATAATATCGTGAAGCTTGACTAGATAAATCGAATCCTTCCTTTTATGTCAAAATCAGGTTTATCAAATTATACATATAAAACTTACTCAAAATTAAACAATTTAGCAGAACAAATACCTTACAAAACCAAAAAAAAGTTCACGCTGAAAGGGCAAAAGCGGAAGAACCTGAAGTCAACGAAATCTGCAGGTCGCTACAAATTTTTGCGGCGACCACCGGAAGTTCAGCGCAATCCCAGCGGACTCCTACCGATTGCATTTCCAGGATTAATTCGATCATGCGGCTACTTGTCAACCTCCGCACGTCGCGACCAGGAAGAACATCAAAATTTTATTAGTCACCGATCAAATGCAGAACCGTGCCTAGCCCCCTTAATCTTGTTCATATATTATTATAGCCAGTTGTAAAGTGCATTGATGCGAAATGCTTCAAAAGGTGCTAGTATAAAACTTATTTACTTTCTGGCATGGGAAGAAATACTAAAAAAATACTGTATACGTCACGAAATTCAAATGAGTGATTTTAATCATTGAGAACAAAAAACACATTCAGATTTATGCTTGGATTCAGAAGTATGTCTGTTTGTACAATCGATTATTTATCATTGGAACTGGTCTTCTCAAAACTTTCTCTATACTACTCTCATATCCATAAATTAGGGATAATTAAATGTCATGTGGTAGTCAAACTCTAAAATAAATATGTCATCCGTAGAAAGACTACACACATATTCAGAAATCATATGCAAATTGCAGGAAACCACCAGATGACACTGATACAATGACGAGAGTGTAAGGAATTCATGCAAAGAAGTAAAATTACTCGCACATGCTTTATAAGCCTTTCAGTGCAATAACCGCATAGTTATGACACAAAGGACGCATTTGGAGGAGTTCTTACGTGGTAGAATCATCAGACGCCTGGAATGAGGCGTACACCAGCAGGAAGTATCCAAGTAACTTGGAATCGCCCAGAGTGTCATATCCAGGCTTTGGCAACGATTCCAAGACGATGGTAATGGGAGTAGGCGTTACAACACAGGTCTCCCTTGAATTACAACGCCGAATGTGGAGCGGTATTTAACAGTTACTGCCAAAACAAATAGATTTGTTACAGCATTAGACCTGTCTCGTCAGCTAACCTCAGCCACTTATTCAGCTTTCTTCAGTCACATGACAGTTTCAAAGCAGACCGTATAAAGAGACGCTTATGGCAGATTTGTCTATATACTCTTAGGCCTGTCAAATGCGTTCCACTTATTACGACTCACTGTAACCTGTAGTTAGCTTAAAGTAGAGTGCATGCATTGTGGACACCACAACATTGGGTTTGTGAGATGCTTTCGGGAGAGTATAGGTGTAGCTTGTACTCTGATTCTCGCCGGACATTCATTTGGCGAGCACCAGGTAACCTTACCAACAGCAGAATATCGTTGAAAGACACTGTTACGATGGTGAAGGAATGTTCGTTTGTGGGGGATTATACTGAATTCCAGAATGGACCTATATGCTCAAATTGGAACCATGGCAAGTGATATCGATCGGAACGTCATTCTGAAACGGCATTCACATTCGTTTTGGGGCACCATGCGCATATAATTCGAGTTTATGGATGACAACGGAAATTCTCACCATGCAAACATCGTAAACTAATGGCTTCTAGCAAAAGAATATGACTCGGATGGACTGTCCAGCATTCTCACCTGATTTGAATCCAGTAGAGCATGTGTGGAACATGCTTGGCCGACGAGTTGGAACCCGCCAACCACCTCCTACATGCCTACCGGAATTGCGGAGACCATTGCTTGATGAGTGGTGTAATATTTCCATAGATCATATCGATGATTTGATACTCTAACCTAGGCGTTGTAGGGACTGTATTTCCTCTTATGGGATACTTACTATGTATTAAATAGTATTCTAGCCATGTAATATTGTTTTTTGTAAATAGGCGTTTTTTCTAATTTGCCTCTAGGGAACAAAAAACGCAATTTGTGTTAATGATATCAAACATATAGCATCTTTTTTGCTCTATACCTTTTGTTTAATAAAAAAGCTTTACAAATAAGTCGTCACTTTTTTTTGCTTCTGACTTCCTTATCTTGAACTTGCATTATCCTTAATTTATGGTTATGAGTATACTTACTAAAGGTGTTATCCCAAAGATTGTCTTGCATGGAATTGGCGTATGTTAGTTACAAAACATTAGCTTTTTGCCTGAATTTATCATTTTTACTGGATGTATTGTGTCAACCTATGGTGAAGGTTTTGGCGATTTATCCTTAACAGCAACCGAAAATCGAATTTGTGTTTTAGAGTCCTTTTTCCTAACCAATTGAAACAAATTTTTTATTCATATTAACAAAATTTCATACCAGATTTTATATATTTAAATTAACGCGTTTCTGAGTTATCAAATTTAAATATTTATAAAATTTAATAGTAGTAAACGGTAAATCCTTTAATGGCTTCTAAATTTTATTATTATTTCACCTCTAGATAAGCATCAGATATCAGAGAAAAAACAAGCATCATAAAAGGAAATCGCTGTCAGCAATTAATGTTTTTATTATTATACCATATATTAATTTACACATGTGATCTTACATACCTTAAGCTGAATTTTTGTTCTCGATCGAAATTTCTAATGCAACTAAAGTGATAAAAATATGCCAATGGATATAATAAATACCAGATCTATATTTCAAAATGCGATCACTTAAAATCTCGAATTTCCAATCATTTATTTAGAAAATTAATATATGATTAGAAATACTTTATAAATATTACGATTAATTTGCAACTATAAGAGAAACGGATATCATAGAGAGAACGAAAAAGAATAGCTATAGTAAACAGAAATCAGTAACTTTGAATATCTTCTACAGCATTATATCATCCATTGGCTTATAATTGTCTCCTTGCATACTTGGAGAAGCAGGATTTTTGTTCAATCTCCTAAGTAACGAGGAACTATTAATTCCTTTGCTACATTCCAGTTGATATTTTGAATCTTTGTTGATATACATGATTTGGATATAATTTGTCAAGTATCCCAGAATCAGGATTGCATCTTTGATACTGACCTTTGATATTTCTGTAAAAGTAATGTCAAATTAAAAGCACGGTATAGCTGAGAAATCATGTGAAATTGAAAACTACCAATTATATTATATTATTAGATTGTTTCGGTATAGAATATGTTTTGCTGTCCAGACAGAGCAAGATGAAAAATAAATACTGAAAACATAGTTGTAAAACTAATAATTCATTTATTAGAGTATTTTAAATAATTGTTTATGAAAGAGAAATTTGAATAATCTTTTTCTCATCAAATCCCCATTTGAAGCAATCCTGAGATATTTAGTTGAATATTTTAATTTGTTAATTTATTTTAATGTTTTGTAAATGGGCAAATTAATTCGAAAACTTACTTGAATGACTTGCTATGATCCTTTTGTAAATATATAATTTTGTATTTAAAGAAATTTTGTAGTTATTAAAGAACTTGTGTCAAAAATATTCAAAATCAAACTCAAAAATTCAAAATTTAACATTTGCGTCAAAATATATTTAAAAAAATATATTAATGACTAGCCGTCTTAAACGATTTACTAGTTCGCAGGGACTATTGGTTATATTTGATTTCAGATAATTTTTTAAAAATTCATGTTCATAATTCCACCAAATTGTATTTCATTAAAACTGTATTATTTTAAGTCTTAATGAATTGCTGTTTAAAAGCCTCTCTAATGGATTCCTATAAAAACTTAGCGATGTTAAAACTTAAATAAAAGTAAGTAATATTAAAAATAAAACCCTTTTTATTTGTCTATAAACTGTATAGATAATAAGCAGAATTCTACTTTTTTAGTTCTTAACAATATTAGATAAACATGCGACATTAGATAAAATGTTCATTTAAGAAATGAAAACAGATTCAATTTTAGAGTAAAAGTATAATCTGTTGCTGAAAATTGGGCAACATTTTTTTTAATTCACAAAGTTTATTAAAAATTCGCATAACTATTTAACTGATAGCATGAAAAAGACAAATTTTAGAATATTAAAACAGTGTAAAATTAATTTTCGTGTACTTTGAAAGTTATCCCTAATTATAATAAAATTTGGCAAAACGTTTATAAAAAAGTATTGTTTCCATATCCGAGAAACTTGTTCGTCCTTGTTAAACTTAATTTTAACTTCGCACAAAATAAAATGACAAAAAATATTTTTTAACAAATTGATTAAAAATGGAAATTTAATTTCAAAATTAAAATATTATTGTCATTTAAAAGTTAAATTTTAATAAAATGATGATGTAAAAATCAGATTTGTACGATAATATTTTCGGAAGTTATTACGTAAAAAGCCTCGAGCATTTCGTTTATTTTTAATTAATTAAAATACTTATTAAAACTTCTCAAAAATCGTCTCGAGATGTTTAATTCCACTCACCATATATGCGCCAAATTGGCCGTTGTATTTCCAATGGCCTGGACTGTACAGCGCCAAAACAAATACATGTAGACACACATATCTCCGTCTTTATTATTAACAGAAATATACACGCTAATACTTTGAAAACATATTTTAAAAATCTGGATAACTAGCTTTTTTCGAGGCATGTAGTTTAAAATTTTTCTTCCCATCTTAGAAATATTTTGAAAATATTTCTTTTGATAAATAATCCCTTTGTTTTTGCACTCAAAGGATCAGAATTTCAGTGTCTCCCTCTTTTTTTTATTATTATTCTTCAGATCGATTGCTAGGGGCATATGATTCATTCAAAATTGTGGTTGAATTACTTTCATTTCTTCAATATTTTTGTAAGACAAACGATACCGTCTTCATTGCGTTTGATGTCTTAAGTTGTATTTTCTTAAAAATGAAAATATTGGTTTATTGGAGTAAAAGCTTAGTTAAAAGAATACAGTGAAGGCTTAGTCAAAAGAATATAGTGAAGGCTTGATAAAAGTAATACAGTAGAAAGCATTCACTTATTTCGAGCCATTGAAATATTTTTGAAGATATGCTGAATTCTGGTTGTATCATTATATTGAGGTAGATATTTTAGACAAAACAAATAAGTATAATTCTGAAATTTATTGATTCTTGTTTGGAATATACTCAATTGATTAATCTAATATTATAAATTTCAAATAATGATATACGTTACAATTATATTTTAAATTAATAACCATAAAATTAAAATAAAATATAAAAAGGAAAATAAAATGTTTTAAACACTAATATAATTAATATAAATATGGATGCCGAAATGAGACTGTAAAAAAATGAGGTATTGATAGAATTATTATATGTAAATTTGAACCTTCATGGCACTAAAGATATAATTTGAAATTATTTTATCTTATGCTGTTCATTCTGAATTACTTTCTTATGACATCAATTTCAGAGCATATAGCCCCTTTTACTTAAAATAACATTGCGTTAAAATTTAAATTAATAATGATTAAATTAAAACAAATTCAAAAAATAGAAATAAAAACCTCTTTTGAAACGCTCTTTTGCTCTTGTGAAAAGAAAGTGGAATTTTAAAAAATTATAAATATGAAAACCAAAATAAGGTTGTAAAAAATGAGGTTTGATAGAAATATTATATGTAAATTTGAACCTTAATGACACTATAGATATAATTTGAAATTATTTTATATCATTTACTGTCCATTATGAATTACTTTTTTATGTCATCGATTTTAAAATTTAAAGCCATTTTATTAGTTGAAGAATAGAACTAATAAGTATTTTTAATTTCTGTTTAATTAATAAAACATATTTTATAAACTATTATTTTATTATGAATCATCTTTTTGGTTTTTAATATATTTCAAAATTTGATATTATAACTTATATGGAGGTTTTGAAATTAAAGTTTTTCCAATTTCACTTATTATTTTTGCCTCTCACGTAGATTCGAAATTATATTTCAGCCAATCCACCAATTCAAAATTTCAATATTATTAGAATAGTCACGGAAATAAATTCGCTGCTATTAATTCGCAAATTTTCATATACTCGCATGGGTTCTTCGAGGGTACATGCAGAACCGAGATGTACATAAGCAGTGCATTGCATCTTTTACAACAAACGTTTGTGGTAAATGCTACCATGCGCTGCTTATGTATGTAAGAAATAATCGGTAGTAAAGAATCACAACAATATATAAACCAGCCATACAAAACTCTCAAGAAGAGAGAATCCAAGTAACTATTCACTATACTCTCCAAACATCTGCTATCCACCGTTACCTTCTTAATTGCACTTTATTTATATGCACTTTATCTATTCACTACTACACGGCTAATATTCCTCATATCACATGATGTTGATACAATATTAGACTCTAAGACTAGAGGCACGGCTCATTTTCTTAATCCAAGAATTGCTTGTGCTTTGCTGGGTTAACCCAACTAATTTGTAGATGACTCAACTCTCTATTCATATAACTTTCCCTTTGACTGTCAGACTTTTAAAGCTTCCAAAGCAGGGCAAAGAAAGCATACGAAGAAGCAAAATAATTATCCTCTTATTGCGCCAATCGCCAAAATTACTAAAGCTTCTAGTATTATCTATTTTGTTGCCAAAATTACCAAATTCGTCGCCCAATAATCGCAATGTTTGTGGTCAAGCCCCTTGGATCATTCTTCAGGCATTAGATAAGCACCCAGTGGAACTATTTGTATGTTATCTTTTCTACTGTAGAATTAACTGTTTTGTGAAGCAACATTATGATCAATGGATCAATAGGATGATTTAAAATAAAAATTGATGACAATGGACCATTTTTACAAACATGGAAGGCGTCAAGCTAAAAAAATACAACCAAATTTTAATTTACATTTTTATTATTTTACTACAAAGTAGATGCTTTTATTTAAATTATTTTTTCAAGGATTGTAAATGTCAAGGTACAGTTGCAGTTTCTTTTTCTGCAGCATATTATAACATCAGATACTTTTCTGTTGTAATTTCTGTTAATTATTATATAGTAAGAAATTAATAATCTTATATTTTTAGATCATTTTGTTTGATTTTAATAATCGAACATATTATATAGAACTCAGATGTATTATATACATCTGAGCCTGAAGAGTTCTTATTTTTGAAGATTACAATATTTTCTCCTTGCATACTTTTTATACGAGAAGGTAAAAGAGCATTTAGAATAAATTTTACTTCAGATTTCAAGAGCTAGTCTACTTCCATTGGATCACTGAAAACCTTTCCTATAATCCCTGGGATCAAACCATAGACATCATTTTTTTCATCCATTCTTATTTATTTACTATCCTTTGAAAGAAGACTTTCGTTTAGCTTATTCTCATGCAAGTCATACTGACGCAAGGCTAAGGAATTTTTCTGTTCAGTAGAATTCTTTTGAAAAATATGTTTCATATACCACGATGAGTACACGTTTTTAAGAAAGATAAATATTCTTCATGAAAATTCGGGTTCCTTAAAATTAAATTGAAGAATATAGTATAGTTATTGCATCTCAACTATTAAAATATTGTTAACGAAATTTTTGGATTATCTTTGTCAGAATATTATTTAAGAATCCTTTTTTAATTAAAAGATAAAGTAAAATATTCTTGACGATATATATTTCTCATGTAGAAAAACTTTACATTAGACAAATTCATCAGAAAGAACAACAGAACATTCATTGCCTCTCGTCATGAATAGTGTCTTCGTAAGAAAGACCGTTTTATGATCAGCCGTGTTGAATGCTGAACGGGTGACTCTTCAATGATCTCATAGCTTAATGATAAATTTGACAACTTAGTGAACGAATTTGGTGACAAAATAGATTATGCTAGAAACTTCAAGAATTTTTACGATCCATCCAAGAGAAACCAAGATGCCCCCTAATTGGCCCAGAAGGTTCTTGATCCGCCTACCAGGGGCTATAAAATGTCAGCAGTCTTAAACTGCAGGTTGAATTAAACCGGAAGAGCAGTTGGAGTAGAAGACAAGTAAAAAGACTTCGAGAGGACAGCGAAGCAACGGTGCTGTGCCAGCGTTATGTGGAGCTCAAGTAAGTGCAGAACTTCTGTGTGCCGAGTGTTGTTGTTTGCTGTAGATGTAGCGACGTGACGTGTATGGAGTAGCCAGTCTTTTGGTAGTAAGTCGACAGCTAAATGAAGGAGACAGAGAGATTTTCAGATGTTTGGGGAAACGGTAGAGCGAAGCTCTGAGGATTCTCTGTCCTGCTGGATTCTGCCTGGCAGCTTTGTGTGCCGAGACTGATTACTAATTATGTGCCTGTTGTGGTGTTGTGCTTTCGTCTCTGTTTTACAGATTTATAAACTGAGCATTCGTTGTCTTGGCGTTAATTAACTTCGTTGTTTTCTAATAAAACCTGCTGATTTCCCTTTATATACCCACTACAAGCCAACCTGGTGCCCGTAATATTTTTTATCTAAATTTAAAAACAAAGTTTCCAAAAATACTAAATGAATCATAAATATAAGAATTACCATATTACATACTATACCATTGAAATACTAAAATCACCATTAAATTATTAAGTTTAAATAAATTGTTTATTTTAAAATAGATCTTGAGCTTAGCACCATAGTACTCCTATATAATGCCAGATTTCATAATATTAATCAAGGTTTTCTATATTCCACAATATTGATGAATATTGAAATGCATATCATAATATTGCATAATATTGTTAAAGGTTAATCTTCTGTGCTACTTGTGAAAAGTATAATAATATGCATGCGCTTTCGTTCTTAGAGCTATAGATTTAGAGGTGTATCTTAGAGATACATTAAGAAATTATGTTCTAAAAAATATAGCTTAGGTGTTAAAAGGACTTTATTTTGTTTGGTAACGTGCCCATCTCTATAAATTGAATTAAATTCAAGAAATATCTCTAATAAAAAATCCGATTTTCATCTTAAACAAACGATGTATTCTAAAATCTCAATCTTTCCGGATTTTTTGATTACGAATGAGTACTTTGTTAAAAATCAGACAACTCACATTTATAATTCTAATGTGGATAAGATACTTTTTCGTTTAAGATGTAGCAACATTAGCGAGCTCTAAATACATCTTTTTTAAAATCGTTTTGACTCACGAAACTGTTTTTAAATGTTTTATAAAAATTTGTTTTAAATTTTATTAAGTAGTTTTTTGTAATTAATTTCTATAATAATAAATTGGAATGGAATGGAATTTTTAATGCGCTATTTACTGTAAGTTGCCAATTTTTACAGAAATAAACGATTTCAAACAGATATATATATATATATCGGAACAATCGGGTGAAGTGTTAATAATTCAAGGAAGGTTCAGCATATTTAGTAAAATAAGATTATTAATTAAGCAATACTTTATTTTATTTGAATTTGGCTGAAATATTTGTTTGTCTTTTCTAATGAGCTTTGTGTAAACAAAGTTTGCAGTTATAAAATCAACAATGAAAATAATGAATGAATTTAAATTTCGCTTCAATAATGAAATATATTGTTGCAAAATGCACTTAAAATGTTTTTAAAAATTCAGACCAAAAGTAAAAAATGTGATAAAGAATTTCATATCGTTAAAATCATTGAATTTCTGAATTTTAAGTTAAAGTATAAATTACTTTTATACAGTATGCATTTTCTTACGTTGTCATTTAAAACTTGCAAACCTTCGATTAATTTTGAAATAAAATCTGTCCAAATTTTCACATTTTACCTTCCAAAATAATGTACCAGATTTGACAGCTCCAAGTCAAATGGTTTGATCTGCCGGTTCTTGGCATATCTACACTTTCTCATTTTCATTATTGGTAGATATTACAAAGTTTCAAAACAGGTATTTTCTTTCATGATCTATGAGTAAATTAAGTAGTTTAATGAGAAACAAAAACTGTTGCGCAATAGCTTCATCAATCAAATCCAATGATGGAGATATTGCGTCATACTTTTTGGATAATTATTTAATACAAGAAATAATAGTCTATTTATATAGTACAAGCACTAGTTCTATATAAATAGTAGCATTATTGAAACTTACATATTTATATAATACAAGAAATTCGGAATTTTTTTAAAGATCATTTGGGTCAAAATACATTACAGGAAAAATAATTTATCGATGTAATTCTTTACTTATAAAGAAATTATGGCAAAAATATCAGTTAAGTTTATTTTAAGAAAACAAAATTTTCCAGAGTACAAATGTTCACACCATTAATTCTTGAAAATCATTATAAAGAATGGCGGTCAAACCGCTAACTGCACATGACAAAAAATTATCAATGTAATTCTTTACGCAAAGAAATTAGGGAGCGAAAAAAATGGCTAAATTGATCTTAAAGAAAGATTTTTAAGAAGATAAAAGTTGATCCCATTAAACCTTGAAATTCATCATATAAAAAGGTGCTTCAACCACTTACTGTATATGACAAAAATAGAATTTATCATTGTAATTATTACTTAGAAAAAAATTAGAGCAAAAAAGAATTGTTAATTTAGCTAAAAGAAAGGACTTTCAGAAGATAAAAGTTGAATACATAAAACCTATGGAAATATGCCGTAACAATTAACTGTATCTATGGGTATCTTAACTTATCTGTGTGAATCTTTACCTTGAAAGATATTAGAGTGAAAGAAATTGCTAAATTTATCTAAAGGAATAAGATGAAGCTTAATCCCATTAAATTTGAGTATCATTATATGGAAAGAAACTATAATGACTAACTATATATGACAGAAAAAAAACTATTGATGTGAATCTTTATCTAGAAAGAAATTAGAGCGAAAATAATTGCTAAATTTATCTAAAGGAAATGTCTTTCAGTGGATAAAGGACGATTCCATTAAATCTGAAAAATCACTACATGGAAAGTCGCCGTAACCACTCACATTACATGAGAGGAAAAGAATTCATCAAAGTGATTATTTATGTAGGAAAAAATCAGAACGAACAGAATTCGCTTTTCTTCTTTCAGAAGATAAAGGTTGATTCCGTTAAACCTTGAAAAGCACTGCATTCTATTCTTGCAGAAAAAGGATTGAAACTAATGAAGCATAAGCCTGAATAATACTGCATTATGATTCTTCGGAATCGCCCAACAAATCTCAAATCATGACTACTTAAAATCCATTGGTAAAATCCGATCATTACTCAGACGCCCGAAACATAAGGTGGGATGATAAATTTGGCCCGACGAAAAATTCCTTCCTTCTGATCATCGCAGAAAACGATCGAAGGGTATTTTTGCGAAAAGAGTGGCGAAAATTGCCGCTTTTCCCCCAAAACAATGCAAGAAAAATCTCCCCCTCCCCCCTCTGCGTCCCAGGACCATTATCTGCTGATATGGAAGCGGCAAAAACATCATACCAGTCCCGCGCCACCATCAACAACCAACCCTTTAAAGCCATCTGGCTGGAATGAAATGGACTTTTCTTATTCTTCTTTCAGAGAAAAAGAAAACATCGGGAGGAGAGAAACATAAAAAGACATTGTATCGTGGACTTGGGGAGAAAATGTATCATCTAACATCATTATCGTAATATATTATGGGGTATTCAATGCAGAAATGTATTTATTCTACCTGCTGTCTAAGAAATGTGGACTGCAAACAAAACGAATTCCATTAATCGAATCATAGATTATTCTATTTTATATAAATATTAAACCAGAAGGCTAAAAACAGATTTATATTACCTCCCGTCACTCTATTGAAAATGGAAAATCTCTTTTTGATATTCAATATCTGGAAAACCGAGCTTCTCTCAGCGGTTTTCTAATATAAAATTGTGCTTTTTACAGAAAATATTTAAATACGAATCCCATACTAATTTCATATGATTTTTTTTCAATTTAAATAAATATGAAATGGTTATTTAAAAACATTCATTAATGCACATAGTTTAACAATTTATTCGAAACAACCTGCTATATTACAGGTTGCATTTTACAGTTTATCTATTACTAATATTTTTGACTTTCCATTCAGTTTTACCATAGTGAAATCGGGTTCGAAAGAATTATATTTCTATTGTATTGAAGTAGTCTTTTTTAGGAGAAAATAATTATATGCATATTGGTTTTTTTTCAATCTTAACTGTTAATTTAATTTTTTAAAATCTTAAATACATTTAGTTTAAAGTCAGAAATTAATCAAAAATGCTATCTTTAGGAAATTTATTAAAATAAATCAAATATGAATCAAAATAATAAAAAAAATTGTATTAATTGAGCACTAATATTGATTGCTACTACTAAAACGTAAATAATCTTTACTAAATGTGTAAAATTATCAAGATAATATAAACAATAGGTATAAAAAAAAGAAACGAAAAGAAAAGATGAATCAAGCCTGAAGACTTTTTCAAGACTCACCCTCACGCAGGGATTCAAACAAAGTATTTTTTCTGGGAGGGATCTGATTTACATCTAAAAATATTGACCACTCGTGACCCGACAATCCCCAAAAATTGAAGCCTTTTTAGACCTTCACAGAAAAAATCGCTTGTTCATCTCTTCTTTTTTATTACTTTTGCTAATATTAACTTAATATTTTTAGTCATTTAGTTAGTTTAGTTTAATGTGTTATGAAAAACAATCTGCTGTATTACAATATTCATTTTACAGTTTATCTATTGCTACCTAAATTTTTGACCCACCACTCAGTTTTATCAGGGTGAAATCGAATCCTAGACGGCGCTATATGACATTGTCAGCATAAGAACAGATAGAAAAAGGTTCAAATAGTTGGTTACAAAAAAATGTCCTTTTTTGTGTTTAAAAGCACGTCTTTTCAGGAAAGGCACGTATATCCATAAACTTAAAATGTAAGAATATTAAATATCAATGAGTTAATAAATGAAGCAAAATGCGAGACTAAAACCGAGGACCCACAACACACAACTCATTCACGTTGTCCAGACTTCTCTACTGCACTGTTCACACTTCGGAGCGGATGTTTTATGCACTTATTCTAGTATCTAGCTATAAAAAGGATTTTTTGTGTGTTTAAAACAACTGGGTTTTTTTTCAGGGAAGACACCCATATAGATAAACTTAAAAAGGAAAAACTTATCTAAATAAATTTGATTTACCTATATGGTGACATTTCACACACACACACACACACACACACACACACACACACACACACACACACACACACACACACACCCACACACACACACACACACACACACACACACACACACACACACACACACAAGAATTGCTATTTTGAAGTTACAAGATATAGTTTTTTTTTGCATATATTCTCGGCTTTTCTTAAAATACATAATGTTATCCAATTATTTAATAATGTTAACAATTTTTCTTACTTGATAAACATAGCTTAACCCCCGCTAGGTTAGCGATACTTCTAAAGTGACAGAATGAATCGACGAATAGAATTACTTGGGAACACTTTTTAACAATATAATTTGAGAAATTAATCCAGCATTTAAGACTGCGGAATTTATTTTCATTTTGCAGTATATCTTTAAAAAAGAAGATATTTGGTGCAAACAATCATTGTAATAATTTCTAAAAACTATAGATTCCATATAAGTTTATAATTGTAGAAGTAAAGCAAGCGATTAATTTTAAGGTACTGGCTCATTAATTTTTCCTAATTATGTTAAATACATTGGCGTAATCGGTCCAGTTGTTGATTCAAGAGCGTTTGCCAAAGCTGTGCTTTGTAATAACTCCAGAAAGTGAAATGTAAATGGGATCGAAGAGAACTTTTACCACATTCTAGAAAAGTCATGATTAAAGTATGGAAAAATCATGAAAAATCATGATTTAAGTAAAGTATTCACGTTTTTTAAGTAAAGTATTTAGGAGGTTTTAGGTTTATATACGAAACAACATTGTATACTTGACATTGTCTAAGGCACTTCTAATACAGAATGTGCACTTAAAAAGAGTTTAATGTTTTAAAGCATGATATTTTTTTAAAGATTGAAGAATACCAACAATCAATCTCAATTTAATGTCACATCTAGAAAACATTATATTTCATATGAATGAATTTTATGGAAATTAGAGCTAGGTTTCAGAATGAAAGAATTGCAACTCTCTGTTCATTTTTCTTACACATTTACTCATTTTTTGTCTATATTTATAAACATCTTATTATATTACAGCTAACAGCAAAAGTATTTAAAAAGGAATGTACACTAAAGATTGGTAACAATTGCTTGAATCTTAAATTAAATTTTATTTTCAAACAAACACTACAAAATCTCAAAAAAAAAACTTTATTAAAACTTTGTAATTTTTATAGAAATTTTATCTTAATAGGCTTTAGTAAGAATAAAATTTTCTTAATAATTTAAAATTCTTATCCTGATTATAATTAACAGAAATGAATTCCAGAATTAAATGCTTAAATAAACCGAGGAAAATTATTTGAGTTTCTCTTCAACAAACCATATAAAGGTATAAGTTGATATAAAAGGTATAGTATACCATATAAGAAAGTATGAAAAGCAAATTTACATTTATGTTTTCGGATGAATTTTTGAACATCGAAAATTTTCCCCTTTTAATTAATAAAAATGTAATGTTTTTTTTTATTTATTACAAAGCAATGCGTAAGGTAACAAAGTATTATGTGCGTAAATTTAAAAGCCTTGAATTTTTTTAATTTGTTTATATTAATATTTAATTCTTGAATTAAATAATCTCGCCTTCTAATGTAGTTACATTCAAGTTGGGTAGCTCTAGATTGAACGGTCTTGCCTGGTGAGCACACATTAGCCTATATTATTATTCATAGAAATGTAAGTTTATCCTCTTATATTTGTAGATTTATGTAAAATTTGAGAATCAGATTTTATAATTTATTTCGAGTTTTTTCTTCAGTTCCTGCAATATTTTGAAGCGGGAGGGGAGGATATATATCCCTCGTATCATACTTTTTAAAAACTTTTAATAATAATATATATTAACTAAAAAATAAGCTAGATTGTGATGTTTTTTCGAGACAAGCTCCGAAAATATTCTTCAACAAAAACGTTTTTTTACAGTGCTTTAAAAATTAAACTATAAAACTTTTAAGTGATGACAAGTTAGTTGCTGTAAAATTATTTAGCCCCTATTTGATTATTTTTCACCATATTTTAAGTATGTTTCGTTGGTAAAAGATAAAGAAGGTTCCTTCCTAATATTTGCGTATAATATTTACATAATTCTGAATGAACCTGAAATCGTTTTCATTGTTTCATCACATATTTGATCACATGATTTTTTTACCATTGATGAAGTCTTAAAAAGGTTAGAATTATATATGAGGAATTTACAAAATAGATAAAAAAAAAAAGGAAGCCGCCATTATGGCGCGAAAAATTGATTTCCATAACGAAAGTTTGCATACACAATAAATAGAATATTTTCAAGTTTATTAAAATAACACAGTTTTATTGTCAGACAATTTTATAGAAATCTGATGATCGAGTTTTATTAAAATTTAATTGAAATTAAATATAAACTATACCTTAGGTGAACCATTAACTGATCAAAGGTGATTAGTTAAAAATAAAATGAATCATAAGGATGTGAATCATTCAAACAAAGATCTAAATTAAATATCAGTCATTATTTCCACATTCAATTCCAAATCTCGCCAAATATTTATGTAGAACTCGCCAAATATTTATGTAGAAAAAATATTTGGCGATATTATGTATCTCGCCAAATATTTATGTAGAACCAAATATTTATCGAATCTCGCCAAATATTTATGTAGAACAACCTCATTATGGGAGCGGGCCATTAAATCTCTCAATCTACCTACCTTTATGTTATTTTTAATTTAATTTACTCAGCTGTAAATTTGAGCTAATAAAAGCTATCCCGAGGAAATAGACGCTATTAATAACAACCGGATCACCACAGAGCGTTCATTATTATTCCGAAAACCTAAAATTTAGATTCTTCCTGAACAGTCTAATCGGCAGTGCTGCTGATGATAATAGGTTCCATTTTCTACCTCTGGATCCCCTCCTCCCTCTCCCACCCCTTGTTCGACATGGATTTAATTAAGAGATTTCATTCGAATGTTTGATAATAAAGGTGAATTATCGGTTTAAAGAAATCAATTATATATGTATATATGCTATGAAGCGATTATTTGGTTAAAGATAGAAGAGAATTAAGCATGTTTTAAGTGAATTAAATTAATTTTCGCCTTTAATTTTAAAGAAGAATTAATAATCTTTTAAGGGCATTCTGAAAAAAATTGTTTTTCATAATTAAAAGTAAAAATGATAATTAAAAAAGTTTTTGTTAATTAAAATTAATAAATTCTACGGATAATAAAACAAATAAGAATCATTTCAAAAATATCAATATTATAGTTGATTAAAATTATAAATAATTAAAAAAAATTAATGATACATTTTTGAATTTATTGATTAGAATTAGAGTTAATATACAGAAGTCACTACTTATTACTAATTAGAATAAGAGTTAATTTATAGAACTGATGTTTTTGGTATTTAAAGTAAAACTCTATGTCATATGTTGCATGTTTGTAGACATTTAAGCAGTCAAGAGTCAATTTAGACGTATTGATTTAGTGATTGTGTGAGATTACAATTCATTGAAGTAAACTGTTAATGATCAACTTTTGAGTTTACTCATTGCTCTTAGAATTGGATTTAATTTATAAAATTGAGTGTTTTTATATTTAAAATAAAACACAATGCCAAACGTTGCGTGTTTGGATACATTTAAATAGTCACGAGTCAATTTAAAATTATTGATTTAGTGATTGTTTGTGATTACAGTTCATTGAAGTAAACTGTTAATGATAAACTTTTGAATCTATTCATTGCTATTAAAATTGGGGCTAATTTATAGAATTGAAGTTTCTGGTAATTAGAGTTAATGATCAATGACATATGTTAAATATTTTGAATCATTTTATCAAAAGTTGGTCATTCCAAAGATACAATTTTATTATTGCATGAATTTAAAAATCATTGAAAAAAATTTCAATGATCAACTTTTGAATTTATTTTCTGCTATTAATTGGTAATAATTTATAGAATTGAAATTTGTATTGACAAATTAAATTCACTAACATGTATCGAATATTTGATAATATTTAAGTTATGAAGAGTCATTTCAAAAGTATTAATTTTATGGCTGCTTAAACTCAAAAATTATTGAAGTGAAATTTTAGTTTTAAATGAGTAGTTTTTAAATCTATTCATAGCTATTAATTAGAATTGGGATTAGTTTATTTAATTGAGGATTTTAGAAAATAAGAGAAAACTCAATAACATGCGTTGCGCATTTGGTGTCATTTAAGTTATCTAGAGCCATTTCAAAAATTTGGCAATTCATTTTATAATTGCCAAAGTTTGTAATCATTGAAGAAAAATTTTAATGATCCACTTTTGAATCTACTCATCATTATTCATCAGAACTCGCGTTAATTCAATTAATTAGATTTCGGGTTTCTACATTTATTTAGGTCTGATTGACAGAAAATAAGAAAAAAATGATAGTGCTTCCATAAGAATATTTCTGACTAGGCAACTACCTAATTTAGGCTGAAATGAAGGAGCTTATTGGCTATTTCATTAAACCAGTGAGCTCCTAACCTTTCTCGCATACGTTTCATCAAAATTATTATCCCCCTAACCATGCATAAAATTGTGTGCCTTGTGTAAGGTCGCGTAGCTTTATATTTCTGAAATCATAAAAATACAAGTAGGACAACATTAATTTATGCAACAATGGAAGCCTTTAGTCGAACTCATTCGAGTTTAAAATCTTGTTCTTCTATTTTGCCAGATGCGTAGTCTACATAACATTGAATGTTGTTCGAACCTATTGAAACTGAAGTTAAATTACTAAACGTTTCTAATAAATTCTGTAACCCCTGAAACCTATCAAAATTTGTATAATTATTTTTAAAAATAATACTAGAATTAATAATTTTCATCAAAATATTAGTTACTGTTATACATCATAATTTTTTTTTTCGTTCTTAAAAAATCTGCTCCACTAAGGACGTTGCTATTGTAGAATTATTTTCGAGTAATCGTGCTTTATATATTAATTAGTAACAACATTTTTTAAATTTAAAAAATTATGTTTGTTTATTAAAGTATTTACTAATTTTTCTTCCGTTAGTTCTAATAGACTAAAAATAAAATTAATATTTCTTTGTATTATTATTTATATTTTTTGCAGATTTACAGAGTTCTGATCTAATTATAGTATGAATAGATAGAATATTACTAGCAAATTAAAATTTAAAATATCTTCAAACACATTTTAGATTTTAAGCTATGCAATCTGTTCCTTATTACTTATAGAGTTAACAAAAAAAACTCAAAGGAACAATAAAAATGGACAGAGAAACAGCCTATCCTAATTCCTACTTCTCAATATTTTTACAAAAGAACCTTATTTAGCCAAATATTTTAATTTCTCTATCTTTCAAATGGTATATTATTATTTTTTCATTTATAATGCTATGGTCTAGTAAATTGTACTTATAAGAATTTTCCAAGTCATGAAAAATTAAGCCGAAAATTTATATTAAATATCAAAATTTATTTTTTCAATATCTTATTTTTTAATATTTAAATAAAATATCCACCTTAATAAAATAAATTAAGAAATCTCTCTATACTTACGTTGTCAATTTTTTTTACTTCATGTATTAAGTCAAAAATTATTCGTTATAAAATTTCAAACACTTCTTGATAAAATTATTCTTATATTATTTGTAAAATTTTAAACTTTTAAACAATTCTTTTATAAAGTCAAAAATCTATGCAAATAAAATATACCGAATCCAGAATGGATGGAAAGTAAAACATTAAACAAGAATGCCTACATCATATGCCAAACGTTCGATCTGTTTCTACTTCTAAATCTTTCCATGAAACATCCTAGTTGTTTGAACAAATAATTACAGCTCTTTATTAATCAGTTTTCATGTTTTCGCTTCATTTATAAACCTGTAAATCTACAGAAATAAAATGTTGCGAAAACAGTATCGATAGAACATAATATATCTTTCTGTTGATAATCTTCATTATACAAACAAGTAATTAAACTTCTAAAACATTTTCATATTTATTTACATTTCATTTATAAGCCTAAAAATGTATAGAAGTAAATTGTTAATTAACGGAATCGTTGGAATATAAAACTTTAAATAAAAAGGACTTTGCTAGCTATCAAACACTCTATCTATTTCTACTTCCATAATACTTTAAAAAATGTTCTTAATTTGGAAAGAAATAATTAAAAATCTCGATTTATCTATTTTCATGTTATTTTTTCCCTAAATTTAAAGGCTTGTAAATATTCTCAAATAAAAATAAATAACAAAATGGAATTGATGGAATGTTATACATTAAACAAAAATGTCTACATTAGGTGTCGTTCTTTTCTCATTCTATCTCTACTTCTAAATCTTTTTTAAAACGTCTATATTATGTAAACCATAATAAAATCATGTTTTTTTTACATTTCATTTATAAGAATAACATATATAAGAATAAGATAATAACATATATTTTACATTTATAAGAATAAGATATATCGAAATATAATCTATGGAATGTAAAACATTAAACAAAAAGATCTATGCTAAGTGTCCCACAATCGATCTATTTATACGTCTAAATCTCTTTGTAAAACATCTTTTGTAAAATAATTAGTTAACTAAATCCACCTATTTTCATGCTACTTCCCCCTTATTTATGGGAATGTATGCAAATAAAATGTATCAAAAGGGACTAGATGGAATCTAGCATTAACTAAACTATCTATCTACATTAGATAATAAATAATCTTTTCTTTATTTCTACTTCTAATTCTTTCTATAAAAGTAACCGTTCCATAAACAAATAATTAAATTTCTTGACCCATCTTCTTCCAAGTTATTTTTCCTTTTCCTTTATAAAGCTGTAAATCTACGATAGCAAATTAAAACTAAAAGGAGTCTTCTGTATATGAGAAATTAAACTGAAATATCTAAGTTAGGTATGAAAATTCTTTTCTCAATTAACTTCGTATTTCTAAATATTTATGCAGAACAACCCCATTACATAACTAAACCATTAAATCTCTCTATCAATCTATTTCCCTTTTATTTTTCGTTTAATATACCGAGTTGTAAGGTTGAGCTAATAAAAGCCGTATAGGAGGCAAGAGATCGCTAAAGCAGCCGTTATTAATAACCGAAGCAGCGGTTCTCTTTATTCCGAAACCCAAAATCTCGATTCTCCCTGAAGAGACTAATCGACATAGCTGTTGATGATAATAAGTTCCGTTTTGTCCGATACTCCATTCCATATTTCCTCACCCATCCAGTGCTTTACACGGATTTAATTAAAAGATTTCGTTCGAATATAAATGATGAAGGTTAAGTGATCGATTGATAGGAATTGATGATAAGGATGATAAGGATTGATGATAGGAATTGATTTATAGAGAATAGAATATGCTTAAAAATTATAACAATCGAAAAGTATAATAATCCTAAAGGTTGCCCCTTAAAGAATGCAAGATTTCAGTTTGCCACCATTTGTGAAGAAAAGTGTTGGCAACCCTATTAAAAAAACCCTTTGATAGCTGATAGTTTAGGGTTAGTAAAAATGGAGCATTACCCGATAGAGCAATTTGTTAACGCAGGATTTGAATTAAATAAAAATCACAGTTTTTCCTTCAAATTGTTACATTTTGGTTGCATCAATTGATCAATTGATATATTTGGCTGATATGATAATGTATGGAATTACACATAGGACAAATGGCCTCCATGTGTTTGCTAGCATATATGCACTCTTTTATTGATCAATTGATATGCAATCTTTTATTCTTTTAATTTACTGCATTTATCTGGTTTTTATTTTTAAAGTGAGAAAGCGGATGTTTTTGTTTACTCTTAAATTTGCATTTAAAAATAAATAAATTAGTATTTCTGAAAAGAGTTTTTTCACAAATTTAATATTTTTACATTTTAAGATAAATAAATTATTTCTCTAAATATTGTTTTTATAGCGACTAAATTAACCTGAAAAAATAGGTATCATTAATGGAATAAAATTCCTTTTTCAAAAAATCAACGTATCGTTTGATAATTTAAAATATTTCTTTTCATTTTGCATCCATTTTATAAATTAAACAAGTAACACAAATATATATTTTAGTATATTTAACAATCTAAAAAGCAACAATGATAATACTTTTTAAAAGTCTAAGTAATCAAACATATTTATGTAGCTGTGAATTAATTAGAATTTTATGGATTTATGGCTCGTCTTTGCAAGCGTGGGAGTATGTAGTTTACATTTCACTATTTGAGTTAGTTCGAATTTGCATAATAACATAACTAAGTACTAATTAATAATTAATTTTGCAGCATTAAATATTAAATTTTGAAATATTTTTTAAACCCTTTATGTATATGTGTGAATACCTTAGATTGATTATGTTTATATTCATGGATAAATATATAATTTTATATTCATTCGTGTATTGAACACTTAAATTAATTGATTCATATAATTTGTGTTTATAATTAAAACGTGATTTTAAAAAATATAGTAAAATGAAAATCCTGAAATTATTTGTGATAAAGATTTTTATTTTTAAATGCTGGTTACCCAGATTAACTTAATTGCTGATAACATGTAAGATCTTAAGTTTTATAAAAATAAATTGAAAACAAATTTAGTTTCAATTTTAAGCACATTTTAAACCCTATTATCATCAATAAAATGTTCATCTGGTCGAAAATACTGTGGATATTTTTTTTAAAAATCAATAGATAATATAAGTCATTTAATAAAAAATAACTTAATAAATGTTGAAAAATACGCAACATTAAACTAATAAATGGATTCTATTATGTCAGAAGTTTTGAATAAGAAAAAAATTAATGTCATTTTGTTTAAAATAAATTGCTTCAATTGTTTTTACAAAATAAAAGAAGTATATATTAATGAAAGAAGGATGTTTTTTAAGAAAGGGGTTTTATTGTTTTAACATATTTTAAAGAAAGGAATTATCTGAAAATAAATTATCGTAAAATAAATAATAACTTCTCGTAATAATTCTCGCAAATAAATTGTTGCAAAATTTACCATTTTATTATGCACCGAGAGGGAGGTTAACAGTGAATTTACTAAAAATTCAAGAAATCTCAAATAAGATAAAATTCTATTTTAAATGAAAAACTTTATATTTCAAATTCTATTTATGCCTATCATCTTTAAACTTACTCTATTCAACTTATTTTGTATGTATTTAGAAATGTCTATCTATTTCAAATGATTATTTTGAAATATATATTAATAATACGAGCAAACTTAGTTCAAAATATATACCATCTATAAAAAAAGTGTTGCAAAATGTATATTATTTATTCAGAAATAATTTTTT
>JAOUZG010001904.1:594850-614904 GCA_026289955.1 Argiope argentata | reverse complement strand
TATATATATCATCCTAACAATTTTTAATTAGATTGCTTAACCCTTTCATGGGCCATTTATTTCTCTTTTTTATATTTTATTAACAAACAATGGGATTTAAAGAAACATATGTTATTTTATAGAACTTTATGCTATCATTAAACTTTCAGGGATAAGAATTATATTTCCCTAGGAGCCACTTGTAGTCGCAAATAAAATTAAATGTAATCGTGGTTATTTGAGATGAAAAGACGAGCAGAATGTTGGATTGCACAGGGGTACATCACATTTTGTACTTACGTAATGGGTCCTGTTTTCTGCTTTGTATTCCTCATCTGTGTATTTTGTAAGATCATATAGATGGGAAGTAATCTTCCTAAGGCTCAAAAAAGAGTTAAAAGAATATTAGCGTGCACAATGATTATACTATCTCTAGAATGTTGTCCCTATAGAAGTATAATTTGAACTAATGAAGTAATAGAGCAAGGTAGAAAATTTCTGAACATTCGCTTTCAGTAAGTCGATTCCCACATAGGACTTGAAGGCAAGGAGAGAGATGACGCCCTTGCTGTCGCGGCTATCACTGATGAAGTTGGTAATGTCCACATTCTCACGTATACAGAGATCTCCTCAATTGCAAGACAAATAAGCTTTGGCGTGTTCCTCTGAATAATTCCTGGTATTTTAGAGATTGTCCTGGTGGGGTCCTCCAGACCAGTGGCGATAGAAAACAAAGTACTGCCCTCTCTCGACTTATCAGCGGACATATTAAATGCCTCACTTTTCACCTGGGGCAAAAGTATTTCCAGGACTGTAATTGGTGTATGCGCACTCCTGCTTCTCCCACTCACATCTTAAACTGTCTGAATTTTACAAAACATGACATTATCAAAGACACAGCTCAACTTATGGACTTTTTGGAAATATTGGGTTTTATGGAGATTGTCTAGCACTGCTGGACCATCTGGGATTAGTAACAACAGCATAAAATTTCTGTCCAGGTTGTAGATAGGGATTCTAAGTTCAAGAAGAGTGAAATTTATTTAGAGATGAAACTTTCAATTCTAAAATACTCCTCCAACTCTTCTATAATTCCATAAAATGAAAATGAGAAGTTTTGGGTATGGTGGTTGATTCTCGCTTCTCTGGTGGGTCCAGTAATATTGTGGGTCTTACTACTTTTATAATAGCGACTAGACATACCTCCTAGGGAAAAGGCAACAATTTGGTTAGGGACGGTCATGAAAGTTCAATCTTAATTCCGGTCAAAGCGTTGTCAATGCAATGATAATTTTAATGCTTACCCCGGATGCTATGGTAAGCCGATATTAATTTTCATTGAGTTCTTTATAATACTTTATATTCACTCATAAAAATATAATGGAAATTATACGAATTATTTCTTTATCAGATAGATGACATTAGCATTACATGTTCTTGGGTATTTGAACATATAGGAATATTAGTACGTAGAGTATTAATGACAGATGCAATCCAGCCAAGTTAGATAGATTAAGCCAGGTTACTAGATATATGTCGCACACAGTATTAGCATTCCAAGACTACAGACTGAAGATTCAGATCCCCCTCGATGTTTTTATTTACATATGTTTAATTTCACATAATCGATTCTTTCTTATGCAGAATTTTCTTTGAACTTTTTAGATATATTAAAGCAATAAATAAATAAGAAACAGAAAATATAATTTTCTGTTTTAAAATTGTTTTTGAAAATAGTACATACATTGTATAGTTACTAATGGTACTTGGCATGGACAAGCGAGCTGACGGTCGTCAGTGATTTTAAGCTGAATGAATGTCTCTTGTTTTTGAAGTAGCGCCAACTCGAGCCAAGAGTATGACATAGCTACACATTTATCACATTCTTTCGCACATCCCCTTTTTATAGGAGAGCACATTCACACACCTCACAAATAGTACACAGGAGAACAACCATGCCTTGACCGGGACTCAAGGCCATGACTTCAAGATAACGGGAAGAATCGCTACCTCTGAGCCAGGACTCCTGCATATGCATTGTGTGCTTTTTTCAATAGCAGTTCTATCTAAAAAATTACGAATTGTTTTTAAATAATAATATGTCAAAAAATTTCCGTTTAGTCTGTTTTAACCACTCTTTTAAAATTATTTTCAATAAGTTGTTTTTTAAATTGAAAATACCAATGACAAAAGCTTCATGATGGTATAAGCTATG
Source organism: Argiope argentata (assembly GCA_026289955.1). Taxonomy (NCBI): domain Eukaryota; kingdom Metazoa; phylum Arthropoda; class Arachnida; order Araneae; family Araneidae; genus Argiope; species Argiope argentata. The sequence goes on along the minus strand of JAOUZG010001904.1, from coordinate 612,710 downwards.
ATGACTTTCACTCAAAAGCTATTATGACAAGTCTTTATCAAACATTATTTCAAATCTTGTTGGATTCTTGAATTTAACAGTTGCGAAAAACCAAAATAAAATTTGCAGCTCTATTACTGGATATTAATGTATTATATATTGAACCAGATTTTTGAGAATTAATAAAAATAGGCTTTAAATTTAATATTTAATCCACTTAGCATGAATTATGCCATTTTTAAAAAAATATGTGAAAAATATTATTTTCGAAATGTCATTTTAATTACAATTTTAATTTCTTTCACTCGAGATCAGTAAAATCACGCCAGCACTTAATAGTAAAAAATATTTTACCTATCTTAATCGAAAAATGAAGTTCAAAATAGTGTTATTGTCAGAACCCGTAGAATAAATTGGCATTAATGCAAGATTTTTGGTAATCTTTTTCGAAATCTCTTTTAGAGAAAATCAAATAATTATGCACGCACAATGCCAGAGAAAAACATCACAGTTTTGAGCGACTGCAGATTCAAAAACATAAACGAATTAAGATAAATACAAAGGGAACGAAAGAGAAAAAAAATCTGCCGAGAATATTCACTGGAGGGCGCATGTTACCGTCACTACGAAGGAAGCTACCGCAATTCGTTTCAGCCAATCAGAGACGATCGGCCGCGCTTCGAACAGACGAAAGCGTTTCGGAATCAAAGCATTCCAGCCTGCGCTCGAAGTCCGATTAGCAGAAACTGCTGTCTTTTCTGTTTTCGGGCTTTTTATTATGGTTGTATGGGTCCAAGTGTTGCCAGCTGCAGCAAGTTTAATTTGCGCTGAAATATCGTTTGCTCGTTTTGCTACCGCATCCGTGTAATTAATTGTTACTTTTTAAATATTTGAACTGCTTTTGTTTGTGAAATTTGCGCGCAAAGACTGAAAGTTTGGTATATATTCCATGGGAATATTCTATTTGTGAAAATAAAATAAGGTGATTGCTACCAGTTGATGCTATCGTGGGAAAAAACTGAAAATTAAATATGGGTGAACCAGGTGCTGATCCTTTTGATGATGAGGTAAGCTCCTTTTATTTTTTTTAAAAAAAAGTCTTAACCCTTTGCACCCAAGAAAATAACTTTTCACTGAATACAAGGAATCCTTTTACAATTTCGAGATTTAAAAATGATGGCTAAATACGTCGAATCCTTCTCAAAAAATTACAACACAGCTAGGTTTTTTTTCTTTTTAAATACAAAAATACGTCCAATTTAGAATAGTATCTGAAGGAAAGAATTAATTTAATATATTTTTTTAATATCTAAGTAAAATAATAAATAATTTAACTGTTTTTCAAAAATATTTTGCTAGAGGAATAAATAATTTAAAGATGTTTTTTTAAATATATTTCTAAAACCATAAATAATTTATCAATTTTTTTAAAATCTGGATAGAAGAAGTAAATAATTTAGCTATTTTTTAAAAAAATATATGAATAAAAAGAAAAATAAGTTAGATATTATTAAAAAATCTGGTTAAAAAACCAAATAATTTAGTCATTTTTAGAAAATTCTTTATAAAAGGATAAATTATTTAGTTATTTTTTTAAAAATGTCTCAACATATAATTCTTTCTTAAAACATTACTATTTTGTAAATATTTTTTTTCTCCTTTTAATGGATACACTATTTCGAATTTTACTTGAATTTACTTGAAAGAAGATATTTGAATGCAGAAGACACATAACCATTTTTTTTTTTTTTAGTATTTTATCATAAGATTGAAAACTTAAAGGGAGAGCTCAAAGGCGCACAAAAATTTTCGAATCTTCGTCATTCAAAGTAATCAGGATTATTAAGCAAATCTAAGAATTTGGTATAAAATATTTCATTAAAATTGGAGTATAAAAGCTTAAAAATTATGAATTTGTAATGAATGGATCAGTTGCTTTTTTATTTATAATTTGGAGATCCTCCTAGGATTTAAGGAAAATGGTGTTGCAAAGAAATTTTTGTCACAAACATATCACTACAATGAAACTAAAGCAAAATTCAATAATGATTAAATTTTGATTTTTTTTATCTTAACCACTTAACTGATTTGTTCGAGGCCGCTCTTTCATCAAAATATCATATTTTGGAACTAAAAAATTAAAATCAAATCACTCATAAGTTACATTTTGATCCAAAAATTGCGTGGAACCCAAAAATATCCCAAGTTTTCTATGAAATAATAGTTCAACTAAAATGCAACAAATTCTCAAAATCTAAATATTAGAATGTAAATAAAATTAATTAAAATGTTAATTAATTCTAACTATGAATAGCATTTTAAGAACTATCTATCCTACGATAGACCGCAGATTAAACAGGTATTTAACATTTTGAAGAACATTACAAGCAGTGCATATTCACTTTCCGCTTTTTTTAAGTTTGCTTAGAAATTAAATGAAATTCCTTAAATATCAACTATCTATCTATCTATTTACTACAATACAAGCTAAAACGATTTTTTTTCAAAAATAGTTTTCTATTTTCTAATAGTTATCTTCAAAAATTGTTCTCTATTTTCAGAAAATATCTAATAAATCATGGAATCCCAGATAGATATAGTAATATAAATTCCCTTTAAATTCGGTATAAATGTAAGAAAAATTAAATCTTACTTCATATTCACTTTTAATGTTTTCAATTTTGGAAAAATTTAGTTCTAATGTATTCGTTTTTAATGTGAATGTTTATATTTTGGAATACAGATAAAAAGCTTTATATTGTGAAAATCCCAATTTCAGTGAAGCGCAGAGAGCTATAAACTAAGCTTTCCAGCGCATAAAATTTGAGTTTGCATAGTTGGCGCAAGCTCAGTTTCTGACTCGAAAGTCAAGATCTTCAACTTAAAGGAACTACAGATTTTATGAATAATGAAATAATTCAGTATGAATTTACGTTTTGTGTTGATATTTGGCATGAAAACATTGTACGGAATAAGCAACTTGACGTCAAATATACTTTTATGACTTGGTTCAGAAGAGCGTTCTTTCACTCCAACGATTGCAGAAAGTGCATGTGCAAGTATTTTAAAGGAATGTGATATATAACAAACGAAGCTTTAAAGGTATATTTTATAAAATACTTTCTTTTTAAGACTGCTGAATAAATGCAATGAATTGTTTATTATTATTTTAAACGTGCGCATATGTAAGATAAATAAAACTGATGATGTAGAATTCGTGCTGACAGTATAAAGATTATTTGCAATTCAAAATAGATGCATCATTGTAAATACTGAAAATATTTAAAATACTTCTCATTATACATCATGTGACCGTCACATTCTCATAATGCATTCATTGTAAGTATTCCAAGTACTTTTATATTTTCTCATTTATAAGTCATTTGCACTTAAGTCTTGTAAATGATTTGTATTTGATCAATTTCCGATTACTTTATAACCATTTTAAAGATAAAATATTTCGTTTATCCGAAGTGAGCTTTCTGTTATTTGCTGTATATTCATTTGTAAAGTTCGCGAAAAATTTGCTCCTGGGTGTATTTATCCGTTCCTATTAAAAAGGAAACCCTTACGTTTTGGAAAAGATTCACAATTGATAAACTAATGGAAGGGAAATTTTGTATTGTTAATTTAAACTTAGATAAAGAACTCATTGAAATCATTCCGTCTTCATTCAATTATACCACTGCATCCTTTTAGAAACTCAGAATTTAATTTTTTAGTACTCTTATGAAAAATATTCAGTAAATATTCGATTAATGTTATTATTTTATACTTAACAGATAATCATTATCAAATTAGAACTTTTAAAACTAATCGCCATGTGTGGATATAAATAGCATAAAATTAAATATATAAGGAACGCTATGTTTGATTTTTTTCACTTAGGTTAGATGTATGATTTTAAAATTTAAATATTATGTAGGGAATTAATATCCGTCTTTTATAAAATTTAACTCCTTTAAGTAGCATTAAGTTATTAGAGAAATTTGCAATATCCAAAATGGTCTGCTATTATTTCAATTATAAGTTTTGTCATTTTTTTTCTGTAATTCTATTCTAGTTGTTTAAAAGAAAAAAAAATAAACTATTCTTTCCTGTGTTTGTTATAGAAAGAATCTATGAAAGACTAAAATTAGAGATGTATTATTGTTATTTTGTCTCTAGAAATCTCAGTTTTAGAAATTTAGTTTAAAATAAATTGATTTTTATTTATGGTATGATTAGGAGGAATTCGGGTTCTAAGTTTGCATGTAACCACAGTTGCTACGGAAAGACGATTTAAACTTAGTATTTATAAGATCCATAAAATAGACGTCAACATCAATAATAATGAAAAAAATATATAGGACTTTTAAGAAGCATACATTTTTTAATGCTGCATAGTAATTTTATGCAAATCAGAAATGGAATTACATATTTAATAAATTTGTTTTATGATAAAAATAAATATTAAGAAACTAAAATTTCATGGATTATAAATTTTCCAATTTATAATTCGATTAAAAGTTCGATAGAGTGATTTTTAACCCTTTCAACTTGGAAAAGTCATTCAATGCACAATTATTCACCTAATACAAAAATTTGTTTGTTGCTCTGAAAAATAAATATACACAGTAGTTTCTTAGTCAAATGAATCTATATCCTTTTACCATTCTGTAAGCATTTTTATCAATAAAAAAAAATTCAAAACGATGCACCGTCTTGAATAGTCAGTGCGAGTCGCCATCCCAATGTAAACGGGTAAACAGCAGCATATTTTCAAGACCAAGAATTTAGATAGCCAATAATGATAATAATAATTAGTTAAATAGTTTTAAAAAATTCTAAAATTCAATAAATTACTAAACCTTATTCCTCTTCGTTAGACTATAAATTATACATAGACTTAACAGTAATTTTCTCATAATGTAAATAATATTAAAAATGCTCAGCATATATTCAATTTGATATGCTTTTATTACTTTTAGAATTAAATATAATTCATTTTCAGGTTTTGTATTATATATATTCACCATTTAATCTAACATATTTTTATTTTGGAATTTTTTTTACTGTTTTCTTTTGACATTTGAATTTGTTTGATTTCTTTATATGTGATGTTTTTTGTTTTATATTTTTATTATATTTATAAATATTTGTCTGTCTAATAAAAATTTGGTTGTGCAGTAATATCTAATTATCTATACTGAAAAATAATTTTTAATTAATCAAACTCTGCCTTCTTTTCTAAGATGAGCCGGGTTTAATATTCTCACTGAACTAAGCCGCTTCATGGGCAAATTCCCTTTTCAAACAATATAAGTTCAAAATACTTTCATAGGTTTTTTTTGCTGTTTTTTTACTGTTAATGTTTTATAAAGGCTTTTCAAAGAATTATATATATATATATATATATATATATATATATATATATATATATATAAAGCAGTTTTAACAAGTTTTGAATAAAGGAAAAGTATTTAAGGACTATCTAGTATTCTCTCTATCATGTTACGTTCTTTACGGTATTTACATAAATCAAAAATGTGTAGCATTTCTATTACGAAATTTAACTTCAAATTATATGATGAACAACATTCAAATAATAAACAAAAGCGATTAATTCAACGAAATTCAAGCAAAAAATGCGGTATAAAGCAACCTATTATGAAAATAAAGCAAATTGACTATGAAAAAAAATACCGATGAAAATAAAGCAAAAATAAAATAATTCATGCTTTTTATTACATGAAAATTGCTGAAGCAGTTGTATAGAGAAGCACTTCCGATTAAATATTTGTCATAAAAATACAATATATATGCAATTTTACAGAATGTGTTTCCTTGAAAATAAAAAAAGGAGATTTCAATTCTAAAATTTAGACATTTTTCCTTTATCTCAAAAATGATACATTAGTACATTGTACGATTTTTGCTATAATCCCGAATCAGATTAAATAAAAACCCCAGAACTTATTTAATCGCAAATTTGTTGCTGATTATACGCGGAGACTATAATTTCCCGCCATTTCATATTTTCAAATGAAATGAAATCTGAAATCAGTAATAAAAACCTTCGAATAAATGCTCAAGGTAAACAGAAAAATGTTTAGAAACATTTTCGGAAAAATCATCTTTCGAGTTCTTCTATTAAAATAGAGATGCTCTATATTATCAATAAACATATATGGAATGTTTTGGATCAAGAGCAAACGATTCTGAAGGTTTGATATCGATGATAAATTGTGCGTATTTATCTCCGTCTCACGTAAACAGTCTATCGCGCTAATGCAGGAAGATATGCATTCCAGAAATGCATTCATTCTATTATTGAAACCGCAATGTATGAAAGGAAAATATAATTTTCTAATATCGTCAATTTCGATATTTTTGAATTTTTCCATTTGGAATATGGTTTTGGCAATGCGCCAAATAATAAAAGCGCTAATAAAAATGCAGAAATACAAACATAGTATTTACTGTATATTGGACTTTGTAGAACGTATTGTAATCGTTAAAAATTCCAATTATAGATTTTAAAGAATTCTTATGTTATGATACTTGAAATTGCCAGATTTTCTTCTATTATTGAAAATTAAAGAATTAAGACTTTTTTTAGTATTTATCTAATTTACGAGACGGATAAAAGAATGAAGTTACGTTACCTCAAAATCAAAAAGATAAATGTACCATTTCTTTATATTTTTAATAGTGCCATAGAATTATAAGATTGTCTCCAGACAATAAAGAGAACTTAAGAGAGGCAATTGAAATAACACGGTTTTAATGTCAGACAGTTTGGCGGAATTACGGAAATTAAACAAATTTATCTGCAATTGAATTTAACTAATATTCTTGACAAACCATCTGGTCACCTGAGGCGAATAATTATTAATATAGAATATTTCATTCTTATTCACATAATTGCCTTAAATAATTATCAAATGCAAATTAATTGCTAATTCTTAATGGTGTTTTTAAGCATTTTACAGCCCAAGGCAGTGCACATTATTCGAGTGGCTTCTGTTTTAACAACTTGTGAATTTAGTTTCATATTCAAAGTTGGTTTTTATTAATTCGTTAATAAAAACCAACCCTTTTTAATGTTTTAACTTGATAAAATATACGTTTTTATTTACTTTTTAAAGCACCATTCGTTCAACTGGGCACAAACGACAAGTCGCCAAGTAATTTAGACCTACGCTATTAAAAACGTCTAAAATTTATTGTATCAAGTTTATACGTAAATTGGCGCAGATCTTGGCTACGTTTTGGGGGCTTTTTTAAACATATGCATCATAAAAAATGTCTAAAGTATCGAAATTTTTGAAAAAATTAGCCATGGTATCCAAAAAATTATGGTTACCATGCCAGTATATATACATTTGTTACTTTAACCATACTCAAAGCAGGACTACATACCTTCGGCTTTTTCTGGAAGCTGATGTACATGGTTCAAAATTATGGGGTAATATTTAAAAAATCTTTAATATTATTTCTTTGTAAGTTAAACATTAATAAAATTAAAAAAATATATAGCTTAAAGCTTGGAATTTTTTAGTTTTGTAATATTAATGTATTTATCTAACTATTCTTCGGGGGGAGGAGGAGAAGGAAAGTGCACAAGGCGTAGCCAATGGCCTCTTCTCTGAGAAGTTGAATTGAGTGAACTTTAGAATAATAAAAGAAGCATTTCTCACCTTTTTCTTTTCCGTTTGTACGGAATTCTTTATCTAAAATTACATTTCATTAACTGAATATCAAAATTCTTGAAAGGACAAGCTAAAATAATTTAACAAGCTTAGAGAAAAATAACTTGTAGTATATTTACGTCGATGTTGATAAAGAATTTTAGTGTTATATAATTTTATATTCAAATGATTTAAGACTTTGATTTAAGCTAATGAAAAAATGACTAATAACAAAAACATATTGTTTGTAAAGAATGATTAATTAGATTGGAACTTGGCAATAAACAACAGATTATTGTCTTATTTTCACTTCATGGTAATGTTTATGTTATCAGAAGTTATGGTTGTAATTTTTTTAAACATGTTCCAAAGATTTTATTAACAGTCTATTGTATCTTTTTTGAGTAAAGTGAAAGCGACATTTAGATTTGTTTCACAGCTGTTGACTCATGGTTATTTTTTTTCTTTGAACATGAACAGAACTGACGACGGTAGAGTTAGGATCCATTGTAACGAATTTGGGTACGAGCTCTGAAAGAAAATCTTGTCATCTAAATAATGAATGTCGGATATGGCTGAAGAATATTTCAAAGCTCTGCCAATTTGGCCAAATTTTTGACTGAAGATTTAAACATTCAGCTATTAATTGAAACACCTACTCTTAATGCTTTATATAATCCTACTACACTGCAATATAGAATAAATTTTAGCAAAAACATTATATTGTAATAATTTTTAAATGGTGTTTTGGAAGATTATAATTTACTCCCACGATGTATACGTTGTTCATTAACAAGATTTTATCAAATCTAAAACCCTAAAATCTTCTGCGTTATGTCTTATTTATTTATTGAAAACTGCTTTTTTCTTTTGTAAGTAGCATTTTATCAAACTTAATCCCTAAAGTCTTCTGCAATTTGTTTTATGTCTCGATAGAAAATATATATTTGCTTTTTGTATTCATTACTTTGCTTTTGTATTGTATCTGATGATCATACTTTCTTATTTTCCTTAACCTGTAACTGGAGACATTAATTTCCTCACACGGTTCGAGACATGGAGTCAGAAAACTATTACTTTTTTTTGTCTTTTGTAAGCAGCATTGGAATTTACTATGGGCACACATTGCATTCTAGAACTCATTTAATTACCAAAATTTATAAAATAATTATTTTTAAAAATGTTATAACATTAAATATTGGAATGATACTATAAAAAACCAAAACAATCTTTTAACGAGTGTTTAGATTTTGTGTTGGATAAAAAAATGCAATTTCATTAGAGGAAATATTGGCCCACATCAATGCTAAAAATATTCCAATAATTTTATCCACATTGAAGAAAAAAAGTTGCAAAAAAACGAGATCATAAATCAATTTTGAATATAGTAAAAAATGAATATCATTTTCTTATTATCTGATATTCGGAAATGATAATCAGATTCGAAATAAAGTATCTGAATAAAAAATATCAGCTCTTACAAAAATCAAAATTCATGAATCAGAAATCAATTTACAGAACTCGAATTGCTTTTCGAACCGCGAAATAAAACAGACAGAAACGAGTATCGGAAGCCAAGAAAGGAGTTGGCAGCGTATCATTCGCCAAAAGAAGTCCGAGCTCCAATGATGGACAAATAATAAGCAGTTGTCATGAATCCTCTCGATGAAGAATGGTGAAAACGCAATTGTATCGGACCTTGGCGACAAATAACAGTTTGTTGCTCGCTTATTTTCGCTTCACGGTAGATTTTATGTTCTCTGGATTTCTAGATCATCACTTACAGTCCGTTTTGTGTCTGTTGGGCAGAGAAAGCAATACTTTTCTTGCCGTTTTACAGCTTTTGGTTCATTTTTGGCGTTATATGGGAACTTCTTTTTCTGTGGGTCGGAATGGAACAGATGGCTTCCTGTTACGGCTGTGTTTGTGGAAGAAGATATTTTGAAAATTGCTGTTTTATCACATTCCACATGATTGGTACAAGTATTATATCAATTGTAGTGCTTTAAATTTATGTAGAAAATCAATGTATTTACCACTCCAAATACAATCCGAGCTGGGTATTTCTGTTATAACTGTGAATACTAAGTTCTCTATTTTAGTTATGAAATTCTATGAAATTTTGCAAAAATATCTATATGTAAATACTTTTGAACATATTTTCTACTTGTTGGTATTTTTAAACATATTTTATGCTTGTTGGTATTTTTAAACATATTTTCTACTTGTTGATATTTTTAAACATATTTTCTACTTGTAGGCAATTTTGAACGTATTTTCTACATGTAGGTATTTTCAAAGCGTGTCAAAAAATATCACTTCAGAGGAAATATGTAGATATAATTTGGATACGAGAAGAAAAATATAAGTAATTTTATCAACAACCTTAACAAGAGGCAAGATTATAATGTGAATGAAAATAAATGAAACGAATTGAATCGAAAAGAGAAGTACTTTGATGTTTTCACTCTTTGTGTTCTGATTTTGAAACGGTCATTCCAGATTTTTGCTTCATGAATTTTATGTAAAGATTAAAAAGAGTTCTGCAAAAATTGACATAAAAAAACTTAAGGGCAGAACGTCCGATAAATCTTGGACTTGACCGATGCATCTTGGATGTTTAATTACTCACTCTACTATTTAAATTAAAAAATCTAATTTATTTTTATTATAATGTATATATACTACGTGTAAGCGATATTCAATTTCACATTATACATTTACAAGCATTTAAGAAATAATTAGTTCAATGGCAACGGTGATAAGCTACTTAAATCTGGGAAACTACTACAAAGCCTCTCGTTCTCAAAATCTTTCCATTGGTCGATATTTAAAAACCAAATTTTGAAAATATAATTTATTTCTTATAAATGCCCAGAATATTGGCTATGACACCATTAAATCTCTAGTCTCCCAATATGTCAGAGATACAGGAAAGGAGGGTAAGCCGTCTAAGATCTTATGTTAATCAGGATGCAGCGCAACCATCTTCACTGATTGCCATCACATGCAGACATCCATGGCAACGAAATGGCAGATAAACTGGCCAAAGAGGATTGCTTTCAAAATACCCCCACTTCTACCAAACTGACCTATCTGAAGCTTTTCTTCATCAAAAACTCAGCCATCAGAGAAGACCGGCTGGTTCCTCCGTCAAACAAATGGTACAAGGGGCCTAGCCCAGGTTTCTTTCTTTCGATCTCAGGAGATAGGTCCTGCCATACTTGCATTTCGCGACTTGCCAGCGGACTCTTAAAATGTCTTAAATTCTCTGGGCGAAAGAAATCCTTTCCCTTTTGTCCTAAATCCCAACTCCTCCAGGCCACTCCCTCACACATCCTTGACTGCCTTGACCTCAGTGTAAGGGATATCTATTCATCTCCTTGGACAGTCACCGACCATCTCAGAGTGAACGGTTTATTTGATCTGGTCTGACTCCGTCAGACCATGACGGAGATAAGAAGGATGCAGCGCTGTAAGGCTTGCTACATGACCCCCTAAAATCTTATAATTTATTAAATTTTCTAATTAAATCATTATCAAGTATTGAATAGCGACATCTGTTGGACCTTGATGAAAAAAATGTAGTAAAATAAAATTTTATGGAACCAGATAGTAATATGGAACATGGAAAAAACGCCATTTTCTAAATTACTTTTTAGTGTAAGTTTGTAATGTTCCAGGAATGCTGTCCTACGCTATGTTGTATGGTATTTCCTTATTAGCTTGAAATTCCCTATAATATTATTATAAAATCATAAGATATCGTGTGTATTCAGTATATCGGCAAATAATCGCTATTAAATTGAATTTCCTTTATGATAAATAATTCCATACTTCCTATCTTCAGAATTTAAATGTAATCGTAAAATTTGACAAAATATATTTCTTTAAATCGTTATTGTTCCTTTCCTTAATTTTTTTAATTGATAATGAAACACACAAAAAAAAATTCGAAGAAATTTCAAAAGAGATATAAAGGCCCATAAGAGGGTTAAGTATTCTAAATTATATATTTGTTATTTAGTACTAGATTTGTAATTCTACATCAGATTTTAGTTCTAATTAAACGGAAAATAGTAATCAAAATTTCACATTTGGCGTTAGAGTATCTTAGAGCCTGATCACCAAATATCGCACTCTAATTGTCTGTTCCATAAGTTTTGTCCGCCAAAGGCTTTCGGTTAATAATTCACAAGTACATTTTTTAGAAAAAATACGATATAGTTTTGGTCAGCCAACTCCCATTGATTTTTTATTAATAATACTAGAAATAAATCTGATCAATTTTACTATTCGAATATTCACTCGAAATTTGTTACATAAGTGAATGTCAAATAGGCTCGCGAATTACTTCTATCATTCTGTCGAATAGAACCATTTTAGGCATCAATCGAACTCAATTTGGTGCTATTTTCAGAGAAAATGTACTTATAGTTAAGTGTGGTAATACATCCAATGGAGAATGGGTAGTAACATTTTAACTAAATATAAGATATAAACCTTTCAAGAGAAAAAAAAAGTAGCATTTTTTATTATACCCGGTATCTTTATTGGCAAAAGAATGTAATCAGTAAGAGGTTATCGATGTATTGGGCGGAAAAAATGAAAATTCCATTTATAGAACATTGTAGAAGGGAATTAAGATAATTGAAATAATATTAATATGCCGTTTTTTGGCGAATAATTTGAGATTTTTTTAATAAAAATTAAGAGTATTCTAAATTTTTAAATAGTTCTTTATAAAACCGTTTGAATTTTGAATCTCAATTTTTCCTTTTTTGTAAAGTTTATATCATTTTTATAATTGCATAAAGTCCGTTTTGATTCTATATATTTTACAACATTAATTATTTTCGAAGTATGAATATTATTAAAACATTTTTTTTACTAAAAATCTCATAGAATAATTTTTAATGCCGGTTTTTTTCCATCAAATTTTTGTTTAATGATTTCTTAATATGTTCTGCAGTTTACGAATTATAGTATAAGCTATCAGTTCATTTAAAATACTTTGCAGTTGTTTAATGCTTCATAATACGGGAAAATAGAAAGTATCTCAAGTTGTTTATTAGTTGAATTCCCATTTTGATATTTTTAACAGAAATATAGCTTTCTTGTCAGTCCATGAACTAGATAATCTATTTTTAAAATAGGTGGAAATTTTTGAATTAATCATTTGATAAACATTTAAAATAGACTATGTTTTTTATGTACAACATTTTAGTATTGAACATCTTTTAATTTAAAAAATATTGTATTGTAAATGCAAAACATTTTTTCTTTGTAATAGTTTTTTCAATTTATATTATGTCTAAACTGACAAAATATAAGTATATCTATATGTTTCTCCAAAAAAGTTCCTCTAAATCATAGTCGTACATATTAATTAAATCTTCAATAGTATGTATTTTAGAATATAATGTGAAAAAGAGTTAGGGCAAAACAACAATATGGCGCATTCGAAGAGAAATACGTAATATGGGCATAATTTAACTGCTTTATTAGATTGTGAAATTTAAAGTTGTAACTATTTAATCAGTAAATAAAATTTTCATAATTAAAAATTTTAATTACTCTCATTATGGGCACAAATAATAAAATAACAAATGAAACAATGTGTGCAAGCCAATTAAGCTTACTAATTATAACTGTGAGAATTTGTGGACCAAATTAAATTGTACTTTTGTTGTTGTTGGATATTGTTGCGCAAAAATAAGAGCAAAAATTTTACCGTTTCTAATTGCATAGTTTTATTATTAATCATTAAAAGATTGTAAAAAGCAATTTGACTTAATGGAAAGGTTTAACGAAGAAATTCTTAATACATAATAAGTTTTAACTAAAATAGAAGAAGAATTCCATTATTTTTCTTGAATTTGTTCTTATTATCTATAAATATTTATTCAGTTGCTATTGAACAATAAGACTCCTAAAACTGAACAGTTAAGTTAGCTGTACAGTTAAATAAACATAATATTTTGAATTTATTTAGGAAAAAGTTATTTAAAATTGAAATTTTTTTAAAAAAATCACTTTTTATTTATCAATAATTCTTCTTTATTTACATTCACATTTTTCTGAAAAATTATATAGCAGAGAATAAAATCTCACGTTTACTGCTTTCTGAAAAAAAAAGGAATGTATTTTGAGAAGTGCTTAATAAAACTGTGGCGTGGAATGAATGAACTTTATTACTCTGAATGCCTAACTGTAAAAATTGGTATTTTTAAAGAAATTTCCTTTCTAAAAAGAGATGCCTTTCATTTTTGACAGAAAAAATACTGAAAGCTCTACCAGAAATGGTATTACATTTTTATTGAATATAAATATTGCAAGGGAAATTAAGTTTGTATCGGATACATAACTCTATCACCTTCTCTTCTGATATTACAGATGGCGTTATCTTATTAATATCAGTCTGTATTTAACATGTTATTTTTTAGGAAACATTATTAGATTGTATTCTGAATGTGATATATTTTCGTGTTAGTGCTGTTTTGTGAAATGTGAATCTTAGAAATAATTAATACCTGAAACTCGTCTATTTATTTTCATCTACCTGATAATGAAGCTATAAAGAGTCACACTCGTCTACAAATTAATGATTATATAATGGCAAAGGAATGAATATAAGTCAGTATCTATAAACGAATAATACCCTGTATTGAGGTGAAATAAAGTAATTATTTTTGTGGCAAAATATGAAAAATAAAAAAAAGCACGAATGAAAATAAAATAGCTTTAAACTATTAATAAATTTCATTTTAAAATGAATTTACAACTAACATTTCCGTACTTTTATTGTTTCATATAATTATTTGGATATATGCATGCAACTTAATTTTTCAATCAAACCTAGCTCAATTTTCTAAATGATATTGATCTCAATTTCCTTTTTCTTCTCTTTTAGAATTAATTATTTTCTTTCATGATCAGATATTAAATTCCTAAATTTAAAGAATAGGATTTGTGCTTTATTTTGATGACTGAATGATCCTTGAGTTAATATCAAGTTGATGCCTTCAAATACTTTTGATGGATAGTATAGAGGTGTCAAAAGTTTTCAGGGAAAACTAATTAAATTCTCTTTAATAAAATTTGAGGGCAAAATGATTATTTATTATTCAACCTTTTATACATGTTTGTTTTAATCGTCAGATTTTCGAAGAAAATTTAAAATAATTTTTAAAGTTCTTTATTTCTCCTTTCTATTTCTTGAACGACATTTTAATTACGGGTTAAACTGACAAGAATTATCAATCATTGAAAGTAATTAAATTTGTACTAAACGTTGTAATGAAAAATCTTGATCCGTTAAGGAATTTATATTTAATTATTTTGACTGTTTTAACTGATGTGGTAAAATTTCCACAGAAAACTTTTAGAAAATTATTTTTTTTTGGAAAAACATTATTTAATTATCTAAAAACAACATTTAAACATTATCTACAAACAGCATTTAGTGTTCTACTTTAATTATCTACAAACAACACCACTGCTGTTGTTTTGAATTAAATATATACTTATTAGATGCATTTTTTTCTTCAAGGATCGGTTTCTTAAAAGTGGTTTTACTTTATATTTCATGAGACTAACTACTATAATAATCGGAAATATCATTAATTTTTAAAAAAATTAAGCAATTAAAACTTCTGTACGGGGAAATACCTTTGAACTTAATTTAAATGACTAAATAGGATGATAACTATTTCTTATGTTCAATTTTATATTGCAAAGTTTTTTTTCATAGAACCGTTTTATCTATTTATTTTCTTTAAATTCATGACGTGCTTCACATTTTATTTTGAATACCTAGTGACTTAAACAACTTTTATTTCAAAAATTGTATTAAAATATTAACCCTTTTATTATTATAATTCGATATGCCTGAATAATACTACTTAACATGGATCCTCTTCGAAAAGTGTGCACATTGCACGTTGTTTAAATATTTGCCACTTAAAGCTTGAATGCTCACATCACTATTGACCCCACAGTTGGATAATGTTTAATGTCCAATACTGCCAAGCGCATCGACATCGAAACCACTGTCTGTGTTTATTTTAGGAATAAAACAAACACAGAACTAAGCAAACTGCAGTCTGTGCTTATTTTAAGGAGTTAACCAAAAGCATAACAATTGCAAACAATGGGAACTACATCAATATATAAAATGTGCGTATACAAACAAAAATAAACCTTCCGCAGTATTGTGGGTATTGACGATCAAATGGTACCATACTGACAAATATTAAAGCTTGCACTCATACACACTGGTCACCAAGTTAATGTCGCATATATTCTTACGTGTAGTTAATGAAATGGATGTTGTCTGTATCAAGCGATCATAACGAAAGGGTTGATTGCAATATTCATTTGTATGAAAGAAACTTATTTTTTTGGAGCGTTTTAAAAACCATGAACCAATATTTTCATTTTGAGCTACATGTTATTGTACAGAATTTTCGTTCAATATTTTTCTAAAGCCATAAAAGTAGTCATTTGCTGAAAAACCCATATCGTTTTGCTCATTTTTTCTATAGGGAATTACAATGTGAAAAACAAATACATCGAATTTTGTCTTTTCATTAAATAACCATGTTCAATTAATAACCATTTTTTTTCATTATAACAATTTTTCAAGTATTTTAATGACTAATCTACTAACTTATTTGTGTGCTACCTCTTATCAATCGTCTCTGCATGATAGTTTGAAGCATTATCTAGCCTTTTCCTAACATAGAATTGTAAACCTTGGGCAAGACGGAGAATTCCATCAATTTTCAGTTTCTTATTTTCAGAGTTCCATAGCTGAGTCTTATGCTTCATAATATAGTAGAGTAAATAATTATTTGTGTGTTAATTGCACGGAACTGACTTGCAACATTTAACAATACCTTTCTTGGGCACGAATATGATTTTAAAAAAAAATCTAACATGCAGTCTTTGGCGATTAATCTTTCTCGTATGGTCAATAAACAAATACTAGAAAAACGAATATGTATTGATCAAGTTTTCTTCTAATTGACTGAAATTAAAAGTGTGCATAAAACCACGCTATGTTTGAAATTACAATATTATACATTAAATTTCATTTATTTAAATCATTGAATTTATATGCAAGTGTGATCGATTGGTTAGTTAATAGAGTTTTTAATTAAGTAAACAGAGTTAGTTAAAACGATAGATTTAGTTTAAAATTTGAAAATTTTGCACTTTAGAAGTAAAAAAAGCGGTGAATGAAAATTGTAATTCACTAAAATTTTTTACTTATTGCGTTCACATGCATAAAAAGAACACAGACACATGGTCCATCTTTTGACGGATTTGATTTATAATTTGATAAAAAATACAAATTCAGAATGATAAACCTGTATACCAAATATTATTTGTCCACACCTTTGCGTTTTGTAATTACTGTGATTACTTGTGCTTGGATACATAAGTCCCCTCTATGAATTTGGCGCAAAATTAGAAAGAAATATTTACATTTGATGCAATTTTAGTAATCATGCTCATAAATGGACGCGCAAAATTCCAAAAATAGGATTTTCAGTGTCAGGGACAACAAAACCCAAAATTTGATAGACTCGGGATGGCAACGATTGCAATACTTTCTTCTTAGTATACTTTTATTAATTGCATGGCACGCCTTTACATTTCGTCTTTCTTCTTCGTACACTATATGCGAGAAAGTAAAAAAGAAATTAGAAGAGCATATGGACTTTATGCCAAAGACACCAACATGTGAATTCCAATGCCCACTTCACCTTGTGACTTGTATTTCAGAAACGGAAAGGGTTAAGCTGAATGAATTAGTGCCTAGTTACACACCCTTCAGATGATTTTTGTCACGCGATATCTGGCAAAGAAGAACCACTAAAGTTCATTGGACGTTATTAGTTTTAGGAATATGTAACAATTCCAGAAGAGGTCATTGGATCTATGTTAGGCCTTAGGAAAGAATTTCAGATATTTATCATGTGTAAAATGACTAAGTAGTAAATTGTGAATAATTAAGATATGTGAAATTGTATATTGCATAAAATCTATACTTGAATAAAGCACGGTTTACTAACAGCATGTTTAAAAATGATTAATAAAAAATGTAAATCGTCTGAATTTGAGGAAATCTTTATTATATTCAGATTTCTGTCTGTTTAATATATATATATATATATATATATATATATATATATATATAT
>JAOUZG010001904.1:578771-589850 GCA_026289955.1 Argiope argentata | reverse complement strand
ATATATATATATATACTAGCCGCCTTTGGCGACCAGTAGGTTCGCCAGTATTAATGTTTGCTAAAATTTTCATATATTTTATGTAGCTGTGTCTCATAACAGGTTTTTCACCAAAATATTTTTAAACCAAACAAATTTTGATAATCATATCATTCATTTATATTATCATTTTTTTCAGATGTTCTGTTCATTGTACTACTCATCTTTCTCTTTCTATTTTTTTCTTCCTGCCCAGATTTTATTTTGAGCAGGCATCAGGCAGACTAATAATAAAAGCAACTATTTTCTTTCTTTTTTACACATCCCGTTATCTATAAATGAAAACCAACTGACTTCGTGTATTTCTTTCTAAACAAATCATAATTTATTACTTCCTGCTATATTATTCAGTTGGTGTGGGGGAAGGAAATGCAGATTTTTGGCAGGAAAGTAAGAAAAGTGTCGTTTTAACTATTTTACTCGCAGTTTTTTAATTTTTTCTCTCCATAAGAACCATCCTCGTGTCTTAACGAAAATATTTTTAAAAAATTAGCCGAATCGGTCGAGCCGTTCTCTAGTTTTACTCTTAGCAACGCATTTCGAGATCCATATATATATATATATATATATAATATAAGATGTATATATGTATATATATATATATAAAATTTTATATATATATATATATATATATATAATATACTTGGTAGAAGTATCCAAATTTGATATAAATATCTATACCAAAATTCATCTATTTATAGCTTCGATATGTGTTTTGGTTCAGAGTTAAATATACTAACAACAACTTATTTTTCGAGCTTCGAGTGACCCGTCAAAATTAAAGTTCATGATGATTAAAATATTTTCTCTTAATATGTACTTTATTTTTTCCTATAGGTCAAAGTAAAAAATTGAAAATGTTTGTTCATAACAAAATTTAGAGGTTAAAGCAAAATCGTATAATCACCCACCTCAGATAAACATAGTCTGAAATAAATTATAATTTTATTCACATTTTTATTACATTTCTGATTTTTAGGAACTTGAAGAATTTTCTTTTTTAATATCTGGTGGAGATAGTGGCTTTTCTATTAATATTAAATAGAAATTAATTTACAGCACAAATTCTATTTCACAAGATTTTTCAGATATTACGTCCTTACGATTGTATTAGACTTCCGGAAATCTGTTGTAAAATTATCTACGTACATCAATAAGAATAGGCTCTTCAAGGTATTTTTTATTTTTATTATTTTTTATGTTTAGACCTTGTGTATTTAAGACCACCATAACTGTGACTTAAAAGACAGTAGCAATCCATCCTGCAAATTCATTTATAGATAATGATGTATCTCATATTCAATTTAGGAGAGTAACGAAAGATGTCTTTACAAAATTCTCTTGTAAAAAAATATTCATTATAAAAAATAAATTATAGTATTTTGAATTTCTTTGATTATTATTTTATTCGGAACGGTAAACAATTTGTTCATATTGTTCATGGAATAATATGAAAATGATTGTTCCATTTACAAAATATTTTGAATTGTGTAAAATTCGGGAAAGAATTATGCTCGTTATAGACGATTCCTCTGTAAACGACATACAAAATTATAAATCATTAGCATAAAATACGAATATATTAACATAAAATGTGAATAAATTAACCGGAAATATGAAAACATTAACATAATATAAAATCTGAATATATTAACATAAAACATTGTAATCAGAAAATGTTCTGAAAAATCTAGTATATATATTAAGGTTGTGTGTGTGTGAGCGTGTGATGATGTTTCATAGCCAGCCTCGTTCATCTTTAAGTTACCACCATCGGCACACATATAGTTGGAGAGTAAAAGTGTTCAACTCGAGGTGATTTTTTTCAATACCTACCATTAGCTCACACTCACCCTATATATATATATATATATATATATATATATATACTGAACTGACAAAATTCATGGGATAGCAATATGCAAATATACAGATGGATGTAGTATCGCAGAGAAAAAGTATAAATGAGCAGTGCGTTTTCCAGAGCTTTCATTTTGGTTCAAGTTATTCATGTGAACAGGTTTTTCGAGATTTATGGCGGCACGAAGAGAGTGAACAGACTTTGAACCTGGAATGTTAGTTGGAGCTAGACGCATGGGTCATTCCATTGTGGATATCGTTAGTGAATTCAACATTCTGAGATCCACAGTATCAAAAGTGTGCCGAGAGTATGACATTTCAGGCCTCCCATCCCATCATGGACAGAGCAGTGGGCGACCACCTGCACTTAACGACCGAGACCGTCGACGTCTGTGTAGAATGGTCAATGTTAATAGACACGCAACACTTCGTCAAATAACTACAGGAATCAATGTGGGACGTACGAGGGACGTGTCCGATAGGCCTGTGTGGCCAAATTTGTCTTACTTGGGCTATGACAGCAGAAGACCGACTCGAGTGCCTTTACGGACAGCACCACATCGCCTGCAGCGACTCTCCTGGGCTCTTGAGCATATCGACTGGTCCCTAGACCAGTGGAAAACCGTGGCGTGGTCAGATGAGTCGCGATTTCAGTTATTACGAGCTGATGGTCGAGTTCGAGTGTGGCGCAGACCCCACGAAGCCATGGACCCAAACTGTCAGCAAGGCACTGTTCAAGCTTGTGGTGGCTGCATAATGGTGTGGGCTGTTTTTACATGACATGGTGTCGGTCCTCTGGTGCAACTGAACCGATTATTGACTGGAAATGGTTATGTTCAGCTGCTTGCAGATCATTTGCAGCCATTCATGGATTTCACGTACCCACACAACGATGGGATTTTTATGGATGACAATGCGCCACGTCACCGGGCCATAACTGTTCGCGATTGGTTTGAAGAACATTCCGGACAATTCAAGCGCATGATCTGGCCACCTAGATCACCCGATATGAGTCCCATCGAGCATTTATGGGACTTCATCGAAAGGTCCGTTCGTGCCCAAACTCCTGCACCATCCACACTTTCACAATTATGGACGTCTATACAGACAGCATGGATCAATATTCCTGCAGAGGACTTCCAACAACTTGTGGACTCTATGACGTGTCGAGTTGTTGCACTTCGCCCGGCAAAAGGAGGACCGACACGATATTAACAGTCATTCCATGACTTTTGTCACTTCAGTGTATATATATATATAATTTTGTTCAAATTTTCAATCGTTAATAAAATACTTTTTATATATCCAATCAAGTTCAAATAAATTTTTTAAAACTTGTAGTAGATGATATTTGATGTTAATAAAGTTTTTTCAAATATTAATTCATTAATTTTTTATCAATTAATTAAAAGCTAATTTCCCGCCTTTATAGTAGTTTCAATTGTTAGGTCGGGATAGTTTGGCTGGTAGGGCGTTGAATTCGTATTCCTTCTACTGCGAGTTCGAACCTGGTCACAAAGTTCTTCATGTCTAGAATTATTCCACTGGGGGTGCTAAATCAAGGTAATCGTTATTCGGGTTATTAGAGGTCCATACCCTCAGAAGCTGCTGCACGCCTCCTTCCGTTTGCTTTACAACGGAACACGAGAACAACAACT
Source organism: Argiope argentata (assembly GCA_026289955.1). Lineage (NCBI taxonomy): Eukaryota > Metazoa > Arthropoda > Arachnida > Araneae > Araneidae > Argiope > Argiope argentata. The sequence goes on along the minus strand of JAOUZG010001904.1, from coordinate 586,293 downwards.
GTAATTATTTAATAAGAAGTAACTAAAATAAAATCTTTCCTTTGATTTTAAAATATATTTTTATATTACTTGTTAAAGTTTATTTAGCATTTTAATTAATTAAAAATCGAGCAAAAGTAAAAATTTAGCATGTTTTGATACATTTATAAGCATCAGGAAATGAAAAATCGGTAATCCACAGCTTCAAAGTGAATTTAATTAAAATTATGAAATACACCAACCCAATAGAAAATCTAATTTTATCCAGGATATTTGAAATCTTTGATCCCTTACATGTGAGGTCAGAAATTTGTCTTAGAAGCACGAAAAAAAATCAAAATTAAATAAAAGTGCGTGAAAATTGAAAAAATAGCTTATCCTTTCATTTTGTATTCGATTTCAAAGACTTGATACAGATACCCAAAAAAGCGCTTATTAACATCGATTTTTTGCAACAACATTAACGCGAAATATACATATTTTTAACTGAGTTTTTTTATGTCTCTTGCGGATTTTTTTAAAATTTTATTTCTTTACTCTCGTAATTACGAAAAATAATTGAATTAAATAGGTCAAAAACACCTGGAAATTCACTTATTTATATTCTCCGAACACTTTTTAGAGGGGTGCCGGAAATTAATGAGGCCATCATGAAATGGCCATGTTTGTTAATGAAGGCTAATTAGTAAAGACTATTCCGCCCAGGAAAAAAAAATACCTTTTTTCATGAAATGCGTTTTCTTAATGTTTTGAAGCATAACATTTAATCGATTTTGGCTTGATGATCTTCCGAATATTCTGAAGCAGAAGTTTACTTTGGTTATTAGATCAACCCTTTGAGATCTAATATGAATATATTATAATTTTACGATATGGAGTCATGGCATTGGCGTACAATTGATACGAATGGCGTAATTGCCTTTCGTGGAATTTGCGTAGAATAGTTGCGAGATAATGACCTTTGACATAAATCTGGCTTCACTGAATCTATTGTGTTAATTCTTGGCGATTAATCTCTGATATAAGTTTAATAGTATCAGAAAATCAGGTCAATATTTTAGAAGCAATCTCTGATATAAGTTTAATAGTATCCGAAAATCGGATCTATATTTTGGAAGCATTTTTCTCAATTGATTGAAATAAAAATTTAGCACGGATTTACAACAGCAGTAGTAAAATCCCAAACCATATTGGATACATTTACGCCATTGAGTTTTTTAAGTTATCGCATTTACATGTTTTTGAAACTAAAATTTGAAACTACAGACTGACAGACAGCCAACCTCTTGTTGAATTTAGTTCAAAATTTATTTGAAATATGCAGCGTAGATGTTTGTTTAATATGCGTAAAAAATTCCATCCATCCAGCTGTCTTCGTTTTGTGGTTATCCTATTAAGTTGCCCTTAATACGATAGACATAGAGTAGATGGACAGGCAGAAATTCTTCTGAGCGGCATTTACTCAAAATTTGATATAAAAACAATATACCAAATTTCCTCCGTCTAGCTAAAAGCATTTTTTGAGTCATCTTTCTTACAGACAGACAAGCGGAGATTTTCTTAATACATGTTTTTTGGACTCGGGGAGTTCTAAAATGAAAATTTTCATTAAATTCTAGAATTTGATTTTTTTTCGATTATTATTCTTTCTCTATATTACGAAATACTAAACGAGACATTAAAAAGAATTCGAATGTGTCTAAACACACATCATACGAATTTTGGTTTAATCAATTGCTTCAAATTTAATGAATATGTTAACATAGTTTTGTAGATGCATAGTCGGAAAGAAGATAAATATGAATTTAATACAAATTTATATTTTCATGGCAGGACGTGATTAGTATAATGGAATGACCGGTCAAAAAAAAACAGATCCTTTCCTACCTGTACACAAGTACAACATGTGATTGTACAAACATATTCTCGTAATGATTTTACTGATATGTATAGTTTTTTTATGAATATATTCTCATAGTAAAATCTTTCCTGGGATTTCTTTGGCACGTGTTGATTTAGGGAAGTGAATCTTAAATATCTTTGAAAGGAATGAATGGATGTTGAGGATTTTCATCCTTTTACTTGCAAAGTTATAAATTCAATGGTGAGCAATTTTTTATAACATCTTAGAATTAACTCTCAGTTGGGAAGGCGTGGTCTGTCGGACTGCTAAAGAGGAACTTTTGGTCACCTTTACTCTTTTTTTAGCTCAATCGAATGAATTGACCCAGTAGCTTCCTGTTTCGTGACCTTCAATATGTAGACTATTTCTCAGATTTCAATGGATGCTTTTTAAAAAATAATTCCGTTATTTTTTTTGTTTCGCATCTGTAAGACAGCACCTCCCTTTTATTATTCCGGTCTTATACATGGTTTAGCAGATGGCTCCAAAACTTGATATTCGACACGTCATTCAATTTACTGATCCAGAGAGATTTAAATGAAGCAGAGAGTGATTTTAGTGATGATGATCATTGTACAGAATTTTTTTTTCGATGAAAGTTCTCATTCAGCTGAATCTGACTTGTATGTTCAAACATAATTAGTTTTTGCACTGATAATGTATTTTGAAAAATTTCTAAAATATATTAGCTAACTAAGAGATTTACCGAATTTATTGACTGATTTTCATTCTCGTACTTAATCTGTATATTTAAAGACCCCTAGAAAACCGATGATGCCAACGAAAAAAAGGATCAAGTCTACCCATGGTCAATTATTTTATTTTTCCTGCAATTTCCGAATTTCCACTTGTATTATTTTCTGTACACTTTTGTATATTGGAAAAATAAATATGAATTAAAAAGTTAAGTTATATGTTTTTCCCAAGAACATTATTTTTTGTAACTTTTAATTAGAGAAAAAAAACTGTATATTCCAAAGCAATTACCTTTTTTAATGATCATATATTTTGAAAATTTCTAAAACATTTTTATATCAAGAAAAATATCTGCAGAATATATTGATAGTTTCATACTGATACTTTTATTAGAAAATTTAACTTGAATGTAAAGAGATGTAATCTCATAAACCTCACATCACCAGTTAAGTTTTAAAATTTCATCTCTAGAAGAAAAGTTATTTTGTTATAGCGTTTATTATTCTGTAATTTTATTTAAACTGCACACATAATAACGAAGGATTTACGAAGATAATGTCCACCCTCTGGTAGGTAAAAATATATTTGTCAATAAAATAATTTTACCACATTTTTAATCATTAATTATTTGCATAGTTAGACATTACATTTTTATTCTTTTAATTTATGATTTATTTATCAAAGAATTGTCTTTGTTGTTTTCAACTCGTTCATAATTTCAATGACTTAAATCAATCAGATTATGTATATCTTAGCTTGGTATCGAATTTGATTTCATTTGTTTGTGAAAAAATCATACAAGATATGTATTCTCTCAACAGATTTGTTAAAAAAAGTAGTGCTAAAGATCTATTTTTTATTAGTGCAGTTCAGAATTTTTGAATAAAATAAATTTAAAACCACAACTAAGAAACAAAAATATATAATAAAATGATTTTTCAATCAGATGCTTTTCGAATTGAGAGCCATAAAACAACAGCAAACTTTTAAATAAAAATTATTTATTTTGTAATTCAGAAAAAGCAGAACTATTTATAAATTTTTGTACCAAATTCTTTGTGTTAGATTTGAATTCATGAGATTTACCTTGAAAAATTCAAAAAAATTAGGAAATAATGATTAAATATGCAGAATATTATTATAATGCACATTTTAAACAGCTTTCAGAGAGTGGACGTAAAAGAAAGCTTTAAACAGTTTTATAAAGGAAACTATTCAGAAATTTAGAATATTTAATAAAAATGGTTCTCTAATTTGGAGAAAAATGCCTATTTTCGGCTTTGTCCTATAAAATATTATTTCATTGTTACCTATATGTGAATGAATGAATGAATTATAATGGGTAGTTTTCTTCCGCTAGTCAACTGTGTCCCTGTAACGTATATAGCGTGTTGTAATTAATGGAAACTAAGTGTTTAAGAGAGACCCCGACGTAGATACATTTTTTTGTCTTAGTCTGTGCCATGTTGGAACATGAAACGGCACTTTAACTGATTAAAGATAAATTGGACAAGATGAATGAGGTGTGAAAAAGGTTCCACGTGAAGAAATAAAATAACCGATGTCGGACATGGCGCTATTTAGAGATTGAAGTGCAATTGTTGGTTTGCTAGTTGTATATAATTTCTTCAGGCAATATGTCTTTATTTTACTTTTGATTGATGTATTCAGAGCCATGACCTATACTAGTTATTTATAATTCGTTAATGACGAAGAGTACCTATTCCATGTAGAAGAAAGGTGCAGTATCCATTTTTATATTGATACCAGAGTTATAAATCTTAATGACTTGTACTCAAGCTTGAGGTATATGAATGTTTTCAAATTTTGGGACGTATTTGTTTTCTTTGGATCATGCTTTAAATAAAATGGATTGAATGTTCTTGTGACTTATACACTAAAATAATTTACCTTTGAACCTTTTTTGCAAGAAAAAGAAAAGATATGTTTCTTAAAAATTTCGCTATTCTGAGTACATCTAAATAGTGAGAGGGAACCATTTCATAAATATTGCTGTTTTGGTATAAAATAGCTACTTTTCTTTAAAACATCCTGTTGTTCAAACAAAAAAAATTCTACATATTGTTTTGATATTTATGATTTTACAGAAATGAAGGATTTACTCGGGTTCTTAATGCATCAAAAACTTTTCAATCAACATAAAGTTCGAAAGGAAATTTGTACTTTATTCTAAAGAAATGTTTACTTTATTCCGATGTATTCTAACGTTAGATTATCTTGCTGCCTTCCTTTTCTGTGTCCTTAGTAAGTTGTGTTTACTTTATCATTAGTGGGTTAACTTTTTAGCACATATTCAAAAGTATCAAACGTTAACTTACTATTCAAGGTGAGTTATAAATATCCATATAAATGCCTCAAAACTAAGACTAATAATGTTTTCCTTTTTCGGAGAGGGAGCCTGTAGAAAGGATATTCAACAAAAGGAAGAACAGGCTTGCATTGCATCCTTCATTTGATGCAATATTTTCAAAGCAAGAAACTATACACTTAACCCTACTATACTGTGACAAAATTTAACATTAGATTTCATGTGTTGCCTTCTTTGAACTAGTATCTTCTGGTAACTTCTTTATATCAGCATCAAAACTTAACATTTTAAATTTTATGATAAATTATGTTATAGTGTCACGGGTATATATGTCTTGTGTGTTTCATTAGAAGAAAGTGTTACATGTAGATTAATACCACGCCCAGTCAACAAATAATTTCAGATCGTTCTTCCCTTTTTAGTGGCATCTCTTTTTAATTGACTTACCTAATTCAAAACCAAAAAGAAAGTAATCACTTCTTTCCTCATTTGAATCGAGACTTAAGGCCTATCCTATAGATTTGTATACTAACCTCCTGCTCCCGAATCTTCATTCTAGAACTTTATGGCCTAAATGGCTTCTGTCAATTTCATTTCCTTATTTTCTTCTTCAGTTTCCCATTTCATAATTATTCAGGTGAGTTAATTTCTGTCTGATTATGTCATAACAAGTCAATGTTTTGATATGCCAGCAGGATACATTTTGGAATTTTCGAATCTGCATAGATCGCCGAAACAAAGGAAGCCGAAAATCGTGACTTCTCGCACTGTGATAATATCCGGAGATAGGGAATATAAATGATTTCTCAGTAAAATATCTACACCGAAGACGTTTATGCTTGTGTTACGACCTCGTATGTTTTTATGACAGAATTTCTTCAAAAACTTCGCTTCCGTGTACCAAACCCTTTAGAAATAAAATATTAAAGCACTTTTTCATCAATAAAAGACAACATAACTTGAAAGTCAGGAAGCTCTATTATTTTGATGACAGATGACACTATTAAACGAACTAATAAAGAGGCCTTTTACTATCAGCTATTTGCCGAATGACGCACTAGCCTTTGGAACAGCGACAAAAAAAGCATTTTATTTCTGAGTAATTATATCGTTGATGGTACATGATCTCTACATAAAGGACACATAAAGACTAGTAATATTCTTTTTCATTATTCTGACAAATCTGCAAGAGACCTGTGCCCGTTATTTTCTCTTATCTTCCAACAGTATAGAACGTTTTATATTCGAATCTGCAGTGTATTCTATTGGAACGATATTATACGATATTTCATCGATGTTATTCGATATTCTGAACACTGGGAAATATAGTGATAATAGCGTAACAATATTACTGGACATATTGCGTTAATAGGGCTATAATGAATAGCAGCACTTTGTCTTGTTTTAAAGGTGTGTGACAAACTGCCTTGGCGGTATAGTGGCTCGCTTTTCGGTTTGAAGTCGAAGAAATCGTAGATTCCCATTCCAGAAGCAGTCGTCACGTTTGTGGGTCGTTGTATGTTACATGCGTCATATGAATATGCATTGGTTTCACTACTGCTATGATTTGGGACTCTACTTTTTTAAGAATTAGTTTGTTTTTTACTCCACAAGACAGAGCATTTAATGAGGTTATTTACATATGGAGGATATATATTGATTAGAGTATTCACAAATGAAATAGACATAATTAGTCAAATGATCCGTACATCAAAGAGATGACTATCTAAAGTAAATACTTTTTTAAATAACATAGTACGACATATTCTACTTAAATCAGAACTTGATTGTTAAATTCCTAGTTCAGATAAAATGCAACGCAAACTCTAAAATGAACACAAGCAGAAAATGTAAAACTTATTAGGATGATCAAAACTACTTAGCAAAAAAATTGTATGTTTTAATATTAATAACATTTATTTTATATTTAATTGGGAACATCCGTTCATAATGTTAAAGGAAAAATTAATAACATGCAACATGGACTTATTAGCAAAAAAATTATTTAATGCTTTAGACTAGATTTCCTTTAGAAAGCATCTTTTTTGAAAAAAAATGTAGCGAAATTTTTATTCTTGTGAAAGAACCTCTACTTAAAGGGATAAAAAAAATATGAAATCGTTTAGTTATTGAAATCTGCCTTGAGAATTTTAATCCTAAATTCTTTATTATATATATGTGTCAGCTTATTTTTTAGCTTAAGAAACCAACTGAATTTACACTAATCTAATTGCATAATAGATAATTTCTTTTTTGGCGAACTCTTTGTAAGTCGGATGAAAAGGTCCATAATCTCATAACTAATGTATAAATAAAATTGCTCAGTCGCTCTTAGTGATGTATACACAAAAGAGTTCATGGTCATAAATCTATAAGTTTTCTACTTCTCTAACAATTTTATTTCTTTGTTAAAACACTTAACTGGAAAACAGCATTGCTAATTAAATGTATCTTATGCACTCACTGAAGCTAACCTCTTAGTTAATTGATTGGAATCGAATGTTATATATTTAACCTATTGGTGAATTGTTTGGAGTCGAATATTATGTATTTAACCTATTAGAGAATTGATTGGAATCGAATATTGTTTAGTTACCCTCTTAGTGAATTGATTG